>CM060924.1:711127481-711474981 GCA_030737875.1 Allium sativum | reverse complement strand
ATAATTAAAATGACTGAAACCGAAGCTACACCGAGACCAAGTGGGGTTATTCCCCCTATCGAGCAGGCTTCTTCGAAACCAATCTATTACTTTTGTGATTTGATTTGGTGCTCACCTTTGATTTCAGAGTATGTCTCGAGGTATGCGGTAGTTGTCGCTATGCGTTACCACCAGTCCGGTTCTGCAAATGGTGGAAACCCACCCTGGGCATTGCCTCGAGTGCCTTGTCAAATTTATCTTGATCGCGCCCACTATGAGTTTTGTTGGTACCATACCTATGGAGTGCTCCCTGAGTATTCCACCGGTTTGTAGGGTCTTACGGTACTGTATAGACTACGGTAATATATATATATATATATATATATACGGTGTAAGGGTAATATGGTAATTCGCGTATGCTATTTTGATATTTTATCTTTCTACTAGACATTATTGTATATAACGTATTCTATTATGTAGTAAATAGTTTAACATATCCTTAAGGATGGTGATCCCAACATCCTTTAAGTTACTTTGCATTTCAGTTGACATTTTAATTGAGTTATCTCTTATATGAGAATGTAAATCCTAATTCGAGTGTTTTTGTTTTACTTGGACGCTCGTGTCAGCTTGAGGATACCAGCTTGGTGATTATCTTAGAGATCAGAGTTAACTTGGAGATATATTTATCTATTTTCTTAACTTTTACAGTTTAGTCATCAATTATTTCTACTGGATTTTTACTATTTACTCATATATTAGCAGACTAATCTCTGTTTGGAACTTATTTTATATTTGCTTTAGACTATGGCATTGTGATGTAACTACATAGACTATTTCTTTCTATTTCCGCTGTGTATTGTTGTATCACTCTGTGTTTGTGTTCTATGATTCTGTGATTTATTTATTTACTGTACATGCTAATTATTGCCAGATTTATATAACAAACCACTGTTTTGAGCAATTCAAGTCAGACATGCGTGGACTATTGTCAATTTGAATCGTTTGGAATGGTGGGTTGTTACAAACAAAGTCCTTGCTAATTCTCTATCAAGTTCAAAGTAGCCATTATCATCTTCCTATGCCAAAATGTTCAAAGTTGCTTAAATGTCCAAATATGTCCAAAAGAGCAGGGCAAGTGCTAAAATTTTGAAGGTGGTCTTCTATATGAAGTTCACATGTCCAAAAAGTATCCAAAGTTCATAAACCATGTAGTAAGCCATTAATGAGATCCAAACCAACCTTTCCCGCGTGCATGATGAAACATCCAAAAGATCCAAAATGATCCAACATACAGGGTTTTTATAGGTGACGGGATACGAGAATTCGTATTCCAAAGATTTTGTTCCCTGGGATTGGTACCGACCCGGGGAGTTAGCCAAAAACCAGCAGCTTCTTCTTCGAAGCATATTCATCCAAAGGAAACTTCATCTTTGAATTCCTAGATACAAAATATCACTTTCATATCCTGTGCCTTGCATTGTTTTCGCATCCTAAGAGTTAGACAAATCCAAGCCACTGTCCAAAACACTTCGTTTTCGTATTGCTGGAATATTATATGCCTATTTCATATCCGAAAAGTTAGAGAAATCTGAGAAAGCACAAACTCTGAAGACAAAAACACCAATCCACGCGAGATACGAATTGTTCATTTCATATTCCCAACCTTAGTAAATCCATGCCAGTCCCTTATTTGCGTATCCCAATTTGTATCTAGAGGATACAAAATTCACCAAGTCAAAAAGCCAAACGTCCATGTCCGAAGAAGACGTGCACCGATCCTGAGGTGCTTTGCCCAATTTCGTATCCGATGGGAATACGAAATTCTACCATGAAAACAGGGTACAAAAATCCCTAAGGAAATGCCAGAGTATGAAATTTCTCCCATGACTAATATACGAAATTTCAAGCACCATCAATACCGATTTGTAACAACCCGTATTTTTGGAACCAATTTAAAATTTATTTTTAATTGATTTTCATAGAAATTAAATATTTTAGCTGAATTACTCTGAGAATAAAAGATTTAGAATTTATTTTAATTGAAGTTAGAACGTATAAATTTAAAATTTAATTAAAATGAGCTTAAAATGGCGCAGTAGTTTGAAATTTTGATTTTAAACTTTGATTGAATGTATAGATTTCAATATAAATTAGAATTTGATAAAACAAGGAACGTTGGAATATTTTGAATTGTAATTCTCTAACGAATATAAGAAATTGAGACTTCACTTTATAAATTGTAAGTTATGTCTAAATTAAAATTTAGAATAGTCGCTATGGAATTTATATGTATATATATTTTAAAATTATATATAGCCCTTAAAAATAGCCATTTTGCATACGAATGAATTTAGACTCGAAACCACTTCCGTTGAGTTCAAAATGTCGATTACATGTTCGAAAACTACAAACATCGATACCTTTAGAGTTGGGTGAAATTTGGTCTTCCTCTTTGTGTGTATGACCATAATATCACTTTTTGCATATGGACAAATATGGACTCGAAACCACTTCCATTGAGTCCGAAATGTCGTTTGCGTGCTCGAAAGCTATAAGCTTCGATATATTTCGAACTTGTGAAAAATTGAACTTTGGTTGGGTTTGGGTTTGGCTAAACCTAGCCCACTCCATATAACGAAATTAGCCCTTTCCCTCTCATTCACCTTCAACACTTAGAAGAAAATTAGAAAATGGGGAAAGGAAAGGGAAATAGAAATTTGTAAGCTAGGGTTCTTGATTCCAAGCCCAATTCTTATTGAAATCAAGTGTAGAAGCTTAGGTAAGCTCCTCTTCATCTTCTCCATCTTCTATTACTTGTTTTCTCTTTGTTTTCTAAGATTTCCTATGACCTAATTCTTAGGAAATTCAATTATATGTGTTTAGATTGGAGATTTGCATTCAATATTGGAAGAAAGGTTGGTTTTGCTTGCTGTTGGATCCATTCCTTGTGTGTAATCAAGAAAAGGTGAGATTTTCTATCATAATATTTGTTGTGAGAAATAAAAAGGGCTAGTATTACTTAAATAAGTAGTTGTTGATTAAGTTTGTGTTGGATGAGATGGCTACTGATTGATCATATGAGTTTAACATGAGGATAAATGTTAAGTATTGCAATAAAAATCATTTTTATTTGATATAGGTGAGTTATTCATGAACTCACATCTTTGTCACAAGCCATTAGCTTGTAAAAGAGTAATTTAATGTTCATTTGCGTTTGCATATGCTAGTGGAATAGATATGCTAGTGTAACTTAGTCGATTTCATGTATTTATGTTTCGTTGAATTGAAATTGGGATGAGATTTTCCCATATGATCTAATTCATATGCTATGAGTGGATTTGGTGATCTCGTGAAGCTTCGTTGTTGCCCTGACAAAGTCTTAAGTCTTCACAAGTTGCTTGAATCGCTTCTGCTTTCTTTGGTTTGGAATTTAGTTCATTTTTGAAATTATAATTAAAACCATTGCAAATATTTTGTATGAATATTTGTGCATGTGTATTTGGGTGTTATGAGTTGCTTCGGTGAGTCTTAGGAGCCTCATATTCATGCATATAACATCATAGGCATTCGGGCATTGGCCAATATCATTTTGAACATGTTTTTAAGCAAATTGTGCTCTAGTTCAGGATTCAGACATCTGAATATTTTGGGTTAGTCGTATGACCTGCTTCAAACAATTATGAAATAAGCAGAGCAATTCAAAAGTCTGAAAATTTTAATTTAGATGTCTGAATTTTAATTCATATGTATAGTCAAAAAAATTCAAACGTTTGAAATTGCTCAAAATTGAAGTAAATCTTTGCTGGTTCAGGAAAAAGGAAATTCAAATGTATGAATTTTTTTAGGTCTGAGATCTGAATCCTGTTTTTGGACTGTTGACCAGTGGAGACCACAATCAACGGTTTAGGTTCATCCAGACTCTTACCCGGTCGAGTTTCGGCCCATTTCGACTTTGTTTGTGACTTGTCAGTTTCTCTAATTCGCAGATTTCAGCAATCAATTTTATTCAAAATCGGTTGATAAATCGTTTCAAATTATTTTAAGTGATTTAAAATGTGTGCAAACCAATTTTGCTTAGTTTGGAAAATAAAAATGGTTAAATACGATTTGACATGAAAACGTATAAAATGAATATTGGATATGATATGACTTGAGTATCTAATTCGATGACCGAATAAAATTCTCGATTAAACCTTTTACATAAGGAAACAAATGGTGAAGCCAATAATTTAACCAAGGGAAAGAATTCGATTTAAAAATTTTATGCGAGAATTATTTGAAAAGACCGAGTTAAATCTCATTTCAAATAATTAAGCGATAGTAGAACTCGAAGACAATGAAGACGGTGCAAGACCGATAATATCCACATCGAATGGATTACTGCTGATGCCTTGGATATGGGTAGCTCCTTTGAACGGGTTATAATTGTATTCGTTCGGACGTACTTGTTGATTGTCCGGATACGCGAGGGCCTCTCTTCTGTATTGGACACATGGAATGAGTAATATGGTGCCTCCGGTTTCGTTCAGACCTAGAACGGACGTATGAATGTGTTGTATGTTTGACATTGTAGTGTGTGCCATGTTGTTGAACTCTGCTAAATATATATCTGTTTGGTGGCGGATAATTTATTCTCCTGCTTAACACCCTTCTCTGAGATGTACGAGCTTAGAGGTTATATATTAGTGAAAATCAATGGTATAGTATGGACTGACAATGTGGCATGCAGAGATGCTATGATCAAGGCTTTTGTTGAAAAGAAGAGTCTAGTGGTTAATGATCAAAGCACAACTTTAAGTAACATAGCTTTGTATATGGCAATAATTCACGAGCCTCACACCCCGGTATGAGTCAAAAACGGGATAGTGACTGCTAGGAGGTCATGTGTTTCTTTCTAGCGAGAAGTGGTGTCATGGTATGAAGCTCAGACATTTCAATTATGTGGATCATGGATTGTGAGGCGCCTCGGATATCGTGCCGACTAAAAGGCTCAAAGATAGGTCCGATAGGACCAGAAAACGTATTGTTCAGGAATAACCAATCCTCAAACGTAAGAGAGGACCGACCCTGAAGATCCAGAGGTTGCCCAAGCGTGTGATCCTGGGTCATCTTGCTAGATGTCTGAATCGGTAAGGATACATCCCTTGCCTTGACTCATGACGGAAATCCAATTTCCAATATGACATTGTTTGTTTTATTTGTAAACCTATATGGTGACATAATATATAGTACCTATGTCATCTATTATTGATACATTTAAATTTTAAATTTTTTTTGCAACATCTAACACTAACAATAATATCAAATGATTTTTTTTTGTTTTATGCGTATCAAGCATATTTGGCCCTTATAAGGTAAAACTCTATCCTCCGACTTTCGTTGCATTGTGTGATGGGACCTGAGTCTTATAACGGCTTCATTTTTCTAAAAATCATTGCGTTGTTCACTTGATTTACTTTATTTTATGCACCGACAATCCAATGGAGTAAACCTATTCCGTGACATACGACGTGGTCCTGTGATTTGCCTCATTCTTAAACAATTTAAGTAACTGTAGAATTTCTCATACCAGTCCCCTGACTTACTCATAGTTTTTTTTCCCTTGCAAACTCGGGTGCACATATTTTTACATGGGCAACCAAGTGAACATTTAATTGGCTTTCTTTTGGATATGCACCATAGCATTGGGTGTTCTTTTGGCTGAAGATGAAGACTTGACTTTTATCATTTCTTTTGAACTCTTAAACATTACCGTATGTATGTTTATATTTGATTCCGATGTAGACTTAATTATCTATTTGATAAAACTTGGTATGCACTAAGTATGATACTGTATCCGTGTAACTCTGATGATGATTATGATTCCACGGTTATGATATGATGTAACTTATTTTCTAAGTTTATGCATTATGTTGTATTCTATATTCAGCTGATGTGATTAGTGTGTTATTTCCAAAGACCGGCCTTGCCATCGTGGAGCGGGGGCTTGGTTCGTGTCAGAAGTGGTATTAGAGCTTTGGTTAATCTTAGTTCTGGAAAATAACATGTTAAACAACTCGTCAAAGATAGAATGAGTATTATTCTAGGACGACTAACTCATTAGAGATAAGATTAGTAATATCCTAGAATGAGTACATCAGAATAACATATAACATGATCATTACGTCATTATTTATGCATATGTCTATATGCTTTTATCATTCCTTAAGATATCTTTTCTATTGACCTGACTCTTTCCTTGATATCCTCAGGACTGAAAGGAAATGAGTGGGAGAGGTAGAGGTAGAGGCCAAGGAAGGGGCAGAGGCCAAGGGAGGGGCAATATCCCCGCTGTTAATAATCAGCCTGATCTCAATGAGGGTGGATCAATGGCTAATAATGAGCATGCATTGCAACAACAGCCGCAACAAGCATTTGATCTTGATGTTGTTGCCAAGAAATATAAGAACTTAGGCGGTGTGCCCTTCACAGGCATTGGACCCGTAATGTAAGCTCAAGCTTGGTTAAGGTCTTGCGAACGGATCTTCGCGGGCCTGGAATTGGTAGATAACAGGAAAAGATTTTTAGTATCTTGGCTACTTAAAGACGAGGCCCTAATCTTGTGGGAAGCAGTGACTGTAGGTGATCTCGAAGTTGACATGACTTGGACGAGGTTTAAAGAAGTCTTTGAGGAAAGGTTTGTTCCACGGTAGGAAGTCGAACGCTTGCATAATGAATTTGCTAATCTCTAGCAAGGCGATAGAACCATTCATGAGTATGTCAACAAGTTTAATGAACTCTCTCGCTATGGACCAGAATTAATTCAAGAACCGACTAGGAAGAACAAGCGGTTCATTGACAGTCTTCAGAGGCAATACCACAGTAGAGTGACAAGGCATATAGAACTTCCATTTGCCAAAGTTGTCAAGATAGCTTGTAGATATGAGGGTATCGATTAGAGGAACTCTCAAGCGGATCGGGAAAGAAGTCAAGCTAGCAATAAGAGGAAGCTTCCCGACAAGAAGCCTGAGACAAGCAAGACTGAAGTAGTTAAGCTCCAGGAAGATAGAAAACCAAAAGGTAATTGCTTCAATTGTGACTAATATTGGTATTGGACGAATCAGTGCAATGCTCCTAAGCAGCCAAGACGAGATGAATCTAGCTCTAGTCTGAAACCCCAGTATACTAGAGCATGCTATAATTGCCATAAGATTGGGCATATTAGCAGAAATTGCCCATTGCTGAAAAAAGTCCGAAGTGGCTCATGTATATAATGTGGCAAATGCGCCATCTCCTCCTACAGGCGGAGGTAGACCCGACGTGTTGGAAGGTACACTTACAATTAAAAATATTCCTGTTAAAATATTATTTGATACGGGAGCATCGCGTAGTTTTATTTCGAGTAACATGGTTAAAAAGTTAAATTTAAAATTGAGAAATTTTGAAGAATCAATTAGCGTCCATAATCAGATAGGTGATTCTCTCATTCTCCGTTTATACTGTAGAGTTCATGTCTCTTATTTTTGTTACCGGTTTCCTTTTGATTTGATCGTCATGAATCTTTCCGAATTTGATATTGTACTTGGGTTGGATTGGTCTACGAAGTATGGGGCCGAAGTTAAGTGCGCCGAGAGAATTGTTAAAGTTAGAACAAAACTTGTGAGTATTATTATACCATGCATAGGCTCAAGTTCAGATAGAAAAAAAATATGGTCTGCTCTTGAAGTTTCTCCTACTTCTAGTGAGAATATTCCGGTTGTTAGAAATTATGCGGATGTGTTTGAGGAAGTGGATAGCTTACTTCTGCAAAGAGAAATTGATTTCAAAATCGATTTAGTCCTGAATGCAAGGCCAGTTGTCCATGCAATTCGAATAAAGACATTGAAAGAGAAAGAAGAGTTGGGTGATCAAACTCGACAACTTTTATGGAAAGGTCTAATCAGGCCTAGTTTCTCGAGTTGGGGAGCAGTTGTGGTATTTGTTCCTAAGTCAGATGGTACTCTCAGATTATGCATAGATCACTGAGACTTAAATAAGCAAACATTGATGAATAAATATCCATTGTCGCGCATTGATGATTTATTAGATTGCTTGAATGGAGCGAGAGTGTTTTCAAAGATGGACCTAGCTACAGCTTTCCATCAGCTGCAAATTGCCGAAGAATGTGTTCCTTTGACAACTTTCAGAGGTGCAGACCTATTTTATGAATGGCTAATATTGCCGTTCGGCTTATGTAATGCTCCTGCTTATTTTTTTGATTTGATGAATCGAGTATTTCGCAGAGTATTGAATAAATTTGTGCTAGTTTTCATTGATGATATTTCAATCTTCTCTAAGTCGGCTAGCGAGCATGCGAAGCAATTGGAATAGGTTTTGGAAATTGTGAGAAAGAATGTATTGAAAGCCAAATTTTCTGAATGCATATTCTGGCAAGAAGAAGTGAAGTTCCTCGGTCATGTGGTATCGAAGGATGGAATTTCAGTGGATCCAGGCAAGATTATAGCCATTAGAGATTGGAAGCAACCTAGCACTCCCATAGAAGTTAGAAATTTTCTAGGATTGGAAGGCTATTATTGGAAATTCGTTAAGGATTTTTTGAAGCTATCTAGTCCATTGACAAAGCTTACAAAGAAGCATGCAAGATTTAATTAGATGGAAGAATGTGAGGCAGCTTTCTAAGTGCTGAAAGTAAGACTAACTACTGCTCCAGTGTTGACTATTATAGATGGCAATCAAGATTTGACTGTCTATACGGATGCTTCTCATGAAGGAGTAGGTGCAGTGTTAATGCAAAGAGGCCAAGTATTTGCTTATGCAAGCCCTCAGTTGAAACCGCATGAGAAGAAATATGTTACACATGATCTAGAGCTGTTAGCCATGGTATTTGCTTTGAAGATATGGAGGCACTATCTTTTGGGTGAGAAGTTCGAATTATATACAGATCATAAACCATTTAAATATATGTTCAACCAAAAGGATGTGAATTTGAGACAACAACGTTGGTTAGAATTTCTTGCAGCATACGATCTTGATATTTTGAATACTCCAGGAAATGCCAATGTTGTAGCAGATGCACTTAGTAGAAAGAATGCAATCATTGCTAATCTTATCATTACGCCTTTATTGATTGATATAATATCTGTTCTTCAAAAGGACGATGATTTTATTCAGAAAATTATTAAAAGAATTCAGCAAGGCGAATCTCGTGTTTCCAAATTGATAGCAAGGGAATTTTGAGATTGTTAGGCCGAATCTGTGTTCCGAATATTCCCGACACCGAAGAGAGGTAATGGATGAATGTCACAAATCCAAGCTTAGTATTCATCTAGGGGTGAGCAAGAAGTATTAAGATCTTAAGCGTGCATTCTGGTGGAAGTCTACGAAGAGAGACATTTCTATATATGTTAGCAGGTGTTCTACTTGCCAACAAGTTAAGAGTGATTAGCAGAAGCTCGCTAGATTGTTGCAACCTTTAGAGATTCCACAATGGAAGTGGGACAAGATATCCATGGATTTCATTAATGGTTTTCCTAGAACCAAGAAGGAAAATGATAGTATTTGGGTAATAGTTGATCGTTTCACGAATAGCGCCCATTTTATCCCAGTGAAATCAACTAGAACCGCTTAGAGTCTTGCTCAAATTTATGTGAGAATAGTTATTAGACTACATGGAATTCCCAGCAGCATTGTTAGTGATTGCGATCCGATCTTTGCTAGTTAGTTCTGGGAAGCATTCCAATCTGAATTGGGAACCAAGATCAATCTTAGCACTGCATATCATCCTCAGACAGACGGCCGGACTGAGACAGTGAATTGTATATTAGAAGATTTATTGCGGGCTTGTATTCTCGATTTTGGAGGATGTTGGGAAGATCATATACATTTGGTTGATTTTTCATATAATTATAGCTTCCAGGCAAGTTTAAAAATGTCACTGTTTGAAGCATTGTATGGTAAACCATGTAGATCTCCTGCATGTTGGATAGAGCCTAGTAATCGGTTAGTATTGGGTCCAGTTATGATCCAAGAAGCTTCAGATAAAGTGGATTTCATTAAGAAGCGACTACAAACGACACAGAGCCAACATAAGAGTAATGTGAATTCTAAAAGAAGAGATTTTGCCTTTTCTGTTGGTGATTACGTGTATTTGAGAGTTTCTCCGATGAGAGGAGTGTTTCGATTTGGGAAGACGGGGAAGTTAGCACCTAGATATATTGGCCCGTTTCCAATACTCGAGAGGATTGAGACTCTTACTTACAGGGTTCAGTTACTAGATTGGTTGCCCGGAGTGCATGATGTGTTTCACATTTCTCAACTTCGGCAGCATGTACAAGATCCAGACTTAATCGTGGAGGAAGCGAATCAACCGATACTAGATATTACCTCGAGTTTGAGTGGGCATAAAGAGCCGATGAAGATTATTGGCAGAGAAACCAAAGTTCTAAGGAACAAGAAGGTGCATTTAGTCAAAGTGCAATGGAGTGGAGATCCTAGAGACTATACATGGGAAACAAAAGATAGCATTAAACAGGCTTATCCCAAGTGCAAAGTGGATATCTCCGATTAGCTCTGTTGAGAGGTATGTTTATGTTATGGTTACATTGTTATTTACTTCCTACTTTGCTGTTATTTCTTTTCGGGGATGAAAAAGTTTTAAGAGTGGGAGATTGTAACAACCCATATTTTTGGAACTAATTTAAAATTTATTTTTATTGTTTTTCATAGAAATTAAATATTTTCGATGAATTACTTTGAGAATAAAAGACTTAGAAATTATTTTAATCAAAGTTAGAACGTATAAATTTAAAATTTAATTAAAACGAGCTTGAAATGGTGCGGTAATTTCAAAACTTGACTTTAAACTTTGAATGAATGTATAGAATTCAATATAAATCAGAATTTGATAAAACAAGAAACGTTGGAATAATTTGAATTGTAATTCTCCAACGAATGTAAGAAATTGAGATTTCACTTTATAAATTGTAAGTTATGTATAACTTAAAATTTAGAATAGTCGCTATGGAATTTATATATATATATATATATATATATATATATATATATATATAATTTTATATATAGCCCTTAAAAATAGCCATTTTGCATACGAATGAATTTGGACTCGAAACCACTTCCGTTGAGTTCAAAAATCCTTTTACGTGTTTGAAAACTATAAACATCAATACCTTTAGAGTTGGGTGAAATTTGGTCATTCTCTTTGTGTGTATGACCAAAATATCACTTTTTGCATATGGACGAATTTGGACTCGAAACCACATCCATTGAGTCCGAAATGTCATTTGTGTGCTCGAAAACTATAAGCTTTGATATATTTTAAGCTTGTGAAAATTTGGATTTTGGTTGGGTTTGGGTTTGGCTAAACTTAGCCCACTCCATATAACCAAATCAGCCCTCTCCTTCTCATTCACCTTCAACACTTAGAAGAAAATTAGAAAATGGGGAAAGGAAAGGGAAATAGAAATTCCTAAGCTAGGGCTCTTGATTCCAAGCCCAATTCTTGTTGAAATCAAGTGTAGAAGCTTAAGCAAGCTCCTCTTCATCTTCTTCATCTTCTACTACTTGTTTTCTCTTTGATTTCTAAGATTTCCTATGACCTAATTCTTAGGAAATTCAATTATATATGTTTAGATAGGAGATTTGCATTCAATATTGGAAGAGAGGTTGGTTTTGCTTGCTATTGGATCTGTCCCTTATGTGTAATCAAGAAAAGGTGAGATTTTCTATCATAATATTTGTTGTGAGAAACAAAAAAGGCTAGTATTAATTAAATAAGTAGTAGTTGATTAAGTTTGGGTTTGATGAAATGACTATTGATTGATCATATGAGTTTAACATGAGGATAAATGTTAAGTATTGCAATCAAAATCGTTTTTGTTTGATATAGGTGAGTTATTCATGAAATCACATCTATGTCACATGCTATTAGCTTGTAAAAGAGTAATTTAATGTTCATTTGGGCCTGCATATGCTAGTGGAATAGAAATGCTAGTGTAACTTAGTCGATTTCATGTATTTATGTTCCATTGAATTGAAATTGTGACAAGGATTGCCCATATGATCTAATTCACATGCTATGAGTGGATTTGGTGATCTTGTGAAGCTCCGTTGTCGTCCCGGTAAAGTTCTAAGTCTTTGCAAGTCGCTTGAATCGCTTTTGCTTGTTTTGATTTGGAAGTTAGTTCACTTCTGAACTTATAATCAAAACCATTGCAAATCTCTTATATGAATATTTGTGCATGTGTATTTGGGTGTTATGAGTTGCTTCGGTGAGTCTTAGGAGCCTCATATTCATGTATATAACATCATAGGCCTTTGGGCATTGGCCAGTATCATTTTGAACATGTTTTCCAGGCAAATTATGCTCTGGTTCAGGATTCAGACGTCTGAATATTTTGGGTCAGACGTCTGACCTACTTCAAAAAATTATGAAACAAGCACAGCAATTTAGAGGTCTGAAATTTTTAATTCGGATGTCTGAATTTTAATTCAGACGTCTGGTCGAAAAAATTCAAACGTCTGAAATTGCTCAAAATTGAACTAAATCCTTGTTTGTTCAAGAAAAATGAAATTCAGACATCTAAATCTTTAGGTCGGACGTTTGAATCTTGATTTTGGACTATTGACAAGTGGAGACCAAGGTCAACAGTTTAGATCCATCCAGGCTCTTTCCCGACTGAGTTTTGGCCCATTTCGACTTCGTTTGTGACTTGTCAGTTTCTCTAATTCGTAGATTTTAGCAATCGATTTTATTCGAAATCGTTTGATAAATCATTTTAAATTATTTTAAGCGATTTAAAATGTGTGCAAACCAATTTTGTTTAGTTTGGAAAATAAAATTGTTTAAGTACGATTTGGCATGAAAACGTATAAAATGAATATTGGATATGATATGACTTGAGTATCTAATTCGATCACCGAATAAAATTCTCGATTAAACCTTTTACATAAGGAAACAAATGGTGAAGGGCAATGATTTAACTAAGGAAAAGAATTCGATCTAAAAATTATATGCGAGAATTATTTGAAAAGACCAGTTAAATCTCATTTCAAATAATTAAGCGACAACTAGAAGTCGAAGACAATGAAGACGGTGCAAGACCGACAATTTCCACATCGAATGGATTACTACTGATGCCTTGAATATGGGTAGCTCCCTTGAAGGGGTTATAATGGTAGTCGTCTGGACGTACCTGTTGATTGTTCGGATATGTTATGGCCTCCCTTCTGTATTGGACATATAGAATGAGGAATCAGGTGCCTCCGGTTTCGTTTAGACCCAGAACGGACGTATGAATGGATTGTATGTTTGACACTGTAGTGTGTGCAATGTTATTAATCTATGCTAAATATATATCTGTTTGGTGGCGAAGATTTTATTCTCTTGCTTAACACCTTTCTCTGAGATGTACGAGCTTAGAGGTTATGTATGTGGAAATCAATGGTATAATATGGATTGACAATGTGGAGATGATATGATCAAGGCTTTTATTGAAAAGCATAGCCTTGTGGTTGATGATCATTGCACAACTTTAAGTAGCATAGCTTTGTGTATAGTGTTAATTCGTGAGCCGCACACCTCGGTATGAGTCAAAAATGGGACAGTGACTACAGGGAGTGCATGCATTTCTTTCTAGTTATAAGTGGTTTCATCGTATGGAGCCCAGACATTTTTACTTATATGGATGATGGATTGTGAGGCGCCTCGGCTATCAAGCCGACTAAAAGGCTCAGAGATAGGTCCGATAGGACCGGGAAACACAATATTTAGGAATAACCAATCCTTAAATGTATGAGAGGACCGACCCTGAAGATCCATGGGTTACCCAAGTGTGTGATCCTGGGTCATATTTCTAGAGGTGATCTGAATCGGTAAGGAGACATCCCTTGCCTTGACTCATGACAAAAATCCAATTTCCAATACGACATTGTGCGGTTTTATTTGTAAACCTATATGGCGACATAATATTTGGTACCTATGCCATCTATGATTGATACATTTATATTTTAAATTGTTTTCGCAACATCTAGACACTAATAATAATATCAAATGATTTTTTTGTTTTATGAGTATCAAGCATATTTGGTCCTTATAAGGTAAAACTCTATCCTCCGGCTTGCGTTGCATTGTGTGATGGGACCTGAGTCTTATAACGGCTTCAGTTTTCTAAAAAGCATTATGTTGTTTACTTGATTTACTTTATTTTATGCACCGGCAATCCAATGGAGTAAATCCTTTCCTTGACATACGGCGTGGTCCTGTGATTTTCCATATTCTTAAACAAGTTAAGTAACTGTAGAATTTCTCATACCATTCCCATGATTGACTCGTAATTTGCATTTCCCTTGCAAACTTGGATGCCCATATTTTTACACGGGCAACCAAGTGAACATGTAATTGGCTTTCTTTTGGATATGCACTATAGCATTGGGTGTTCTTTTAGCTGAAGATTAAGACTTGACTTTTATCATTTTGTTTGAACTCTTAAACATTATTGTATGTATGTTTATATTTGATTCTGATGTAGACTTTATTATCTATTTGATGAAACTTGTTATGTACTAAGTATGATCTTGTATCTGTGTAACTCTAATGATGATTATGATTCCGCTGTTATGATATGATGTAACTTATTTTCCAACTTTATGCATTATGCTGTATTATGTATTCTGCTGATGTGATTAGTATGTTATTTTCCAAAGACCGGCCTTACCACCATGGAGCGGGGGTTTGGTTCGTGTCGCGATCTCAGGGTCGAGTTAACGAATATCGATCTCAGGACTTAGCCAAATTTACAGCATTTTCCAAACCTTCGCGACTTCGAACAGATCACTCCAAACCTTCATGAGATCGTGCTCGAGTCCCAAATACTTCGATAGCCAAAAATCAACGTGTGCCTGCCTTGCCCAAGAGGCAGGTCCATAAACATTATAGTAGCTTCCTATACCCAGTGATGGTTAGTTCTCATACGTTGAAGCAATTCACTATAACATGTTTGTTGTACACAGATTTGAAGGGTGCTTCAATCTTTACTACAGAATTGCATTGTTAGTTTATATGTTATACAGACTATTGTTTATTAGTCCTTTTCTATTAACTTTTCTAGTTTATTCTTTAAGAAACATTTTATTGCCAACCTGGTCATTTTTTAACTTTATTTCATCTCTATAATAGTCTGACATATGTATCATATTTGATTTACAATCATTTTTCAACTATTTTGTATGTAACGTGTTTGAGGTCACACTGTTTTCTAATTCCTATAAGAGCATCTCCAACAGACTTACGGGTCATAATATTACGACCCGTAAGATTCAAGGGGGAATGGGGTAATTTCCCCAATAGGAGCGCACCGATTTTATCGAAGCATGCCGATAAAATCAGCATGCAAGTATAACGCGTCAATATTATTGGTGCGCTACTATAAATATTTCATGAAAATATTTCTTTGTCCTTTCGAGGATTATTTAGTGTTTTAGGTTGATATAAAACGTTCGAATGTACATATAATACTCATGATACAACTGATAATACATCATAATAAATCAGTTGATCATAAACATAACGATACAACAGACATTGCTACATCTACTAGATACAAATACAACATAAGTCAGTGCATGCGCTGGAAGCACTAATTGATACAACTAATGATTAAACTGAAGTGAAGTAGGAAAATAAATACGCAAGCAAACTAAATGTTACGTTCAACCCTAAGAGATTCAACTACAATTGGTAATAATCATACAGAAACAAGTGGTCATGATCATAATGATACAACTAATATTTCGCACAATGATACAACTAACAATAAGCATACATATACAATAGGTCATATAGACACAACAACTGATGATACTAGATGCCAACTAATACATCAAAGCATACGCAGGAAATAGTTACTTAAGCAAACTACATGTTACGTTCAAACTCAAGGGAGTCTAAAGTAGTTCTAAGTCGCCTAATCATTACGGTCAAACCGCAACTGTTCAATAACATTTTGGAGACGTCTAATCTCTCGTTCGAGTTCGTTTTCATATGCTATTACCATTGGACATAAAGGTTCATCTATCCATTCTATGTAATTGCATCCATTCGGATATGATGGACATTTCTGAATGCGCCGACCTATATTGTTGCCTTCTGCTCGAACCACAACTTCAACCGCATAACCACAATAACAACAAACTGGATAAGAATCAACTTCATAAGAAATTGGAACATGTGTTACTCGATATACCTCCACTTCTTGCCGTGGTTGAGCAATTGACTGTTCATACGAAAGTAGAACATGTGGAACTTCAGCTTTATGTAGAGGATGTACGTTCGCCTGTTCATATGGTGGTTCATCATGAGGTCTCATTTGATTTAGATGTTGGAATTCGTCCGCTAGCTCCCGAAGTCTCATTTGTTCATACACATGTTCATCGGAGTCTGTAGATGATAGTCAAGAAGGCATAGTTGTGGAAATGCAAAGAGTAATTGGAAACAAAGTTGTTTGAGTGAGGTAAGTTATAGGTAATTTGACAGAGATATATAGCTGCATCGTGTACAAATGAATAAAACAAATAATGATGTAACCGGTCACTGTTACGACCGTGCTTTACGTGATGTCCGACACTGTTTTGCCTGACGTAATACTGTAGGGAATCTGCTTTTCGTACTACCGTGATGTGAACGGTCACTGGTTCCACTTTGCTTTACGTGTTGCGATTTCCAAAGCATTTGTCAGCAATAATGCTCATGTGGAAGAGTACGACCATTTTTTTAACTCCTTTGTGTATTGAAATGTTTAATTCAAATAGGGTTGACCCTAGTTTTTAATTCATTTGCATTCATAATTATAAACAATACCTTTTAACTCGTATACAAACTTCGTTCAATATAACAAAATACAAGATACATGATACAGTGAATGTTTGACCCAATATACAGCTACGATAAAGTATGACATAACTGGAATACAATACATATAATTAAGACATAGTACCATATAACTAAGACCCCGGTTTCGGGACAAACTGTAGAACCCATACAACATTTCAGCCTTTGCTGCAACATTCAACCTTTCCAAGCGACTTACCTCTGCTTGCATCTCTAGAGCGTACTGGACACCCCTTTTCATCAGTGGTGGATCGATCCATGAGAAAAAATTACAATGTTTCAACCCCTATCGGTTAAGTGCAGCAATGTACGCTTTGCAACCATAGAAGCAACTACCTGCGTTGCTTTGGCTTTTAGAAACAACCACATTACATTCCACTCTGCAGTAGCAATGTACTAAATGACCCGTCATGCTAGAGCTTGACCTACTGGGTTCTGTCGAGCAAGCACTTCCCTCAACCGAGCATTGTGAGTTTTTTGAACTGACCCAATACTTGGGGCGACAACGTTCGGTTGCGTGGCACTAAAGAGTTCAGACTCCACATCCCCAGCTTCCACTTGATCATCCAATTGAGTTTCGGGCGCAAACTCGACTGGTTGCTTATTTCTTTCATATTGATCGAACATTTGGACCATGATTTCATCATCCAGTTCCCAAGAAGACATTTTGAACTAATTGAGAAGTGGCAGCAAGATTAAATGAGTAATTAGACAAACCTAAGAATTCAAAAGTACTGATAGAGGAAGAGGGGCTGGTGGTCTTTAAGGTTGCCAAGTCCGCTTATTTCATGTTTTGCTTTATTCAAGCAGTGAACATGTCATCTTTAATCAGTACGACTTGTCAAATCATGTTGTTTCCATTCGTTGGACAAGCTATAACATGCTGCCTAAGTGTTGCAGAGTGTGGTAACATCAACTGTTCGACGACAGAGTGATGACAACTCAATTATTAAGGACAGAGTGTAGTCGTGTCATACATCTCTATTCTACAACTCAACTATTGATGGCAGAGCATTATCACACACGACAAATTGTGGTATAAGACAGAGTGTAGTCCACTTGTTTCTATTTAACAGCTCAACTATTCTACAACTCAACTATTGTATACCTATACCCATGTGGTATAGGAAGACCTCAACAATCACCCCATTCATTTAAATAGGTTATATTTCGTCCTCCAACCACAACTATAATTTGTGTGTTCTAGATCAACCATGACATTAAGGTGAGAAACCAATACTCTTTTTGCATCTACGTGTTCAGGTACTTCTTTGTATAAATAATATGTTTTTTGTTTCTGTGTAGCTTAAATGGACGATTGGGAAATCAATGATGAAATCATGGATAAAATGTTTGATGAGTAACGGAACAAGGAGGACGAGAAAGAGGGTGGATTCGCTCTAGATACACAAGTAGAAGAGGCAAACGAACCATTTCAGAAAGAAATTATTCGTGGTACCCAATGAGTAGTTGAAGTTCAGAATCCAAAAGCACGTTCAAGAAAAAACATAGCGAGGCAAATGGTTAACCATAATGATCACAACCAAGATAACGCTAGATCCAGTGCTACTACAACAAAATTCTCTCCTCATGACTTACTTATACTCGCGAAATCCTATATCGAAGTTGATCGAAGAGATTTGTTACTGATGCAAAATAGAGGTCTAATCCATGAAGAATTTTGGTCCATGATAACAAGATTACATAACAACCATCGTACCTGCACTACTACATGATCTTCGGTTGAAATTCATATGGCTCATCGACGTTTCATAGAACCTTTTGAATGATAATAAAAGATTATACAGACAGTTGAAGACGAAGATGTATTTAAACTGACTAAGGCAACTTTTGATTCTCGTGACCTTGTAGAGTATGGTACTGTTTTTTTAGCCACAAAGCCTATAAACTACGTTTTAGTTGGCTAACCCGATATGGGGCTGAATAGGCTAATGGTTTCGGTCTATTTTATTTACAAGTTGTTGAACTCTTCTTTTATTTAACGATCCTATGGAAAATATGGAGTTTTTTTAATTTTATACTTTAGTACACAGTATAAAACTATCAGCTTAGGGAAATAGTAGCAATATAAATAAAGCAGACATTGCATTTATAAAAAATAATTACTACTGTAGGACATATAACGTTACTACATCAACATAATACAAGCAATAAGTAATAAAGATAGTGATGAACTATCTACTTATAACTGAGGAAACCTTGACATTATAATACGTTGTTTCATTCCCATCCAAAATTCCTTCTCCATGTCAGCTATTCCAGTCAAATCTTTGGCCAAGATAGCATTCTCATCTTGTTGTTGCTTATATGCTAACTCGTTCGCCAGAATTTGTAGCCTCTTCTCTTCCAGATCAACAAACCTTTTCATAACCTCTGTTTTTTCCTTAGCTTCTTCACGTCTTTCTACATGTCTACGACTGTGTTCTTCATGGCGTGCGTTCACTTTTCCTCCAAGCACAACTGCTGTTTTGCCCTTTCTTTTTGCAGCTTTGACTCCCTCAGGTCTAAAATCTTCGTCAATCGTGGTATTGAACTCATCAAGTAGGTTTTTACCTACACATCGAGAAATTTTGGTAGTTGACTCGCTCGGACTAGAAGAATACCCAGATTTAGAAGCTTTTTCTTGCTCTTGTTAGCAGTTTGAACATCACGAAGGCTTTTAGCAAGTTCTGAGTTCCATTTTCTTGACTAGTAAGAAGATCATAACAATGCATAAACTGATAATAATGTGGCTTTTTCGCGCCATTTTCTCTAGCAAAAAGCTTCTTGAACTCCTCGTTTTCCATTCGTTTCTAATAAAATAGGGAATATGAATCGTAAAAACAATCTATCAACGACTAACATACGTAGTAAGAAAATATACCAGATTATCTTATCCTCCCATGCCGCTTGGATTCGCTATCTTTGTTTTGTAAACTTGTGATTCGTAAAATGTTGTTTGATAACTTCTTTTGCCGAAACGACCTTGAATCGTCGACAACGTTCGTAAGCCTTCTGGATGCTTCTCAACGAAGGCAGTCATAATTTTTTTCCAAAACGTAGCGGTCGATTAGTCGTTCCCCCTAGCCAAATCTTGTGAGAAATGACAATAGATGGTGCCTATATCGATGTCCTTTTCGTTTATCCACGGTATAGTTGTTTGTTTGCTTGATTGAGTGCCCATGCCATAGTTCATGTTGGTTTGTGGAAACGGGCTTCCGTCCATCGTCGGATGTGAAAAATCTCTGAATGGTAACGACATTATAGAGTTAGATTTTGTTTATATTAAAGAGATACAAGGAATTGTGAATATGTTGCGATGTAGAATGGTAGAAAGGAACCAATTTATAACTAAAAATATAGCCAGTTGAATTTTTTTGATTTTTTTATAGACATTAGGAAAAATACGACCGTTTTGTTGTTCTATAGTGAAAATGCAAGGGAAGTTAGCCATTGGGAATGTCGCGCCGATTTTACCGGCATGTGTTATAGCGCACCGATTTTATTGGAGCGCGCCGAAAAAATCAACGCGCTATAACACATGCCGATAAAATTGGCACGCGAGGGCAATTCAAGATTCAAAACTGGGCTCGTAATTTTCCCCTGAATATTCAGGGGAAAAATACCTACTGGCGACTAATAAGGGGTTAAATTCATCAATCAGGGGTTGAATCCTCCCTCTGTTGGAGATTCTCTAAGCATACAATGTTTCTGCTAAACCGGGGTACTCTGAACTATCCAGAAATAAGATCAGCTTTTTGGTTTATGCTTTTTAACGGTACGGTTGGGGAATTCAATTAATTTGCACCATAATTTTTTATAGGTAATTTTAGTATAAAGCATGTTGTGACTTCAATTTTAGGAATGTCTACATTTTTAGCCAGCCCTAGCTTATTGCTGCTAAATGGAATTATTTTACATATTTAATTTTATTGATAGTAGTGTTATCAGTTTGCCCTTTATGTGCCTCTTGTAGTTGTACTACTACTGATAAATAACATTGGCATAGTGCTTAAATATATTTACAATGCTGATATACATTTGTTCTCCTACCGAAATCCCGCTCTATTTCATTCACTAATGCAATTGCATGGCAGCATTGAGGTAATTCAAATGGGTTCACACCAATAACCTACACGTATTTTTTGCACCCTTTTTAGTTGTTCAAAATAAATATTTTTTCTTTCCCTTCAATTCTAGGGTTTGAAAGCTGATTTTAACATCGTTGCTTTGCTCATTATTTATATTTGTGTAATCGCAATGCTTAGCCAAATTATTTTCTGTTTCGAACCATGCTCTTTCCTATTTGCTAAAGGTAGCAATGGTTATAACATCAACCATTTACCATACAAAGTTGAATGAAAATCACTCTGTCACATATGCACCTTGATATATCTCTGTTTATTTCATTTATACGCGTCAATGACAAAGTCATGACTTTCTATTATTCTGATAGTTTAATACCTTCTCCTTAATTGTTCAATTTTTTCTGCTTTATCTCACATACTAATATATCCAAATATTATTACCTTTTTCCTGTTGCAAAATTTTTGTCCTGAATTGTATAAACCTCAATTTCATTGTGACTGATTATTAACATATTTTTATTTCTTACCAACTCTTTTATTGTTATATGTGCCCTTTAGTAAAAGTATTTTACCACTCCTTCGTAAGTCCCTCTTATTTTATTAGACATATGGATACTCTATCACATATACAAACCGAGCTCTTGTATTTGTTTAGCCGCTTGGGCTTGTATCCATTGTGTTATGGGCCATCTGTTATTAGCCCACTTAACTATTATATCGCTATATATAGCGATCACATATGTACATTGTATTATTATTCAGTTTTAATAATACAATTACAAGTTATTAGCAATATTACATCTATAATCCTGAAATCTTACATGGTATCAGAGCCAAAATAGCCAAACAAAAAATTATAATCATCTTTTTCCAATTCAGAAGAAAAGTATGATGTGTTAGGTCTCCTCAGAGGTGTTTTCATCATCGGAGATCGTCCCCTTCTGATCGTGTAGTGATTGTTCTTATCAAATCAGAACTGTGTCGTGCCTTGCCGGAATCATAGTTCGCAGCGGCTACAGTAGTTCATTTCCTGACTATCAGAGATCGTTGATCTCATCATCTGGTTTCTTTTTCCCACTGTGTAATTAAGTGATTCTTGAATCTTGTAAAGAAACAAGAACCACTGAGTTTTCCTCGATTTCCTCAATCTTGCACTAGTTGCCACCTTTCGAGTAGTGGCCTCACCATATACAATCTTTGTAAACCTATGATACATAATATTCCGGCATCATGGCCGGAGGAAGTGTTGATCAATCATCTGCAACCTCAAGGGCAGATAACAATGAACCACCACCAATCTTTCCTCGGCCTCTCGTGAAACCAAAGAGCCAAGTTATTACCATTCCTCTCGATGATGACAATTTTTTTCGTTGGAAATTCCAAGTTGAAACAACCTTGAAGGGATAAGACGTTTAAGATTATGTCAAAGGAACTAAAACCACACCACCTGCAATCATAGTAAATGCACAAAACAACATGGTCAGCAACCCAGAATTTATTCATCATCAAAAACAGGATAACTTACTATCTTCTTGGCTCCTATCCTAAATTAGTGCAAATTTATTGTCACAAGTTATAGGGTGCAATTCGTCTTACGAAATTTGGTAAACTATTCAACAAATTTTCAATTCTCAGTCATCAGCCCGAATCATGCACTACAGGAGAGAATTTTAGAATGCAAGAAAGGGTGATATGAGCATGCATGAATACATTTCTAAAGTAAAAACCCTATGTGACAAACTTAAAGCTGTTGGACATCACATTTCATATAATGAGCAAGTTTTAACGTTGACCAATGGACTTGATGAAGAATATGAAACTCTTGTTACCTATATTGCCACATAACCTACTTTACTAGACATACAATTCGTGTACTCAGCCTTATTAGCACACGAGGGTAGAGTGGAATAAAGAAAGGCTATTCAGAGTGAATTCAGCATTAACTTAGCCTCAAATTCAAGAAATGTTAATCAACCAAGAAATGTACTTGGCTATGGCAAAGGAAACCCGCAAGGACAGAGAGGCAACCCCAATCAAAGAGGCAGAGGAAGAGGTAGATCCAATAACACAAACAGAGTAAAATGTCAGATATGTGATAAACCAGGGCATACAACAAATATATGTTATTTCATATTTAATAATGATGTTAACAATGCCAAGGTGGATAGAGAGGCATAAATGTTAATATGGCTCAAGCTAATTACCAAGGAAGATCAAATTCAGAGGGTTCTACATCACAAGCTATTAGCAGTGATGACAATGTCAAGACTGATGATATAAATACTGAAGATTGGTTTCCAGACTCAGGGGCAACTAATCATCTTACCAACAACCTTTAGAATCTAAATCTTGGTAACAAGAATTATTGAAGTACGCAAGTTATTCATACATGTAATGGTGAAACCATGAATATATCTTGTATTGAGGCAGGATATGTTAAGGGAAAAAGAAAACTATATCTCAGCCATCTTCTTAGAGTTCCTACCGTTAAGAAAATTTTAATTAGTATGTCCTAATTTACAAATGATAACAAAGTGTATTTTGAGTTTCACCCCAAATATTGCCTAATTAGAGACTTGCTAAGCAAGGATATTTTACAGGGTAGGTTGAATAACAGTCTTTACAGATTCAACAACATGCAGTCAAGATTGGGTAATGAGGAGAACACTTGGTGATGTAATGCTAACATACAGATTAGCAGTATTAATGAAAATAATTCTGATAATTCTAATCATAGTAATTATGTCCAGAATGATTTAAATATTTGGTATTGTAAACTTGGACATCCTAGTTATGACATTGTAATGCAAATATTGAAAAGCAATAATATTCCTTTTAAACATTCACCTGTTCCTAACATTTGCAAACATTGCCAACTTGGCAAAAGCCACAAATTGCCATTTGGAAAATCTGAAACTGTTTACTCTAAGCCACTTGAATTAGTTACAACAGATTTATGGGCCCCTGCACCATTATGCTCAAGACAAGGACATAGGTATTATTTTTTAATTATGGATGCATGTACCAGGTACACCTGGATTTTCTTTCTCAAGGCCAAATCAAAAACATATAATGCAATGCTATAGTTTATGAATTTCATAGAAAAACAAATAAACTGCAGCATCAAAATTATACAAGCATACGAGGGCAATGAGTTTTTACCACTCAAACATACTTTTAATCAAAAAGGTATTATTCACAGAACCACTTGCCCATACACATCTGAACAGAATGGCATTGTAGAAAGAAAACACAGACATATAGTGGAAACAGGGTTAACATTGTTATCAATGTCTTCCTTACCTTTAGAATACTGGAATGAGACATTTAACACAGGTGATTATCTAATAAATAAGATGCCTACTAAAGTTCTGCAACACAAATGTCCTCATGAAATTTTGTTTGAAAATAAACCAGACTATACATTTTTGAGAACATTTGGGTGCTTGTGTTTCCCATGCCTTAGACCATACAATAACCAAAAACTTTCCCTAAGATCCATCCCATGTACTTTTTTAGGATATGCAAATAATCAAAAAGGGCACAAGTGTTTGGATGACAAGGGAAAAATCATTATGTCTAGACATGTGGATTTTAATGAGTGTGTGTTCCCTTTTACAGAAAAGAAAAACAAGAGCAGTCAAATATATGATCAATCCAGAACCACCATGGGAACCCTTCTTACATTAACTGAATTGACTATGCAAACAGATGAAAAAGGGACACCACAACAAACCTTGGCTACTCAAACTGTATCCAGCACCAGGTCTGGATACAGTTTAAGTGAGCATTTAAGTGAGGATGATAATCAACCTCAAGACTATGACAGCCACAACGACAACAATCAGAATCAAAGCAGTGAGAATGACACACCTGACACTAACAGTGATGAAAACAATGTTCAGAGACAACCAACTAGACATCATATGACCACAAGAGGGATGTGGGTCATAGCCAACCCTTGCAATGGTTCATTCGAGCCATTCACGAACCTTAGAGCCTTCTTCTCCGGCGTGTTTACTAAGTCCAGCTTGTTATCTTTTTAATGTCTATTTATGTAATGGGATTATGTATTTTGTTTTTATGAAGATGGATATTGTACTTGGTTATGATCTATGGTTTTATGATGTAACAAACATGTTTAATTTCCGCTGCAATAAAATGAAGTTTTAGATTTCCAAGTACTATTTATTATCTGTCTTGTTGTAATTTTTCTGTTCTATATTCATTTATAACCTCCATGGAAGTTAATGCATTCCCTTTGTGAGTGACATTAATGGACGTGGGGTGTTACAATGCAACTACAGAAAATGCAGACACCATTGAACCAGTCATATATGAACAGGATGTCAAGCATAAATCATGGTACAAAGCTATGAATGAGGAGTATCAGGCATTAATAAAGAATAAAACATGGAGTCTTGTTGATGCACCAAAAGATAATAATATTGTGGGATGCAAATGGACCTATAAGCTAAAGAAATATGCAGAAGGAAACATGTGCAAGCATAAGGCCAGATTAGTTGCAAGAATTTTTTCACAACAATATGGCTTTGACTTTAACGAAACATTCTCCCCTGTGGTCAAGCCTATAGCCATCAGGATCATCCTAACCATAGCTCTACACAATGCATGGAATATAAGACAGTTGGATGTGTGTAATGCTTTTTGAATGGGGATGTACGTGAAAGTGTCTACATGCAAAAACAAAAAGGGTATGCATGCAAAGGTATAGAGAATTATGTTTGTCAACTAAACAAGGCTATATATGGCCTGAAGCAAGTCTCAAGGGATTGGTACATTAAACTAAAGGATAAATTGGCTAGTCTGGGTTACATAGCAACAAAATCAAACAGTTCACTATACACTAGAATACATAATCAAGAAAGTGTGTACATACTTGTCTATGTTGATGACATTCTTATAAAAGGAAGTGATAGTGCTGAAGTTAACAAAGTTATATCCCATTTGGACAAAACATTTGCTATTAAGGACATGAGAGAAGTGAATCATCTTTTAGGCATACAAATTCATAGAAAGTTAAAATCAGAAATATTTCTATATCAGAGGAAACAAATATCTGAAATACTTGTCAGAGCTAATATGGACAAAGCCAAACCCATCTCCACATCTATGACTAGCAATTTACGATTATCTAAACACAGGGGTAATGCAATAGACAATAGTAAACAATATCGCAGTATTGTTAGAGCTCTACATTACTTAACTATTACTAGACCAAAAATTTGCTTTAGCGTGAATAAATTTTGTCAATTTATGGAAAATCCCCTAAGTGAACACTGAAGGGCGGTCAAAATAATTCTATTCCACTTACAAGGCACAATGGAATACGGTTTGATAATTAAAGCAAGAAAAGACATTAATTTAATCACTTACAGTGATGCTGACTGGGCTAACAACCCAGATAGTCGGAGATCAACTTCCGGTTACTGCTTGTTTATTGGATCTAACTCAATTTCCTGGTGCACGAAGAAACAACCAACCATTTCCAGATCGAGCACTGAAGCAGGGTATAGAGCAATAACATCGGCCACACTGAAATTATTTGGGTGGAAACCCTAATCCAGGAATCAGGGCTTTCGTTCATGAAGAAGCCTGTTCTTTGGTGTGATGATAAGAGCACCATTTCCTTATCCATTAATCCAATACAACACTCAAGGATGAAACATATTGAGACCGACCTCCATTTCATCAGAGAGCAGACTGAAGTAGGGAAGCTGGTAATCAATCATATACCGGCCTTCTACCAGAAGGCTGACATCCTAACTAAAGCATTTTCAAGGAACAATTTTGAAAGATTAAGAGGAGAATTGAAAGTTATTAGTGGCGGCGCAGAGCATAAGACATTGAAACCCTAGATTGGTTTGAGGCGGTGTAACAGCCCGCATTTTTACGTATCGGAAGATCGTAAAATATTTTTATTTTATTCCCTGAGGGTTGGATTATTCTCGTCTTTTAATAAGTTGCTTATGGGGATGTGAGACATGTCCATAATTTTTACGGATTTTGTTTGTGACCATTTTACACTTGTTAGTCTTGTATAGGGCATAACTTTTAGCTCAGGTCGAATCAGAGGGTGCGACCTGTGCCATTTGAAAGGGATTGATGATTGCCTTTCCATAGAGTGGTTACATAAAGATTTGGCTCAGTGGTTTGGTAGAAATCGTTGTTTTAAGGTTTTTCAGTTGCCTGTTCAGGTTTAGAGAGCCTAATGGGCTGAATTGGGGAGGCTCATTAGTGGGCTGGTGGAATCCTATAAATAGGGGGTGAAAGTTGAGGGAAAAGGTTTACTTTCCCATTCTCTCATTTGGAGGCATTGATCTTCTTCTTCCTCTAACACCTTTCCACCATTAAAAATCCAAATCTAAGGAAGGAAATCATAGATCTACACCATTGGAGGCTATATCTCCATCATTTCAAAGGTGAATTCATCAGATCGAGGAGTTTGGTTCGAATTGCTCGCTGTCCGGATTCATAATTCTATCATTTTACCTTGTATTGGAGAATCAGTGAGTGGATTACATCTCTCACATGGATTCAATAAAGTGTATAGGTAGTAGATCATGTTTTCATCAGATTCAAGTGTTTTTCCTTAGATACATGCATTGATAAGTTCATTTTCATATAGATTACCCTAGGATCTGATTTAACAAGTTTAGATAGGTAATTTCTATTATATTTCATACGAATGTGCAAGTTAGATCCATGGTTTTTGTTCATATGCATATTTGTGGTGATTTTGGTGAATTTGACATTATCATGGATATAATTTTCATATTGATGATATTGTTGATTTCGTAATATGCGTGTAATCCTTTTGGATGAATTGGATAAGTTAGTTTCGTCGGATTTATCGTTTGGCGAAGTTTTGGTTGAAATCAGAGTTGGATTGCAATATGTAGGTTTTGGATCGGACTGAAGTTGGGTCGGACCAAAGTTGGGCCGAACTGAAGTTGGGTCGGGTTAAAGTTGGGTCGGACTGAAGTTGGGTCGGACTGAAGTTGGGTCGAACCAAAGTTGGGTCAGACCAAAGTTGGGTTGGACTAAAGTTTGGTCGGACATAAATTGGGTCGGACCAAAGTGGGTCGGCCTATTCTAGTCAGTCATTTCTGGTCGGCTATTTCTGGTCGAACACTTCCGTTGATGATGTGACTTCAAAGGGAATTTAATTGGGAAGTTTGGAAGTGTTGAAAAGTGTTTGTTGTTCATTGTATGCAACAAATGGGGAGACAACTCAAGGTTGTATTGAGTTTGTGTGAAGTGACAGTTCTAAAGTGTTCTGAGCTAATTAATAGTCGTAATTGATAAGGACTAGAGAGGAGAAGGCCGAGGAATTATCGTTGTCGTAGGTTCTAGTGGAATCAAAGCAGAGGTACAATTGAAGAACAATTGTAGGTCGAGTGCCTTGGCATCGTGTATGGCCTAGACATGTGTTGAGTATAGCGTGTAGCATCTTTTGAGTATAGCATGTGGAGTTTTGCCAGAACCGGGGGGTCGTGTGTAGTCCTTGACAATTGATGACAAATTGTTAGCCAGTCATACGATAACGAAGTTTCCAAAGCAAGGTTGGCGGTGATAGCCAGAGTCAGTTATGGACATTTGAATGCATGTTGTGATCATGATTGAGTTGCTTTGCCATATATGAATGGATGCTTTAATTGATGTGACTGAATTGTTATTCCTTCGGGTGTATGGATTGTAAAGGCTATCACTATCATGTAATGGGGAAGGAAATTGAGAGTTCTTCTCTGAAGCTGGGTAGATTAGTTGATTATTTACCCATTCTCATATACTTTATTGATGAAGTTTGTTAGCTATTTTATCACTCACTAAGACTGTTGTCTGACTCTAGGTTTTATGTTTCCTCTTATCACCTTGGGCTGTTCATCCGGTTGTGGATGGGCAGACTGAGTAACAAGTGGCATGTATTGCTTTAGTGAGGACGACGATGATGATCGATAGCGATCAGGAGGCTCACATACCTGTTTTATTACTATCTAGTATTTGTTTCCGTTGTTTGCTATTTCTCCGAGTGTTGTAGTGAGGCAAATTGTACAAACACTATTGTTGTTGTCCTCGTGTATGGGAAATACTTTCTAGTTATCATGAAAGTTTAGTGTTTTCTGCTTCACTATCACTACCTGTTGTATAAGTTCTATTATATCTTATCCTTGCGCAGTGAGTTTACGACAGGTTTCGTTTATCTACCATACCTTGATGATCGTCCATAGCTGCCTGGCACACCTTTCAGCGCATTATTCCTCTTGTATAGTGCGGGGGCTGTGGGCGATCGTCACATTTGGTATCAGAGCTCTGGTTAACGATTTTAGCCAAAGCTCAAAGACGTAATCACGTATGAGAGACGTACTTGTAGATTTCAGTTGGATGCTTATTATATATATTAGCATATATATAGTGGTAGCGGTTGTATTCTTTAGCAGTTTTTCTTGGAAGTGGCTAATTATTCTAAATTACAGATTTAGAATGTGTAGACGATCATCAAGACACATTTCTAGGGGAGCTAATATTTGAGGGGTTAATGGCGGGGCACAAGACTACCCAACCATGTTTGAAGCTATGATTGAAGCATGCCTTCGAAGGAACCCTGCTCCAGTGGCAGCTACGGTTGATGTTGGAGTCCAAGTGCCTAGAGCTGTAGAATTTGCAAAGCTATGAAAGACTTTTCTTCATTGGGAGAAAAACGGTTCAAAGGCGCTGAGCCAGTTGAAGAAGTCCAGAGGTGGATGGATACTTGTGTTAGGATTTTCAAAGACATGGGCATTGATGATGCAACAAAGAGGAAGCTTGCATCAAGGCAGTTAGTGGACAGAGCAATGGATTGGTGGAACTCTGTCACACTTGAGACCTTGGAAGAGGATATTTCATGGGAGTTGTTCCAAGATAAGTTTGAAGAAAAATTTATCTGCACCGTGCAGAAGTCTGTTTAAGAGGTTCGTGGAGCTTAAACAAAATGATCGCCCAGTTCTTGACTATATTTCCGACTTTGAGGCTCTGCCGAAGTATGCTTGTCTGTATGTGGATACTCCTTATAAAAAGAATGAGAAGTTCGTCTTGGGATTGGATGAATATCTTGGGGATCAGCTTGTGGATCACCTCAATGATAGCTTTGAGAAGATCATCGAGAAGGCTTTGAGGCATGGAAGTCTGTTCCCTAAGAAGATGTCTATTGTTGCACCTAAGGAGGAACAGAAGCCACAACAAGGTGGTAATAATAAGAAAAGACAACAACAACAATAGAAAGGAAAGGATGGCCAAAAGAAGCAGAAGGGAGAAGTGACTTGCTTTAATTATTGGTAGAAGGGCCATTTTGCGAGTGAATGCAAGAATCCTAAAGCTGAGAAGAAGTGCTTCAAGTGTGGGAAGCCAGGACATGGGAAGAAAGATTGTCCAGAATCAGCCAAAAGGAAGCAAGTAGTTAAGGCTAATGATTTGGGGGCAGTGCCATCATCTTCGAGGACTCCTACTGCAGAGGAGAAGGGAAAGGGTGTCGTGGTGCAAGGTACTCTTTCTGTTCATGGTGTTTCAGTTCGAGTTTTGTTTGCATTCATTCATTTGTAATGAGCTTGTGTGTCGCTTATGTTTGGAACCCGAGATTTGTGATAGACCTTTCGTAGTAACTAATCTAATTGTGAGTTCGTCAAATATTTGCATGATTTGCCGAGGTCTAGTGTTGTCGAGTCATGGTTGCTCTTTTGTGTGCGATTGCTTTGTTCTTAACTTCGCTGGGTTTGGGATCATCTTGGGCATGGATTGGCTCAAGAGGTATGCGGCAAGGGTGAATTGCGAGAAGCTAGAGGTGAGAGTTGGGGATGTGGAAGGAAGAAAGGTGTTGATAAAGTGTAAGCGCGAAGAGGGTGTATTCATTAGCTATCTGTATTCGCTTATGATTCCACAAGAAGACTTGTCATCTTTGCTGATCGCAAATGAGTATGAGGATGTCTTTGACAAGGTCAAAGGTCAGCCGCCGCATCGTGAGATCGAGTTTAGGATCAATTTGGTCGAGGGTGCTAGACCAATCGTTATGCCTCTTAGGCGGATGGCGCCTAAGGAACAACGAGAGTTAGAGGTTCATGTTCGTGACCTTCTAAGGAAGGGATTCATTCAGATAAGTGTTTCCGAATGGGGTGCACCGGTCGTGTTTGCAACCAAGGCAGATGGCTCGTTAAGATTGTGTGTGGACTATTGTGAGCTGAACAAGGTAACTAAGAAGAACAAGTATCCGTTGCCAAGGATTGATGATTTATTCGATCAGCTTCACGAAGCCAAAGTGTTTTCTCAGATGGATTTGGCAACAGGATTTCACCAATTGAGGGTGGCCAAGGATAGTGCGCCAAAGACAGCTTTTGGTACACCATCCTATTTCTTCGAGTGGTTGGTGTTGCCATTCGGGTTGACTAACGCGCCAACGTACTTTGTGGATCTTATGGATAAAGTGTTCGGAGATCAGTTGAATAAGTTTGTGCTTGTGTTCGTAGATGATATTCTGGTTTACTCCAGGAATGAGGAAGAACACAAGAAACACTTGAGAGCTGTGTTAGAGATCTTGCGAAAGCATTAGTTGAAAGCTAAGTTCTCGAAGTGTCACTTCTAGATGGATGAAGTGAGTTTCGTAGGTCATGCTATTTCTGGAAATGGGATAGTGTATGACCCCGCTAAGGTGGCAGCAATCCAGGACTGAGATAGACCTAAGAATGCGACAGATGTTCGGAGTTTCCTTGGGTTGGCAGGATATTACAAATAGTTTATCAAGGATTTCTCCAAGATAGCTACACCGTTGACAGGATTGACGAAGAAGAACCAAGTGTTCACATGGGATGGGAGGTGTGAATAAGCGTTTGGAATCCTGAAGGAGAGATTGACGAGTGCTCATGTGTTGACCATTCCAAGTGGGAATGAAGAGACGGCGGTATACACCGAAGCATGTGGTACTAGGCTTCGAGCAGTGCTAATGCAAAAGGATAAGGTTGTGGCCTACGCGAGTCGACAGCTAAAGTCGCATGAGAAGAATTACCCAACTCATGATTTGGAGTTGTAGCGATTGTGTTTGCTCTGAAGATGTGGAGACATTACCTGTTGGGAGTCCGATTCGAGTTGTTTACGGATCACAAGTCATTGAAGTATCTTTTCTCCCAAAACGATTTGAATCTTCGGTAGCAACGATGGTTAGAGTTTCTGGCATCATATGATTTTGATATAGCCTATACTCCTGGTAAAGGTAACGCAGTTGCAGATGCGTTGAGTCGAAGACACGCAAATTTAGAAGCGATGTTTTCAGAATGGAAGAGCCTTGAGTATTTAGCAAGGTTTGATTTTAGGCCAAAGTGTGAGTTGGAACCTGAAATGTTGGCAAGCTTATCGATAAAACCTACTCTCATCGGAAGGATTGGCGAGAGCCAAAAGCGAGATGCAAAGCATGTCGAGTTTATCTAGAAGCTAGAACCAGAAGATAGAGAGTTCGAAGTCGATCGAGAAGGTTGACTTCGGAAACAAGGGCAATTAGTTGTTCCCGATATCGATGGATTGAGAGATGAGGTTCTGAGAGAATGTCATCACTCGAAGTTGACGATTCATCCCGGTGGTAATAAAATGTATCTGGACATGAAGAGAGTTTACTACTGGGAAGGGATGAAGCGAGATATTGGAAAGTTCATTTCCAAGTGCATGAACTGTCAGTTGGTGAAAGCTGAACAGAAGAAGCTGAGTGGTTTGCTTCAGCCATTGGAAGTTCCTACATGGAAGTGTGAGCAGATATCGATGGATTTTATCGATGGACCACCTAGAACCAGGGCAGGAAATGAAGGAATTTGGGTCATCGTGGATCGCTTGACCAAAAGTGCAAGGTTCATTCCTATCAAGTCGACTAGGACAGCGTTGAAGCTGGCTGAACTTTATGTGAAATGGATTGTTAGATTCCATGGCGTCCCAAAAAGTATAGTGAGTGATCGAGATCCGTTATTCACTAGCGGATTTTGGAAGAGTTTGCAAGAAGCTTTGGGAACCGAGTTATGCTTGAGTACGGCATATCATCCCCAAACTGATGGTCAGACCAAGAGAGCCAATCGAGTTTTGGAAGATCTCCTAAGAGCTTGTGTGTTGGATTTTGGGGGATCATGGGAGGACCATCTACATCTAGTTGAGTTTGCATATAATAATAGTTACCGGTCCAGCATTGCAATAGCACCATACGAGGCGTTGTATGGGAGACCGTAGAATTCTCCAGCATGTTGGTTAGAAAATGGAGATAAGTTGGTACTTGGGCCAGAAATGATAAGAGAGACCTCAGATTATATCGAGATCGTTCGGCAACGAATGATGGAAGCCCAAGATCGTCAGAAAATTTGCGCCGATAAGAGTCGTAAGGACTTGGAATTCGACGTTGGCGATACGGTTTTCGTGAAGGTTTCACTGTTGAAGCACATGGTGAGATTTGGAAGTAAAGGAAAGTTAGCTCCTAAGTTCGTTGGACTATTTACGATAGTCGAGCGAATTGGAAAGCTTGCATATAGATTGGAGTTACCCGAGAAGATGTCGAGTGTGCATAATGTGTTCCATGTGTCATTTCTGTGGAAGTTCGTGCATGATTCGAATGAGGTGGTATCTCCAGAGCAGTATGAAGACCTAGAAGTGGAAACCGCAGTTGCAAGACCTCATAAGCCACTTCGTGTTGTGGAGAATGACACGAAATAGCTTAGGAGGAAGACACTTATGCTAGTCAAGGTACAATGGAGTGGAGATGGCGATGATTGTACGTATGAGACGGAAGAGGGCATGAAGGCGACTCATCCAGAACTCTTCGTCGGTAGGACCCTTTGATATCGTACCATCGTTATATAGTTGTAACTTGTTGATTGTTTGATAGAATTCCGCATGCTAGGATTAGGCTACGGATGGATGGCTTGATGGTTGCTAGTTTGGATGATAGAATTTGCTTCTCAAGGATGGTAGGCATGCGGAATTGTTGTGTTTGCTTGGAATTTCGGGGGCGAAATTCTTAAGGGGGTAGAATGCAACAGCCCACATTTTTCGTATCGGAAGATCGTAAAATATTTTTATTTTATTCCCTGAGTGTTGGATCATTCTCATATTTTAATATGTTGCTTATGTGGATGTGAGACATGTTCATAATTTTTATCGATTTTGTTTGTGACCATTTTGCCCTTGTCAGTCTACTACAGGGAATAACTTTTGACTCGGATTGAATCAGAGAGTGAGACCTGTACCATTGGAAAGGGATTAATGATTGTCTTTCCGTAGAGTGGTTATATTAAAGATTTGGCTCAGCGATTTGGGATAAATCGTTGTTTTAAGGTTTTTCAGTTGGTTGCTCAGGTTTGGAAAGCCTAATGAGCTGAATTGGGGAGGCCCATTAGTGGGTTAGTGGAATCCTACAAATAGGGGGTGAAAGTGGAGGGAAAAGGTTTACTTGCCCATTCTCTCATTTGGAGGCATTGATCTCCTTCTTCCTCTTACACCTTTCCACCATTAAAAATCCAAATCTAAGGAGGGAAATCATAGATCTACAACATTGGAGGCTAGATCTACTTCATTTCAAAGGTGAATTCATCGGATCGAGGAGTTTGGTTCGAATTGCTCGCTGTCTGGATTCATAATTCTATCATTTTAGCTTGTATTGGAGAATCAGTAAGTGGATTACATCTCTCACATGGATTCAATAAAGTGTATGGGTAGTAAGTCATGCTTTTCATCAAATTCAAGTGTTTTTCCTTAGATCCATGCATTGGTAAGTTCATTTTCATATAAATCACCCTAGGATCTGATTTAGCAAGTTTAGATAGGTAATTTCTATGATATTTCATACGAATGTGCAAGTTAGATCCATGATTTTTGTTTATATGCATATTTGTGGTGATTTTGGTGAATTTGACATTATCATGGTTAGAATTGTCATATTGATGATATTGTTGATTTCAAACATGCTTGTAATCCTTTTGGATGAATTGGATAAGTTAGTTTCGTCGGATTTATCGTTTGGCGAAGTTTTGGTCGAAATCGGAGTTGAATTGCAATATGTAGGTTTTGGATCAGACTGAAGTTGGGTCGGACCAAAGTTGGGTCGGACTAAATTTGGGTCGGACCAAAGTTGTGTCGGACTGAAGTTGGGTTGGACTAAAGTTGGGTCGAACCAAAGTTGGGTCGGACTGAAGTTGGGTCAGACCAAAGTTGGTTCAGACTAAAGTTGGGCCGGACATAAGTTCGGTCGGACCAAAGTGGGTCGGCCTATTCTGGTCAGCTATTTCTGGTCAGCCATTTTTGCCATTTCTGGTCGGACCCTTCCGGTGATGATGTGACTTAAAAGTGAGTACAATTGGGAAGTTTGAAAGTGTTGAAAAGTGTTTGTTGTTCATTGTATGCAACAAATGGGGAGATAACTCAAGGATGTATTGAGTTCGTGTGAAGTGACAGTTCTAAGATGTTCTGAGCTAATTTATAGTCGTAATTGATAACGACTAGAGAGAAGGCCGAGGAATTATCGTTGTCGTAGGTTCTAACGGACTCAAAACAGAGGTACAATTGAAGACCAATTGTAAGTCGAGTGCCTTGGCGTCGTTAATAGCCTAGACACGTGTTGAGTATAGCATGTAGCATGTATTGAGTATAGCATGTGGAGTTTTGCTAGAACCGGGACGTCGTGTGTGGTCCTTGACAATTGACGGCAAATTGTTAGCCAGTCATACGATAACGAAGTTTCCAAAGCAAGGTTGGCGGTGATAGCCAGAGTCAGTCATGGACATTTGAATGCATGTTGTGATCATGATTAAGTTGTTTTTCCATATACGAATGGATGCTTTAATTGCCGTGACTGAATTGTTATTCCTTTGGGTGTATAGATGGTAAAGGCTATCACAACCATGTAATGGGGGAGGAAATTGAAAGTTCTTCTCTGAAGCTGGGTAGATTAGTTGATTATTTACTCATTCTCATATACTTTATTGATGAAATTTGTTAGCTGTTTTATCGCCTACTAAGACTGTTGTCTGACTCAAGGTTTTATGTTTCCTCTTATTACCTTGGGCTGTTCATCTGGTTGTGGATGGGCAGTCTGAGTAACAAGTGGCAGGTATTGCTTTAGTGAGGACGATGATGCTGATCGATGATGAGCATGAGGCTCACGTACCAGTTTAATTACTATCTAGTATTTGTTTCCGCTGTTTGCCATTTCTCTGAGTGTTGTAGTGAGGCAAATTATACAAATACTATTGTTGTTATCCTCGTGTATGGGAAATACTTTCTAGTTGTCATGAAGGTTTAGTGTTTTATGCTTCACTATCACTACCTGTTGTTATCCTCATATACTTTCAAAGACAACCAACTGGACATCATATGACCACAAGAGCCAAAAGTGGCATATTCAAACCAAAAATATACAATGCAACTACCAAAAATGCAGACATCATTGAACCAGTCACATATGAACAGGCTGTCAAGCATAAATCATGGTGTATAGATATGAATGAGGAGTATGCGACATTAATAAAGAATAAAACATGGAGCCTTGTTGTTGCACCAAAAGATGAGAATACGGGATGCAAATGGACCTATAAGCTAAAGAAAGATGCAGAAGGAAACGTATGCAAGCATAAGGCCAGATTAGTTGCAAGAGGTTTTTCATAACAATATGGCTTTGACTTTAATGAAACATTTTCCCCTATGGTCAAGCCTATAGCCATCAGGATCATCCTAACCATAGCTCTACACAATGGATGGAACGTAAGACAGTTGGATGTGTGTAATGCATTTTTGAATGGGGGTCTACATGAAAGTGTCTACATGCAACAACCAAAAGGTTATGTATGCAAAGGTAAAGAGAAATATGTTTGTCAACTAAACAAGGCTATATATGGTCTGAAGCAAGTCTCAAGGGCTTGGTACGTTAAACTAAAGGATACATTGGCTAGTCTGGGTTACACAGCAATAAAATCAAACAGTTCACTATACACCAGAATACATAATCAAGAAAGTGTGTACATACTTGTCTATGTCGATGACATTCTTATAGCATGAGGTGATAGTGCTGAAATTAACAAAGTTATATCCCATATGGAAAAAACATTTTCTATTAAGGACATGGGAGAAGTGAATTATTTTTTAGGCATACAAGTTCAAAGAAAGTCAAAATAAAAAATATTTCTATCTCGAAGGAAATAAATATCTGAATTACTTGTCAGAGCTAATATAGATAAATCCAAACTCATCTCCACATCTATGACTAGCAATTTACGATTATCTAAACACAGAGGTGATGCAATAGACAACAGTAAACAATATCACAGTATTGTTGGAGCTCTACAGTACTTACCAGACCAGAAATTTGCTTTAGCGTGAATAAAGTTTGTTAATTTATGGAAAATCCTTAAGTGAACACTTGAGGGCGGTCAAAAGAATTCTACGCTACTTACAAGGCACAATGGAATACGGTTTGACAGTTAAAGCTGGAAAAGACATTAATTTAATCACTTACAGCGATGCTGACTGGGCTAACGACCCAAATGATCGGAGATCAACTTCCGGTTACTGCTTGTTTAAGGGATCGAACCCAATTTCCTGGTGCACGAAGAAGCAACCGACCATTTCCAGATCAAGCACTGAAGAAGAGTATAGAGCAATAGCATCGGCCACCGCTGAGATTATTTGGGTGGAAACCTTAATCAAGGAATTAGGGCTTTCGTTCACGAAGAAACTTGTTCTTTGATGTGATGATAAGAGCACCGTTTCCTTATCCATTAATCCAATACAACACTCAAGGATGAAACATATTGAGATCGACCTCCATTTCATCAGAAAGCGGACTGAAGCAGGGAAGCTGGTAATCAATCATATACCGGCCTTCTACCAGAAGACTGACATCCTAACTAAATCATTGTCGAGGAACAATTTTGAAAGATTAAGAGGAGAACAGAAAGTTATCAGTGGCGGTGTAGAGCATAAGACACTGAAACCCTAGATCGGTTTGAGGCGGGGTGCTAGACATATGGATACTCTATCACATATACAAACCGACCTCTTATATCCGCTTGGGCCTGTATCCATTATGTTATGGGTCATCTGTTATTAGCCCACTTAACTATTATATCGCTATATATAGCTATCACATATGTACATTGTATTATTATTCAATTCTATTAATACAATTACAAGTTATCAGCAATATTACTATAATCCTGAAATCTTACATATTTTAGTTTCTTTCATTTCCCAAACAGTCAGTGAATTCATGGTTTACAATCTTACTGTATTTTTATCTTTTTTGCTTCCTACTCCATCTAAACATATTTGTATGTAATTTTTAGGTTGACATGCTCTTTAAATGGATCAAACCGTCAACCGTATCATCCACTCACTCCGCTACAGCCTTGTTAGACACACCAGCAAATACATTTTTCAATAGTTACAAGAAGACATGGTGCACAAAAGACCGTCGTTTGTGCACATTCGTGGATGTCAACGGTAAAGAAAATGCCTTTTTTCATTAACAAGTTACAGCCATCGTTGGAAAATCATTATTGATTTTGTTATTTTTCTTTTTATTGTTTTGAGGAATGCTTAGTCTGAGTAAAGAATGTCATTCTACTGTTTTTGGGACTTGGTTAAAATTCATTTTCGCTTAAGCGTTTGTATTTCTCATAACTATGAAAAATAACTTCCTACTCGAACTATGTACTATTGTATATTACAATTTTTTGGTTTATTTGACCTATACAGCGTCTTGCACACCTTGACTCTAATTTTCATACATCGCTATGTAACAAAAATTTCTATTCATAGGATAACAACATCTCTCAGCAGTTGCAAGGCCATGTAAAATGGATTTTTGAAGTCCATTACTAGCTTAAATGATTTTCAAAATCTCTACCATATCACAGTCGGGTTTCTGAAAACTGTTTAAAATTATAATTGGATTTCAAAAACTCATTTTATAGTTTCTTTTTTGATGGATCAAATCCTCCCACTCGACTGCTATAGAAATTGAAGTGCTTTTAATTTTCTCTTCACCCTAAAATTAAGCCTCCCTTTTGAAAACATATTATACAGGTACATCATTAAATAACTAAATCATCTAACGTTGCAACTTCACTTCCTATTGCCCATATGTAAAAGCAAGCATATACGTATACCCTCAAATGTAAATTGGATTTCTAAAGTCCATTAATAACTTAATGGTTTTCAAAATCTCTACCATATCACATACGGATTTCTGAAAACCATTTAAAATTATAATTGGATTTCAAAAGCTCATTTATAGTTTCTTTTTTAATGGATTAAATCCTCCCACTCGACTACTATAGAAATCGAAGCGCTTTTAGTTTTCTCCTCACCATAAAATGAAGCCTCCCCTTTTGAAAACATACTAGAATGTGGCTCGTGCTTCGCATACGAGTCGTTATCTCTGTCGCTGATGTTAGATGTGATAGATGTAAATGGTTGAGCTTGGTTGGATGTAGGTGTAGGTTCTTCATATGCTGGTAATATCAAATCTATAGTACAATGCATACGGTGGAGAATATAACTGTTCTCTACCAGTTTGTAGCGAAGGAAAAATAACTGGTGTTCAAGCTCGAAATTTCACTCGCCATCGTAGTTTTAAATAGGGTATTATGTCATGTAGCGGGCATGGTTAACCCCCTTGGCGAAGGGCAACAACTGGTGACTGGTATAGTATGTGTTGAGATTGTTTTGAGAGAATCGAACTGCTCTTCCATTCATTCATTGATTGATATATATAAGTTACAAAGGAATGTTCTAGATTACAATCAGAGATTTTATACTATCAATCAAGCCTAAAGATAAGGAAGCTAAATAATATCCCATTATTGCTTCAATATTCCTTGATTACAATCAGAGATTTTATACTATCAATCAAGCCTAAAGATAAGGAAGCTAAATAATATCCCATTATTGCTTCAATATTCCTTAACACCCCCCCTCAAGTTGGAGCTTCCGTAGAGAAAATGCCCAACTTGGATAATAAATTATCAAACTGCGATTTACCAAGTGCCTTTGTGAAAACATCAGCCAGTTGTGTATGAGTAGGGACATAAGAAGGATCAATAAGACCTGTAAACACTGCATCACGAACAAAGTGACAATCAACTTCAATATGTTTTGTCCGCTCATGGAACACCGGATTTTTGGCTATATGTAAAGCAGACTGACTGTCGCAGAACAATTTTATAGCCTTAGGATGTTGCACACCTAAGCTTAACAATAAACCTTTCAGCCATTTCAATTCACAAGTAATCGCAGCCATGGATCGGTATTCAGCTTCTGCAGAACTACGAGACATAGTGTTTTGCTTTTTAGTCTTCCAAGAAATAGGAGATTGTCCCAGAAAGACTAACCACCCCGTCAAAGAACGTCGAGTAAGTGGACAAGCTGCCCAATCAGAGTCACACCATCCCTGCAAAGTAAGATCACTATCGGATCGTAATAAAATACCCTGTCTGGGAGTACCTTTCAAATATCGTACAACCCGCAAGGCCGCCTCCCAATGTTCAGTCCTAGGTTGATGCATGAATTGTGATAAAATATGTACTGAATAAGCAAGGTCGGGCCGAGTAACTGCCAAATAAATCAATCTGCCAACAAGTCTGCGATAAGATTCAAGATCAGACAATAGAGCACCTGTGGCTAAACCAAGTTTATGGTTTTGTTCAATTGGAGATCCGACAGGTTTAGAGCCTAATAAACCTGTTTCAGACAAAATATCAAGAGTATACTTTCTTTGACAGAGAAATATACCCGAGATACTCCGAGCAACCTCGATACCCAAAAAATATTTCAGACTCCCTAAATCCTTCATATGAAAACAGTCAGACAAATAAGCTTTAAATGTTTGTAATGCTGCAGAATTATTTCCGGATATAAGCAGATCATCCACATAAACTAAAACATTTATTTGAATGGAACCTGAAGTGTAGGTAAATAGAGAGTAATCGGAGTAAGACTGAAGAAAGCCGTAGTCTTTCAGGGCAGATACTAATTTGGCAAACCAACATCTAGGAGCCTGCTTTAAACCATATAAGGATTTCCGGAGGTGACATACCTTGTTAGGAGATGATGACTCAAAGCCAGGTGGAAGTCTCATGTATACTTCTTCATCAAGATCACCGTGTAGAAAGGCATTGTGAACATCCATCTGGTGCAACTCCCAGTTTTTGGAGGCTGCAATAGCCAGAAAGGCCCGTACGGTGACCATTTTAGCGACCGGAGCAAAGGTCTCGTTATAGTCAATGCCTTCTGTTTGATGATTGCCAAAACAACGAGCCTGGATTTTAGTCGTTCGATGGTTCCATCGGACTTGTATTTGATACGATACACCCATTGACTTCCAAGGGCCTTCTTTCCCGAAGGGAGTTCTTCCATAGTCCATGTTTCATTCTTTTCCAGAGCCCGTATTTCATCCTGCATTGAGCGTCTCCATCCTTCATCCTTCATAGCCTCCTTAAACGAACGTGGCTCTTTTCTTGAAATTATAGCTGCAAGAAAATTTCGATAACGCAAAGAATAACTGTTACAATTTACATAATGTGCTATAGGATAAGGAGTACCTGAGGGATGCTTATGGGACGAGTCATTCGAAGAAGATGGACTTTCTATCAAAATAGTATGAGTAACAAAATCCCTGTGTCGGACATTAGGAAACTTCGTTCGTAAACCACGTCCTAAATTCATATCCTCTTGATCCGGATCATTAGTGGTTGAGTGTGGTATATTTGCGGGCTGAGGTGTTTCTGGGGTGGGTTGATCCATTTCAGTAGTGGCGGGCTGATCTGGTATGGTGGGATTTATTTCGTGGCTTGGATGTGTGGGAGGGTTTGATGGATCAGGCTGATTTGGTGGAGTGGGCCGTCTGGGAGTAGTGGGCTGATTTGGAGTAGAATTAGGCATGCAATCAGAAGTACACTCAGCAAAATCAAAATCCACATGGTTATGTATTGGGACAATATTTTCAGGTGTAATATTTGTAGATTCCGGAACAAGAAAGGGAAAAACATCCTCAAAGAATTTCACATCTCGAGAGACAAAAAATTGCTTAGAATCCAAATCAAATAGTTTCCACCCTTTTTGACCAAAAGGATAACCCATAAAAACACACTTTCAACTTCGACTAGCAAACTTATCCCCCTTCGTCTTTTGGTTTTGGGCAAAACAAAGACACCCAAAGGTACGAATTGCATTATATGAGGGTGACTTGTTAAAAAGAATTTCAAAAGGTGATTTATTTTGGAGTAAAGGTGTAGGTGTGCGATTAATTAAGTGAGCAGCAGTTAAAACACTTTCACCCCAAAAATAAATTGGTAAGTTTGCTTGAAACCGTAGAGCCCGTGCTACATTTAAAATATGTTTATGCTTACGTTCAACCCGGCCATTCTGTTGTGGAGTCCCAACACAAGAAGTTTGGAATAAAATCCCATTATCATTAAAGTAGTCAAGTAAACAATTAAATTCCGTTCCATTATCAGTTTGAACTACTTTAATGGTTTGAGAAAACTGTCTATCAATCATGGCCACAAAAGACATAAACATACTAAACACTTCTGTTTTATCAAGTAACAAATAAAGCCAAACAGCCCTCGAAAAATCATCAACGATAGTCAAAAAATACCTTGCATCACAGGAAGAGGGATGTCTATATGGTCCCCATAAATCACAATGAACTTTTTCAAATATTCGAGAGGCTTTATTTTCACTCAAATTAAATTTATCACGAGAATGTTTTGCCCGGAAACAAACATCACAAACTTTATTTAAACTACCCCTATAACTAGAGACAGGAGGAAGAAGTTTCACTACTTTTTCAGAGGGGTGACCCATCCTTTTGTGCCATAAATCCAAAGTGGAGGAAACCGCATTCACCGAAATCTGTTGCTCATAGTTGTCTCCCTCAAAGTAGAAAAGTCCATCCCTTCTAATGCTCGTTCCAATCGGCCCCCTCAACTGGTCCTGTATAACACAAGTAGTTGGAGTAAATTGTACAGTACATTTTAAATCATCAATAATTTGCGAAACCGAAATTAAATTGCAACATAATTCCGGGACAAAAAGCACATGTTTAAGAATTAAATTTTTAGACAAACGAATGGACCCTTCTTTCGTAGCAATTACAGATTTTCCATTAGGGAGACCAACCGGACAAGTAACATTATTTACATCAAATAACCACAGATCATTGCAAGTAACATGTCGTGAGGCACCGGTATCAATAATCCATGAATTACAATTAAACTCACCAGTTAAACGGTCATCAGAAATTTTAGTATTACCAATAAAAGAAGCAAGAAGTTTCCATTGTTCCGGGGTAAAAACTTGCGAAGAGGACTGACCAATTGACGAAGCAGATGAAGCAGTATGATTGCTGATGGTGGCGTGTGCTTTTGCTGGAGCACCACGATCCTTGCTGGCGGTCTGGGAAGGCTTTCCGCGACCTGTGCTGATGGTCTGATTGGGCTGCTGCTTCGAGGAGGTGGACGGCCACCAGTCGGGATACCCGATTAATTCAAAACACCCAGAAACGAGGTGTCCTGTCTTCTTGCAATGAGTGCAATGTAAGGCTGACTTGTCTGATCTATCTCGCTGGTTAGATGATGAGTCCGACCTTCCACGTCCGGCTGTGGTTCGAACCGCGAAACCCACCGCTTCCGGTGGCTTCTCGTCGGTGCTTGATTTGGCTAAACGCACACGCTCGTCTTGAATTAATAATTGATAGGCTCGATCAAGAGAAGGCAAAGGATCTGTAGAAAGGATGTTCGCCCGTGTTTGAGAGTGATAATCGGGATATAATCCCATGAGAAATTGGTGAAGACGAGCATTATCACGACGTTTTTCGTGTTCTCTTCCGGCAGAGCAAGAGGAACAACAATCACACATTATTAATGGTTCATAATTGTTTAATTCCTCCCACAATGCGGTTAATTTTCCAAAATACGTTGAAACAGACATAGTTTTTGTTTGCTCGCAATGAGCAATTGCAGATTTCAGTTGTTGTATTCGAGGTCCATTGACAACCGAAAATCGGGACTTTAGGGTATCCCAGAGACGCTTAGCATCCTTGTATCGGGAGAGTGTAGTCTTGATTTCGGGGTTGATAGTGTTCATAAGCCATGAGATGAGCATGGCTTGAAGAGTGTCCCAATCATCTTGTGTACAAGGAGATTTGGGAGCAGTAATTGTCCCATTCAAGAAGCCAAATTTTCGTCTTGCTTGTAAGGCCATTTGTACGTCATTGGACCATTCATCATAATTATCTCCACGGAGACGAGTTGGGGTTATGAAGTCGCCGGGTCGATCATGAGGACCAAGATAGTATGGAGATGAGGGGTCGATTTTTGTTGAAGGCGGCGGTTGTGGTGGTTCCTGGTCGCCGGCCATGGAAGCAGTTTATTTTTTTTATTATTATTATTTTTTTTTTTTTTTTTTGAGAGAGAATTAAAAATCCTGAGGCTCTGATACCATGTTGAGATTGTTTTGAGAGAATCGAATTGCTCTTCCATTCATTCATTGATTGATATATATAAGTTACAAAGGAATGTTCTATATTACAATCAGAGATTTTATACTATCAATCAAGCCTAAAGATAAGAAAGCTAAATAATATCCCATTATTGCTTCAATATTCCTTGATTACAATCAGAGATTTTATACTATCAATCAAGCCTAAAGATAAGGAAGCTAAATAATATCCCATTATTGCTTCAATATTCCTTAACAGTATGAAATAATAAATAATAATGCACAGTTTTTTAAAGGTTAAATGCTTCAGAAGGTTGTATATGTGGACGTTGGGTGTGAAGTTTGTGGTCTAGTTCCCATGAACAGCAGGTTATTTTGACTGTATATTTTTTCCCTACTTTATTGTGGCGATTAATGAAATAGTAATGAAAAATATGTGTTTGTGTGATTTCTATATTAGCTGATGACGAAATAATCATTGTTTAAATCTTAGTTTGAATGATCATAATTAATAGACAACTTAATACATGTAGGTGAATAAGGTAAAACGTGCATATGCATTATTATTAACGTATAGTGATGAAATGGTTAATAAAGGCATAATCATGAGCAAGTTATGGGGTATTAATCACTAAAAACATGGTGACATAGTATCATTTATATTGAATAACTGGTTTTAATCGAAGTGAAACTGATCTTTTGCATCTTGATATAAGGAATGACATAAATATAATAATAACTTACTTTTCAACTCACGCATTAGAAAACGAAGTCATGATAAGGACGATTCTCGACGTTGCTAAGAAAACTCAAAAGCAACCTGTTTAGCATTGAAGATAGAGAAAATAACATCCATCTTCCAAATAAATTTATTGACGTTAAAAATAAGAGAACAAAAATGCATTAAAAGTTAAGTTAAGACAAAGAATACCAGATAATTCTAAATTTGGAAAATAGAGTAGATTTTCCATTACCTGGTTCTAAACATCCCATGTTCTTTTACGTCCAGATGGATAAAAAAGAAATTATGATATTGAGTGTATTATGCAAAAAACTCCACCAGCGATATTTAATTATACATGAAAATGTAACACTAATTCTTTTAATTAATATATAAAACTAAAATATATAATATATACTTTCTCAATGATCTCCAAGTTATAAAATTTGATTATGTAAAGAATCAAAAATCTTCTTTACAAACTGGGCCTTAAGGATATTTTCCATCCATGCTCAGAAGCAGTTATTAATGATAAAAATGGACAAATTAAAGCTCAAGTTAATAAGTTATAGAGGTGAAACAGTAGATGATGCAAAGAAGAGGTCTGTAATAAATTCATTACTATAGTTTGTGTCTCAAGTTCTTTTAAGGAACAAAATACATTATGTATGGTGAAGTACAGCTATAGCATCTCCAAGTATGCATAATATATAGATTAAAAATGCAGTTATTGCCTTCGTAAAGATGAACAAAACAATAATATTCTTGGATTTTAAAACCAATATTAACCATAGATAATATTCACCTTGTATAATATAAGAAGACCATTTGGTATCAATCGTTGCCATGATAGCATTATTATTCATCTCGAATGAGAAACTGCAATGTTCTGCATAGTGTATATCCCTAATCCACTAATACAAATGTCGTTAGTTTATCACATATATAAAGTGTATTTGGCATCAAATGTTTTCATTTTCTAGGGGAAACATAAGTTACTCACCAAAAGAAGAAGAATATTGCATTCACAAATGGTAAAGTCAAAGGCTTATCCTTTTGGTAGGTTCTTATAACTTGCAACCAAAAATGAACTCGTCCGGTATCAGAATCAGATATACCTTGAGAGCTAAAGACAAAATCATGTTCAAACACATAGTGAAAAAAATGATTTACTGTCTCCACAAATAAATGAATACACTTAACCATGCTAACCCATTATTAGTAATACTAGGGGTGTATACGGTGCGGTAACAGTTGCTACTAACGCCAACCAGTGCCCTACCGCTCTTTTATGGTTAGTTTATTTTGCCAACCGCAACCGCAACCATCAGTGATGGTTAACCGTTAAATAATACGGTTACCATTTGATCAATTACGGTATGGTTAGCCATGCAACCGCTGCAATGAACGCACACATAAACATAAAGTCATACACATGCCAATTAATAAGCATATATACAAAGCGCAGGATAGTAGGAGCACTTACTGCTTGCACAAACATTAAGCTACAAAAAGTCACTAACATTAAAAAGCTTGCATTGAAATAAAGTATACAGCATAATTCAAGTTCATACATATTACATTATACATGCATAATTCAATATTTACACTATAGAGAGTTTATGCTTCAACTTTTACAACTAATAATCTTACTCGCATTTCATTGTATATCGCAGTAGTTAAGCTTCTTCCTGTGCAGAGTAGTGGTGTAGCATGCCAGCATCCATCTTTCCTCGAGGTTCACCTGACCAAGCTGAGTCCGTAGACTTCACTCTCCACACAGCATGAGCAGATTATATTGTAATGGAGCCCAACTCCATACGGCGTTGTAGAACAGCAATTTGCAGTTAACATGAGCTGACTTTATAAATCTAAATCCATACTGCAACAAAAATCCAAAAAACTGCAAGAAACAAGATTCTTAATAAAAATGTAATGCTAGAAACAATGAAACAGAACTGTATGTAACTTTAATTAATTGACACTTTTAGTATCCAAGAGTCAAGAGATATCAATAACTATGATACCAAATAATTTATTGTCATGGACATAACATGGATAGAACAAAGAAGTGCCGAACATAACATGTAAAGTTACCTTCTAATGAGATGGCAGTAAAATGCCATAACAGCAGTTAACATGAGAAGACAAAAGGACCGCAAGATTGATAAAACAGGACAAAAGTGATAAACATTCACAAGCATACTTATTTTCTACAACCATGTATGCATAAACGCTTAATAAACAAGTGGCAGCTTGCAACCTCATATTCATAAAACAGAACAAAAGTCTGTTCAAGTTCAAGGCATAGGCAACCCTGACAAAGGGAGAAAAAGTTTCATATGTTGTGAATCAACCCAAAGTTTCATTAAAAATATCCACGCATGAAACAGGATTCAGTTTGTAATACAAGAAAAAAACCTAAGGCTAGCTGATATATCCAATAGTACCAAGCATGAAAAAAAATTCAGTTTATAAAAGACCATACATGATTCAAGTTCTCAAACTATTAGAGCATATAAAGGACCATACATGAGAGGACATGGTCAGTGTCATGACAGGCAAGTTACATGTTTTTCATATCCTCTCAGTGGTATGACACCCAATAATTTACTGTCATGGACATATCACGGATTTGCATTAACATTCAGGACATATCACGGATTTCTGTAGTAAAAATTATGATAAGATTAAGATAGAATGGATTGACAAAGGTGATCTAAAGTTTCTTATGGCATTACTCACATATATGGTATATGCAGGTACACTAAATATTGATCATTTGGTTTAAGATGAAAGCAGAAATATAAACTAAATTGCCAAATGATTATGTATAGTTACCCAATCTTTAAATATATGTTCAAATGCCCAATATTCTCAACCAAATTATTTGTATTCCAGAGTTCTAAACTAGACAACGAACATGTTTCAGGTGCTACAAACAAAGCCAGGGTACGTGTTTCAATATTGCGTTCAGGTTCCAAAACAAACAAGGGTATATGAACTAATATGTATACAAACAAGGCCAGCACATGTTTCAAGTTTCAGAGCCAACTAAAAATAATGTAGCAATGTTTAGAAAACCAAATTACAAGCTGAAACAGGTGCAACATCACAAATGAACAAGTATGGTTATGGTGCGTGTAACAAGCGTGAAGTAAAACAGTGCACAAGTGATTATAACAATCTTAATGAGCTAGATATGGAGAAATATAAAGACTGTCATAAATAATACATTTATTTGATTAATGTTGAAGGTTCATATTTGATACATGCTTTGTTATCTTTCTTTTTGTCAATTCATGTTTTTAGTCAATGTTTGGTAGGTAGGAGCAGGTTTCTTAATTTCAGACTCTCTCTTCTTCTTTTTTCAAGGGATAAATTCGCATAAAAGGTATTTAAAGCTAATTCTCAAACGTAAACATATCATGGTTTAGTGTTTAATTTTCTATGGGAGCTATTGCTATGGGTATTTCATACATTATCAGCATTTAGTTGTAACATGGTCATTCTAATGGCAAATAGCACAATCATGATGGTCATTTTTTTAATAATTATCAATAGTATAAAATATGTTCCTATCTTTTGTTGTAACATCAGGGAGCAAGTCATTCGCTTCTTTGGGATCCATGTTATGTTTGAAAGTTTGTTATAACATGTTAGATGTTATGATTTGTTGATAACCCGAGCAATTCTCAACGCCAACTGACATTGTAAACTCCACCTTAGTTCAGTTCTATACTGGATAAAGTACGATATAATATGAAAATGGCAACTGATGTAATGCGTAGTCACATTTGTTTTTCTGTTTCAGTAAGAAGTAGAAATTATAAATAGAACTGTTCCTCTGTTAATTTTATCCAAATCTAATTATATGTTGTTTTGAAAGGTTGAATCTAATTATATGTTGGTATTTACTATTTACACAAAAAGATGATCTGCATACAAGAATGAGCAGGTACAAAAAGATGAGCTACGTACAAGATGTCAAGAACCCATTGTGTAAAACAGTAAAATTAAAAACGCATCCATGCCAGATCTATAATCTATAATAGAGCTGTACCGGTTCACTTGCTATCAATATTTTTGCACCCCTAATGATGCATTTTAGTGCACTTTTGTTCAAATCTATAATTCCTGTCAATATTTTTTAGATAACTAAGCATAAACTTGACTTCCTATCCTACAAACAAGCACTCCTACAACGAATACAGGAACAGAATCTTATTTCAATAAATGATATTTGCATAAAACATAATAACTTCAATTCACATTGGTGCTCAATACACATGCAACAATGAACATCGCAATATAATTACGCCAATCATGCAAGCAACGTAACAAACACAATATTATTATATAAGTTATAGACAAGAGAACAATAGCATCTTAATTTGTTCATATCTGATGCAAAGTTTGTACGCTGTTGGTACATGCACCCTATATATCTCTTCTTTCCAAACCCGAGAGATTAACAATACTCTACAATGTTACTCGCAGTACTTTCATCCTATGCAAATAATAAATATAAAAAAGTTTATAACCTAACAATCCTCCCAGATACCCCACCAGCAATTCATAAAATTGCTCCAAACCACCAATGAATGTTCATTGCATCATTAGGACTTAGAAGTGTAAAATGTCAAGCATTTACTAAATAAACTCATAACAAATCAAATTACTTATATGCAGTAATTGAAAAATCACTTGCTAAAAACATAATCGGATTAACAATAAATAGACTCAGCAGATTAACAGGAATAACTTGCTGTTTTTATAGAGAAATTAACAAATCGGATTGAGATACATAATAACATAGTAACTAAGTAACATACCATTACTTTCTGACTGCGATAGTCGAACGAGAGAACCATCAGATGGATTTTGAAACATAATCGGCGAGGAATCGACAAATTATTGGGGAGAATAATCCGATAATGAAAATATCTGCTCTCAAATTCGAAGTTATAGGATGTATTTGAGTGGACGAGATTGTTTTGCTTTACATCGATGGTCCCAGATTCAAGAAAGTAAAAACCTAATTTGCCATGGCCGGTTGAAAGGAGGCGGTATGATTTGCCATGGTTTTGAGATTTGCAACCATTACCGTATGTGGACTTATACGGTGAGAGAACCGCACCGTAATTGTTTTAACGAAGACCGTTTAAATCTTTTTTCAACGGTTAGCAGATGGTAATTTGGTGCGGTTACGCGGTATATAATTGAACCGGTACAGGCCTACTTAGAACAGTAGTCATCTGGAAGTTCTTTTCTTGACTCTTGACCCAACAGCTAAGTCTCTAACTAGCACCACTTTTCACGTTTTGGCTCCTGTTGAAGCCATCACGTTAGCTTTGCCAAGCCATGTAGATGCTGTCGCCTTAACATTCTCCCTTTTGTCTTTGTTTTTGTCTGCTTTGTCATCATAGTCATCAATAGCTCCACTCGACCCCATTGACCTGCTCAGTTTGGTGCCCTGAACTCATTTTCTGCGGAAGTTAATAGGAAGAAGACCACTAACATTATATATATATATATAGATAGATAGATAGATAGATAGATATAGATAAAAAATTTGATCATTTAAACTGAAACCGAGGTCTGTAGGGGAGAGTTATAGGAAGTATATGGAGCAAATTGAAGTAATGGAATTAGGTTCGGATGGGGAAACATGGTTTGTGGCGATGGTTGGAGCAAGCTATGGCCGAGGAGGGGTTGTCGTGCATATGCACAGTGTGCACGGTTGGTACACTGATAAAAGAAGAGGAGAAATAGCGGTAAAGAGGAAAGGGCTTGGGCTAAATCACGTGAAGTGCACCCGGGAACGTTTCAAAGCTTGTGCAACATATTCAGTTCAAGGATGGAAGAAGGACATGAAAACAGAAGCATGGTGGTTGTTTTGTGCTAAAGCCAAGAAGGTTGGCATAGGAATCCCATTTGCTTTGTAGGCTTGGTCGGATTTGGGTCAAGTTCTGATGGCATGAGTGGTTTCAGCCGTGAGAGTGGAGTTTGTGACGATGGCCGTGGAGGCGAGACAGGAAGAGGGGTTGTGCATGTGTATATGTGCACCCAGTGCACAGCGAAGTGATGGAAAAAAAAAAAGAAGAAGGGGAAGAGAGTTTCCAGAGTGGGTTCGATCAGTTGAGAAATGGGGAGGGCATCAGAGTTGAGGTCTTGGATCACAAAGTTTGGGTACACAAATGTTGTGCTCAACATATACGTGGTAAGGTCATGAAACACGTTTGGTAAGAAAGAAAAGAAATAAAATTCATTAGCTAAATTAATTTCTTTGCACCAAGTTTTGGGTCTACTTCACACGGGCCTTGTTAATTTAATTAAAACGCATGTTTAAAAATTAGAATATATTGCATCACAAGGTAAACAGTTTTGGTGTGAGTAACAAGGTTTGGGTCTACTTCAGACTGACGTGTCCAAATCCACTGTAGTGTGTGTGATGTCCTTCATTTAGATCACCTGAAATGGTGATGCATGTGAACAGTGCATAAGAAGGCACTGAAATTCCAAGTTGCGCGTACATTAAAACCCTCTGCCTTTATTATTTTGCTATACTATTATATTAACTGTGCGCAGGGCCGGCCCTGGCCATAGGCGACCTAGGTGGTCGCCTAGGGCCCCGGATCCGGCAGGAGGAGGAGGGGGCCTCAAAGTTCATGGTTTTCTAATTAAATAGGATACTGATACTTTGTGGATTTTCTTCTTTATGTGAAGTGTTAGTGGTCTTGTGGTAGCATGTGCTCCTTTCTGGTGTGCAACTAGAGTTCAAATCCAACTGTGCTCATTTTTGCTTTGCCGTTTGTTAATTTTCACTAGCAAGGGGGATGTGCTTTGTTTTGTTAATGTTTTGCACTTTCTGCTTTGTTTTGTTTACATTTTGTTAGCCTAGTTAAGCTTACATATCTTCAAATGAAGAAAAAAAATCATGTTCATTGCATTTTTTGTTTTAGTTTCAAACTGTCCATTTCAGTTCTCTTTGCAATTTACATCTTTTCTTTTCCACTTTAGTATGGAAACTCTATCACATTTCATTCATTTGCAGTTCTGTATATTTCTCTCTGTTGCATTCACTACTCACTAGTTAAATTTACTTCTTGTTGTTGTGTATCTCTATTTACACAAATAACACTCAATTCTTTTTGCTAATGGTTCACTATATATGATGTATTTTATAAAAGAGAAACTTGCAGTCCAATTTTACATCACAGACACTTCTTTGCATTAAGAAAAACAAATTATTTTGCATTACATCTGTATTTTTGCACTGCATTTACATTTATCTGTTACTTATTTCATTTGCACATATTTCATTCTGCTATATTTCATCAGCTTTCTCTGTTTGTTGTTTGCATGGTTCCATTTTCTTTGTCATTCTCATTTTGCATTTGTGCATATTCATGCATTTTATTTTTGCGTCCATCTTTGAATTCGTACCCTCTGCAATGGGGGCCTCAAAAATAATTTTCGCCTAGGGCCCCCATTTGCCCAGGGCCGGCACTGACTGTGCGTCACTACATGCCATAAAGAAAGCAAAGAAAAGAAGTTTGATCATGCTAGAAAAGAAGAATATGAAAATAAAGAGGAGTTGGAATGTCATACTTTATTTGGGACAGTAAAATGGAAGGGGGAGTTGAGTACAGGCGTGTTGCATGGATTTTAATTTGTTAGGCTTGGGCTAAGCCCAGTTTAAATTAAGTAAAAAGAATAGTTTAAAATGAAAAGTAAGTTTAAAATTTAAGGTTAAGTTTATATTAAAGTTATGGGCTGAGTTATCGGGTCCGGCCCATTATATGTAAATAAAATGAAATAAAGGTTTTAGAATTTATGTATGTGTGTGTGTGTGTGTGTATATATATATATATATATATATATATATATATATATATATATATATATAGGAAATAAATCAAGAAAATATGTTCAGATAGATTTTTGGTTCGTATGTGTCGTTGATCAATTGTGTAAATAACTCAACTAAACACTTGGAAATGGGAATATAAGAAGAAATGAACGGAAAGTTTATTTTGAATTATTTCGTAATTATACAATAGACGACGCCGTCTAAACTTAATCTCAAATATCTGATATTTACCTATATTTGTATATCATCTATTGGAAAAATGTAAAAGTTTAAATAAACAAATAAATATATTCCAAAGAATTGTGAAATAATCTGTTATCCAAGATTGAATATTTTCAAACTATTATTCGATTGAAATTAAAATCGTTGTTGATTATTATTGTGATAAATGATTGTTGTTAATTGTCTGTTATGCAATGAAGTGATAAATCGAATCCAGATCGGTTAAAATAAAAAATTAACATGTTTTATTAAATTTTAAATCGCCTTGTGTTAGTTACTGTTCTGAAATTAGAAAATAGAATTGTACAAGTAATTTATTTGAATGGACATGTTATAAAATTATCTTCTGAAATAATATAAACAGTTTTACTTATCTACAATGTTTAAATTTGATAGTTAAAACACCGACTATCAAATAAATATCCCCTACATGTTAGTTCGAAGAGACCGGGATGGGAACTGGACCCAAAACCACTTCAAATTGGCTTTACGTTCGTAAACTAACATGCAGATATTCTTATAAAATGGTGAGAGTGAAGACCGTAGATCTTCATGAACGGAAGAACTACTTGATAAATTTCTCTGGGTCACTCCTGGAGATATTTTGATAGTGATTCTGTCGTAATTGAAATCATCGGATTTGCAAGGACTACTCGCTACTGATCCGTGGGTGATACCTATATTGGATGCAGTAGGAGAGTGCCTTCGGTTCATCCTGTTCCTGGATGACTTGTATGGACGAATGTATGACAGAGTATTTCCTAAAAACCATGTACATTGATTTTTACAAATATACCAAGTTGATGGCAAAGAATGACCCTTCTTTTACATCCAGAGTATATTTGTGGACGTCAATTATTGATTCGATGGATCTGACAATATGGCATTCAAAGTGAATGATGGCCAGATGTTCTAAAGGTAAATTCTAACCTCAAGCCACATCAACTGGGAAATGACAAAAATCGGGCAGGCAGCATGACCAAGTGGGTCGCTCCCATTAGGATTTATAATCACCTATCTAGAGAAAATCCATTTCCTTCTTTAATCTATTCGATGTTGTCCCTTTTCGGGAAACGGCTGTTGATCCCAACCATTGTTGATATACATTCGATACACTCAAGCGAAATGAGTGGTTGGTGATGTGTGGGCCGGGTTGCAAGATGTTCTTGTTGAACCCAGTGTATTCCCCTCTAGAGATACACTATCGGCAGGTAGTTCCATACCTTGTCATAGCCGGAATCCATTATCCAATAAGCGCCTGCAGTTTTGATTGTATACTATATACGTGGAGCGTGAGATGCAAGCATTCTGCTAGATTGCTATTTATTTGTATTTAGACATTATTATTATATCATATAATATATATGATTTCAAAAATGTTTGGATTATCGTAAGGTAAAAACCATCTGTATTTATGTGTGGATCAGTCTTACGATTATCATTTATTTCAAAAGGGTTTTTGAACGCTAAATCAATCTATTTTAAAATTGTTTACTCACACCAGTCTCATGATTGATCCAGAGTTTATTTTTCTATGTTTTTCCCAAACTCTTCGGTGCCTAAATTTATACGGCAGTCAAGTGGTTTCAGAATTTTACAGATTCACTTGAAGGAGCTCAGAGCGGGAGGCTTTAACATTTGTTATATAGAGTTTGTTTCCGCTGTGTTGTATATGAGTTGTACTCTGATGATGTATGTAAGTAAAATACAGTTTTGTATTTCAAGATGTTATATAATATATTTTATTCAATCCCGCTGTGAGATTCGTTATACTCTGATTCTGTTATGTTCGGTTCTTCTTTTTTCTTTTATTCTAACTTTCTTTCTTTCTATTTCTCACCCTCTAACTTCTTTCTATTAACGATCTGTTAATTTCTGATGGTTAATTAGTCGATACTTGATACAGGAAACGTATTAGTATTGATAATCAGGATCAGAATTTTTCAGGTCGTTACAATTTTTTGCCACCACAGGTGATCACATGCCACCAAACTCCTGTCGGGTGTAATGCTCCCCTCCGTCTAAAACCTTCATGTTGAGGCATTCAGCTAATTCTTCATGGATTTAGAGTTTATATACTACAACCAAATCACTCTTTCACAACTGACAAAAACTGTTGCAATAGATCAATTACAACAGACAGCCATCAGTAGTTATATCCGAAGTTGTAATAGATCCACATTTTTTTACAACATCTTCAGCTGTTGTAAAATAATATTTTACAACAGCCTGCTGCACTTGTAAAAACAAGTTTTACAACTATTTTTGCCAATTGCAAAAAATTCTTTTACAACAAAAATTAGCAGTTGTGGTAAATAAAATTGTAAAATAAAAAAACCTAAATTCTATACGCGTTATGTAAATACAACAATATACATATAAATAGAAGAAAAAAATGACATAAATTCAAAAGCATCTTAATCAATTCTTTGATAAAACATCATTAACTTTATATCCAAAATACAAATTATAAACCATACACTATGGTAAGCTGTATAAAGCACAACTAACTACAAAATTAATATATAATTAACTGTCTAAAGCAAATACAAACAATAAATCATACACGATGGTTAGCATCTCAACCTCAACTTCATTTGTAGGATCGTGCATCTGAACATATGAGTATCCTACTTGGTGCATCAACATTTGTCATATCAATACTATATGCAGCTACTTCACCGAGCGAAACTGTGACAACTTCATCAACTAGGTGAGCAGCGTTTGAAACATCTTTGGCAGCTACATTAATTGGTACATCAAAGAGAACAAAAGCTAGTATAATTAGCATCAGTCAATTGTGTAGTTCCTTCACAAAGCAACATGAATGAATATGTAAATTAGACCAGAAGATTAAATGATTGTAGCCAACATTAACTGACAGTATATAGGCTAATAATTCCCATAAATAATTGTGACGACCGCCCGTAACCCCCGCACTAAACAAGTGGAAAATGCGCTGAAAGGTGTGCCAGACTGCTATGGACGATCATCAGAGTAGGTAAACACATCGAAACCTGTCGTAGAGCTCACAGCGCAATGATAAAATATAATAGAACATATACAACAGGTAATAGCAATGAGGTATCATATAACAAACTTTTGAAACTTTCTCAACATCCAGAAAGATTATCCAACTGATATCAAAGTTTGTACATAAGGCCTCACTATAACTCTCAAGCAACTCAAACAGCGGAAACAGAAATACTAGATAGTAATAAAACTGGTACGCCAGCCTCCTGCTCGTCATCGCTCAGCTTCCTTGTCTCACTAAGCTCCATTACCTGTAACCTGCTACTTAGTCTGCCCATCCACAACCGGATGAACAGCCCAAGGTAATAAGAGGGAACATAAAACCTTGAGTCAGACAATAGTCTTAGTGAGCGATAAAACAGCTAACAAACTTCAACAAGAAAGTATATGAGAATGGGTAAATGAACAACTTGTCTACCCACAACACCAGATAAGAACTCAACCTTATCTTCCCCACATCGGACAGTGATAGCCTTTACACCAAGCATTTCAACCATGAATCCATAAAAACCAGAACAACCATTTGTTCATAGCAAACAGAAACAATCAACAATAGCAATCATGGGATCAAGATTATATATCTCATGCAAAACATCCAGCATACATGACAGACTCTGGCTATCACCGCCAATCCTGCTTCGAAACCATCGTTAATCGTATGACGGCCAACCTTGCCATATGTCAAGGGCTAATGGTAACCCCAGTTCTAGCATGAACTCCATATGTCCAACCTTGACACTAGGCCTTTCCCCAAGACCCAGGGTACTCGACCAGCAACCTTCTAGTCTTTTGGGTGCCCCCATTGTACCCCTGCTTTGAGCCTGCTAGAACTTACGACAACGATGACCTCTCGGCCTTCGCATCTCTAGTCGTCCAACCTTGACGATGTTTCATAGCTCAAGCAACCTTCTCGAGCAGCCATTATCCATCAACTCACGACCTTTGAGTTGTCACCGAACACATTCATCACTTCGAGCCTTCCTATTTGAACCACCTCGACGCTACACCATCACCGAGCCCTCTAGGAGGACCCCAAAACCGACCCCTCCTGAGAAGACCCAAAACCTGCTCTTCCTGGGAAGACCCAAAACCTGCTCTTCCTGGGAAGACCCAAAACCGACCCTTCCTGGGAAGACCCAAAACCTGCTCTTCCTGGAAAGACCCAAAACCGACCCTTCCTGGGAAGAAAACCGACCCTTCCTGGGAAGACCCAAAACCGACCCTTCCTGGGAAGACCCAAAACCAACCCTTCCTGGGAAGACCCCCTTCTGGTCCTTCTGGACCGACGAGACCCTCTTCTGGTCCTTCCGGACCGACCAGAATCCTTCTGAACCACCCAGACTCCCTTCTGGTCCTTTTGGACCGACCAAAACCTTTTCTGCTCCTACTGGACCGACCAGAACCTTTTCTGGTGCTTCTGGACCGACCAGAAACCTGCACGGCTCCTTTTCGACTTCAATTTCGACCAAAACTTCGCCAAACGACGAATCCGACGAAACCAGCTTATCCGATTCATCCAAACGCAACCACAAACATGTTATGAAACCAACAATATCATCAATCTAACAATTTCCATCAAAACACACAAATTTTCCAAAACATGATAAGTGAATCATATGAACATAAAAATGGATCTAATTTGCATAAACTTGTGAAACATCATGAAATTAACCATTTAAATTATCTAGATCAGATCCCAAGGTGATTCACATGTAAAATAAACTTAGCATGGTGTAAATCTAAGGAAAATAACATGGAAAAGGATGAAATTAACATCCTATAACTCACACACTTTCATGAATCCGAATGAGAGATGCAAATCACTCATCGATTATCCAAAACAAAGCTAAAAAGATGAAAAAGCAATCCGGACAGCGAACACTTCGAATCAAACTCTTCAATCCGATGAATTCGCCCTTGAAACGATGTTGATCTAGCCTCGAATGGTATAGATCTTCGATTTCCCTCCTTGGATTTGGAATTTTAATGGTGGAAAGGTGTTATAGGAAGAAGGAGATCAAAGCCTCCCCATAAGAGAATGGAAAATTCCAACCTTTCTCCATATCCCTTACCCCCTATTTATAGCCTCCACCAACCCCTTAATGGGCCTTCTCCAAATCAGCCCATTAGCCTTCCAAAACCCGAACAGCCAACTGCAAAACCTTAAAACAGCGATTTCTCCCAAACCGCTGAACCAAATCCTTAATGTAACCACTCTAAGGAAAGGCAATCACCAATTCCTTTCCAATGGCACGTGTCTCACCCTCTGATTCGACCTGAGTCAAAAGTTATGCCCTGTACAAGACTGACAGGGGCAAAATGGTCACAAACAAAATCGGTAAAATTTATGGACATGTCTCATATCCGCATAAGCAACATACCAAAAGATGAGAATGATCCAACCCTCAGGGAATAAAATAAAAATATTTTACGATCTTCCGATACGTAAAATGCGGACTGTTACATTCTCCCCCCCCCCCCCCCTTAAGAATTTCGCCCCCGAAATTCCAAGCAACCATAACAATTCTGCATGCCTATCATCCATGAGAAGCCAATCCTATCACCCAAACTAGCAACCATCAAGCCATGCATCCATAGCCTTATCCTAGCACGCGGAATTCTATCAAACAACAACATGATACAACGCTATAACGATGATACAATCAAAGGGTCCTACCGATGAAGAGTTCTGGATGAGTCGCCCTCATGCTCTCTTCCGTCTCCCATGTACAATCGTCGCCATCTTCACTCCATTGTACCTTGACTAGCTTAATCGCCTTCCTCCTAAGCTGTTTCGTGTCATTCCCCACAACATGAAGTGGCCTATGAGGTTTCGCAACTGCGGTCTCGACTCCTAAATCTTCATACTGTTCTGGAGATACCACCACATTTGAGTCGTGCACAAACTTCCGTAGAAACGACACATGGAAAACATTATGCACACTCGACATCTTCTCGGGTAACTCCAACCTGTATGCGAGCTTTCCTATTCGCTCGACTATCGGAAATGGTCCAACAAACCTAGGAGCCAACTTCCCTTTACTTCCGAATCGAACAACATGCTTCAACGGTGAAATCTTCACGAAAACCATATCTCCTACGTCGAATTCCAAATCCTTACGACGCTTATCGGCGTAACTTTTCTGACGATCTTGGGCCGCCTTCATTCGTTGTCGAACAATCTCGATACAATCTGAGGTTTCTCTAATCATTTCAGGCCCAAGTACCAAATTATCTCCGGTTTCTAACCAACAAGTTGGAGAATTGCACGGCCTTCCATATAACGCCTCGTATGGTGTCATCCCAATACTCGACTGGTAGCTATTATTATATGTAACCTCAACTAGATGTAGATGGTCCTCCCATGATCCTCCGAAGTCTAACACACAAGCCCTCAGGAGATCTTCTAAAACTCGATTGACTCTCTCGGTCTGACCATCGGTTTGGGGATGATATGCCGTACTTAAGCACAATTCGGTTCCCAAAGCTTCTTGCAAACTTTTCCAAAATCCACTCGTGAACAATGGATCCCGGTCACTTACTATACTCCTTGGGACACCATGGAATCAAACTATCCATTTCACATAAAGCTCAGCCAATTTTGATGTTGTCCTAGTCGTCTTGATAGGAATGAACCTTGCACTTTTGGTCAAACGATCCACAATGACCCAAATCCCTTCATTCCCTGCCCTGGTTCTAGGTAGTCCATCGATAAAATCCGTCGATATTTGCTCCCACTTCCATGTAGGAACTTCTAATGGCTGAAGCAAACCACTCGGCTTTTTCTGTTCAGCTTTCACCAACTGACGGTTCATACACTTGGAAATGAACTTTCCAATATCTCTTTTCATCCCTTCCCGGTAGTAGGCTCGCTTCATGTCCTGATACATTTTATTACCACCGGGATGAATCGTTAGCTTCGAGTGATGACATTCTCTCAGAACCTCATCCCTCAATCCGTCGATATCAGGAACAACTAATTGTCCTTGCTTTCGAAGCCAACCTTCTCGATCGACCTCGATCTCTTTATCCTCTGGCTCCAGTTTCTGAATGAACTCGACAAGCTTCGCATCTTTCTTTTGGCCCTCGCCAATCCTTTCGACAAGAGTAGGCCTTATCGACAAGCTTGCCAACATTTCAGGTTCCAACTCGCACCTTGGCCTGAAATCGAACCCTGCCAAGTACTCGAGGCTCTTCCATTCCGAAAACATCGCTCCCAAACTTGCGTGTCTTCGACTCAATGCATCTGCAACTGCATTGCCTTTGCCAGGAGTATAGGCTATACCAAAATCATATGATGCCAGAAACTCTAACCATCGTTGCTGCCGAAGATTCAAATCCTTTTGGGAGAAAAGATACTTCAATGACTTGTGACCCATAAACAACTCGAATCGTACCCCCAACAGGTAATGTCTCCACATCTTCAGAGCAAACACAATCGCTGCCAACTCCAAATCATGAGTTGGATATTTTCTCTCATGCGGCTTTAGTTGTCGACTTGCGTAAGCCACTACCTTATCCTTCTGCATTGGCACTGCTCCAAGTCCAGTACCACATGCATCAGTATACACCACCATCTCTTTATTCCCACTTGGAATGGTCAACACAGGTGCACTCGTCAATCTCTCCTTCAAGATTTCGAGCGCTTGTTCACACTTCGCATCCCATGCGAACACTTGGTTCTTCTTTGTCAATCCTGTTAATGGTGCAGCTATCTTGGAGAAATCCTTGATAAACCTTCGGTAATAACCTGCCAACCCAAGGAAACTCCGAACATCCGTCGCATTCTTAGGTCTATCCCAATCTTGGATTGCTGCAACTTTAGCGGGGTCAACCGCTATACCTTTTCCAGAAACAACATGACCTAAGAACCTCACTTCATCCTTCCAGAAGTGACACTTTGAGAACTTGGCCTTAAGCTGATGCTTTCGCAAGATCTCTAACACAACTCTCAAGTGCGTCTTATGTTCTTCCATATTTCTGGAGTAAACCAGTATATCATCCATGAACACAAGCACGAACTTACTCAACTGATCTCTGAACACTCTATTCATAAGATCCACAAAATACGCTGGCGCGTTAGTCAACCCGAATGGCATCACCAACCACTTGAAAAACCCGGACGGTGTCCTAAAAGCAGTCTTTGGCACACTATCCTTAGCCACTCTCAACTGGTGAAATCCCGTTGCCAAATCCATCTGAGAAAACACTTTGGCTTCATGAAGCTGATCGAACAAGTCATCAATCCTTGGCAACGGATACTTGTTCTTCTTAGTCACCTTATTCAGCTCAAGATAGTCCACACACAATCTTAACGAGCCATCTGCCTTAGTTGCAAACACGACTGGTGCACCCCACTCGGAAACACTCCTCCAAATGAATCCTTTTCCCAAAAGGTCACGAACTTGCACCTCTAACTCTCGCTGTTCCCTAGGCGCCATCCGCCTAAGGGGCATAACAATTGGTCTAGCACCTTCGACCAAATCGATCCTAAACTCGATCTCACGATGCGGCGGCAACCCTTTGACCTCTTCAAAGACATCTACATACTCATTAGCGATCAGCACTGATGATAGGTCTTCCTGTGGAATCCCAAGCGAATATAGATAACTCACGAATACCCCGTCTTCGCGCTTACATCTAATCAACACCTTTCGCCCTTCCACATCCCCAACCCTCACCTCTAGCTTCTCGCAATTCACCCTTGCCGCATATCTCTTGAGCCAATCCATGCCCAAGATGATCCCATACCCAGCGAAGTTAAGAACAAAGCAAACACACATAAAAGAGCAACCATGACTCGATAACACTAGACCACGACAAATCATGCACAAACTGGACGAACCCCCAACTGGATTAGTCACAATCAATGGTCTATCACAAATCTCGGGTTCCAAACCCAAGCGACACACAAGCTCATTGCAGATGAATGAATGTGATGCTCCAGTATCAAACAAAACTCGAACTGAAACACCGTTAACAGAAAAAGTACCTTGCACCACGACACCTTTTCCCTTTTCCTCTGCAGTAGGAGCTCTTGAAGAAGATGGCACAGCTTCTAAAGCATATGCCTTCACAATCTGTTTGCCCTTAGCTGATTCTGGACAATCTTTCTTCTCATGCCCAGGTTTTCCACACTTGAAGCACTTCTTCTCAGCTTTGGGATTCTTGCACTCATTTGAATAATGACCCTTCTATTGGCAGTTAAAGCAAACCACCTCACTCTTGGGTTTCTTTTGGCCATCCTTTCCTTTCTGTTGTTGTTGCTTCCTCTTTTCATTATTACCACCCTGCTGTGGTTTCTGAGCTTCCTTGGTTGCAGCGACAACATTTGCTTCCTTGGGAAACAAGCTCTCATGGCGAATAGCTTTTTCCACAATCTTTTCAAATGAATCATCAAGATGGTTCATAAGCGGTTTTCCAATATGAGCATCCAAACCCAAGACAAACTTCTCGTTCTTCTGATAGGGCGTATCAATGTATGAACGAGCATATCTGGACAAAGCCTCAAAATCAGAAATGTAGTCAAGAACTGTTCTGCCATTCTGCTTCAACTCTACGAACTTCTTGAAGAGAACGGACTTCTGAGCAGTGGAGATAAACTTTGCTTCAAACTTAACTTGGAATTGCTCCCATGAAATTTCCTCTTCCGGAGTCTCGAGTATGACAGAATTCCACCATTCCATAGCCCTGCTCTACAGCTGCCTCGATGCAAGCTTTCTCTTCATTGCATCCTCAATACCCAAGTCTCCAAAGATTCGAACACATGAATCCATCCACCTCTGAACCTCTTCAGCTGGTTCAGTTCCCTTGAATGGTTTCCCTCATAGAGATGTAAAATCCTTGCACATCTTTGCAAAATCTACTCTAGGAACTCGCACACCTACATCTACCGTAGCCGCCACTGGAGCGGGTACCCTTCGCATAATTGCTTCTACCATGGCTTCAAACATGGCCGGGTAATCTGGTTCGTCACCATTTCCCCCTCCAGTATTAGCTCTCCTAGCAGCGTGTCTTGATGGTCGTCTACTCATTCTAAATCTGCAATCTAGAATAATTAGCCACTTCCAAGAAAACTGCTAAAGAGATACAACTGCTACTACTATATATGTTAATATACATATAGTAAACATCCAACAGAAATCTACAAATACGTCTCTCCTACGTAATTACGTCTTTGAACTTTGGCCAAAATCGTTGACCAGAGCTCTGATACCAAATGTGACGACCACCCATAACCCCCGCACTAAACAAGTGGAAAATGCGCTGAAAGGTGTGTCAGGCTGCTATGGACGATCATCAGAGTAGGTAAACACATCGAAACCTGTCGTAGAGCTCACAGCGCAAGGATAAAATATAATAGAACATATACAACAGGTAATAACAATGAGGTATCATATAACAAACTTTTGAAACTTTCTCAACATCCAGAAAGATTGTCCAACTGATATCAAAGTTTGTACATAAGGCCTCACTATAACTCTCAAGCAACTCAAACAGCGGAAACAGAAATACTAGATAGTGATAAAACTGGTACGCCAGCCTCCTGCTCGTCATCGCTCAGCTTCCTCGTCTCACTAAGCTCCATTACCTGTAACCTGCTACTTAGTCTGCCCATCCACAACCGGATGAACAGCCCAAGGTAATAAGAGGGAACATAAAACCTTGAGTCAGACAATAGTCTTAGTGAGCGATAAAACAGCTAACAAACTTCAACAAGAAAGTATATGAGAATGGGTAAATGAACAACTTGTCTACCCACAACACCAGAGAAGAACTCAACCTTATCTTCCCCACATCGGACAGTGATAGCCTTTACACCAAGAATTTCAACCATTAATCCATAAAAACCAGAACAACCATTTGTTCATAGCAAACAGAAACAATCAACAATAGCAATCATGGGATCAAGATTATATATCTCATGCAAAACATCCAGCATACATGACAGACTCTGGCTATCACTGCCAATCCTGCTTTGAAACCATCGTTAATCGTATGACGGCCAACCTTGCCATATGTCAAGGGCTAATGGTAACCCCAGTTCTAGCATGAACTCCATATGTCCAACCTTGACAATGTCCAACCTTGACACTAGGCCTTTCCCCAAGACCTAGGGTACTCGACCAGCAACCTTCTAGTCTTTTGGGTGCCCCCATCGTACCCCTGCTTTGAGCCTGCTAGAACTTACGACAACGATGACCTCTCAGCCTTCGCATCTCTAGTCGTCCAACCGTGACGATGTTTCATAGCTCAAGCAACCTTCTCGAGCAGCCATTATCCATCAACTCACGACATTTGAGTTGTCACCGAACACATTCATCACTTCGAGCCTTCCTACTTGAACCACCTCGATGCTACACCATCACCGAGCCCTCTGGGAGGACCCCAAAACCGACCCCTCCTGGGAAGACCCAAAACATGCTCTTCCTGGGAAGACCCAAAACCTTCTCTTCCTGGGAAAACCCAAAACCTGCTCTTCTTGGGAAGACCCAAAATCGACCGCTCCTGGGAAGACCCAAAACTGACCCTTCCTGGGAAGACCCAAAACCTTCACCCAAAACCGACCCTTCCTGGGAAGACCCAAAACCGACCCTTCCTGGAAAGACCCAAAACCAACCCTTCCTGGGAAGACCCCCTTCTGGACCGACCAGACCCTCTTCTGGTCCTTCCGGACCGACCAGAATCCTTCTGAACCACCCAGACTCCCTTCTGGTCCTTCTGGACCGACCAGAACCTTCTCTGCTCCTTCTGGACCGACCAGAACCTTTTCTGGTCCTTCTGTACCGACCAGAACCTTTTTTGGTCCTTCTGGACCGACCAAAAACCTGCACAGCTCTTTTTCGACTTCGATTTCGACCAAAACTTCGCCAAACGACGAATCCGACGAAACCAGCTTAACCGATTCATCCAAACGCAACCACAAACATGTTATGCAACCAACAATATCATCAATCTAACAATTTCCATCAAAACACATAAATTTCCCAAAACATAGTAAGTGAATCATATGAACATAAAAACGGATCTAATTTGCATAAACTTGTGAAACATCATGAAATTAACCATTTAAATTATCTAGATCAGATCCTAAGGTGATTCACATGTAAAATAAACTTAGCATGGTGTAAATCTAAGGAAAATAACATGGAAAATTATGAAATTAACATCCTATAACTCACATACTTTCATGAATCCGAATGAGAGATGCAAATCTTTCACCGATTATCCAAAACAAAGCTAAAACGATGAAAAAGCAATCCGGACAGCGAACACTTCGAATCAAACTCTTCAACCCGATGAATTCGCCCTTGAAACGATGTTGATCTAGCCTCAAATGGTATAGATCTTCGATTTCCCTCCTTGAATTTGGAATTTTAATGGTGGAAAGGTGTTAGAGGAAGAAGGAGATCAAAGCCTCCCCATAAGAGAATGGAAAATTCCACCCTTTCTCCATATCCCTTACCCCCTATTTATAGCCTCCACCAACCCCTTAATGGGCCTTCTCCAAATCAGCCCATTAGCCTTCCAAAACCTGAACAGCCAACTGAAAAACCTTAAAACAACGATTTCTCCCAAACCGCTGAACCAAATCCTTAATGTAACCACTCTACGGAAAGGCAATCACCAATTCCTTTCCAATGGCACAGGTCTCACCCTCTGATTCGACCATAGTCAAAAGTTATGCCCTGTACAAGACTGACAGGGGCAAAATGGTCACAAACAAAATCGGTAAAATTTATGGACATGTCTCATATCCGCATAAGCAACATACCAAAAGATAAGAATGATCCAACCCTCAGGGAATAAAATAAAAATATTTTACGATCTTCCGATACGTAAAATGCGGGCTGTTACAATAATGAACTAAGAATGCATGCATATGGAAGCATACCTTGATAAATGCTAGTGAAGGGTCACAATGAATTAATGCCTCCTTTCTGTTGTACACCTGCTACATATATGAACAACTTTACATAACATTTTTTTCAAACATAAAGGACTATTATATTGCATTGACAAGGGGGATTTATAACGGCCATTCCATTTTCACAAAAAAAAGAATAAAAGGTTTTGGCAAAGTCCTCAACAACTAAAAATACTAAGCCAATATTAGCTTATGGTCCTAGAGATAGACTCTTTGCACATGCTACAAAACATCATGGACAGTGTTTTTTTCTAATACACGCTGCACTGGACTATCTGAGTACCACACAAAGTATAATCATATAACTTCTAACCCTACAAACCAGAACAGTGAGTTCAAAACAAGAAACAACTAGAGAGTACCCTAAGAAACAAAGCTTTGAAAATCTGACGAATGCCACTTAAACAAAAATTATCAACCACCAACAAAATAAGAGTGCAAAGGCATAGCAAGCCATGAATTTAAATTTGTTGAATTTTGCATGAATATTGAAAGGGCACGCCTGGCCTAAACATGTGGACTGGAAAGTTAAAGATCATATAGCAGGAGCAAAATATGAATATGGAACATAAACTAACAAAAAAAGCATTAGGTAAGAGCTGCCCAAATTACCCTCACTTAGATCGCAAATGCAATACCAAGCAAAAATGATGCAATACGCATAACGGAAACTAAGCTTTACAAAAAGCAACACCAAATCACAAGATGAAATCCTGAAAACCAAAAACACCGGAATATGACCATCCACCAAAGAAGGAAAAAAAACAGAAATATCTAGCTCGTCAATTCCTTGATCTAAAACCAATAAACAACCTCCTTTAATTTCTGCAACTGCAGGATTGACGAAATGGAGGGGTTTGGCAAGCTAAGTGGAGGCTCAGGTTAAAACGGGTGGAGGAAGCAACGAGTCGAAGATGGAGAAGGGCACTCAAAGCATGAACAGCGGAAGCGAAGTAGAAAAAAGAAAGGACTGAAATCAGGAAACATGATGACGTTATGGTAGCTGCTACAGAAGGTGAAACAGAAAAGGGGTAAAAGGGAACAAAATCGAGAAACAGCAAATCAAATCGTCGCTCAGCTCCATCATCTTCAAATTGCTAAATTAGTGGATCCATCAATATTCGGCAGTAGCGATTGGCATTTGTTGAAGCGCAACTTTTTCTTAGAAAAGAAGAATTAGGGATCTATTTTTATTTAGGGTTAGAGCATAGGGAAAGTGGTCGCGTTAAAAAAATGGAATTGAAGACATGAATAACTATGGAGCCAAAATTTCGTTTTTCCACCAAAATTTCATCCTTTAGCGCTAACGTTTCATGACCGCCGGATTTTAAACATATCAAAAAATTTCATTAAAATGTACATAATTAAAGTACCATTACCTGGTCGAAATAACCAAATTAAGGAACAGACGCATTTGTTCCTAACAGCTCGTTTTTGAGCTGTGTACCCCAATTACCCCATTTGAATTCAAGGTAATATTCCATTTCGCCTAATTTGAATTTAAATTCGACCTCCTACTCAAATTCAAATTAATCAAGCGAAGATTTAAGATTCAACCGTCAACTACTATTTCAAATTTAACACCCAGTAAGATGTGTCATTTCAGACGGGGCGTTTCCCCGCACCCCGCCGAGAGCGCTGCCTCCTGTCACCCTATGCCCCAACTACCTGACTGGGCTAACTGAACGCAGTTAGCGGTGGCGTTGCCCCCGCACCCTTATGACCTGACCTAGTAGATCGAACACAGTTAGCGGTGGCGTTTCCCCACACCCCCTTGGATCGTTCCTTCATAAGGGATAATATTTGGAAAAATTTCCAAAAAAATCTTTCGACATATTACGCAACTCATAAATAACTAACTATAATTCAACTAAGTTAAAAATCAAAAATAAAATACTCCACTTAGATGTCTTATCTGAAGTCGCAAATGCATCCCTTGTTTAACTTCTAGCACTATTTAAATGCTATGCTTAAATACCCTACTGAAATGCTTCATTACCATTTACCGCAAACGCACGCTAAAAATTATAAGTTAGAATTAATAAGTACAAATTTATATTAAATATAATATGGGTTTCTTAGGAATTAATTTTTTAAAATATTTTTTATTTTATTAGAACATTACTTATTAATCATAGTTATTATTAATTATTTCTTATTTCTTCTTAGTTTTAATTGAATATTAATTATTAAAAGTTTAATATGTATATTTTACTAATTATTATACACTTAACATGAATCAATAAAAGAAAATTACTATTTATTAATTATTCAATAGTAATTTTAATTATTTTTTACTTGTAAGGTTATTATTAGTTTTACTTAAATATTAAAATTATTAATTATTTATAATTAGCTATTTTTAATAGTTAATAGACTTCTATTACAACAAGTAGAAAAAGAACTATTGAAAATAAGTTTATACATTTTTCTAATAAAAACATTTTAATTTTTATAATCGAAATTTAATTACTAAATATTAAAAATTGATTTTTAATTATTACATCCTAATTATTAACATTAAAGATAACTTGTTAATTAGTTAAAGTTGATTATTCATTATTTAATAATAATAATTTACTGTTTATTATCTTAATTATTAAAATTTATTTATTGATTATTTAATAAAAATAATTAATACTATATATTAATTATTATTATCATTATACTAATTACTAATTTATGAATGTGATTAATTTCTATATTAATTATTTCATGTTCAAGTTCATCTTTATTATTCAATAGTGATTATAATTTATTATTCATTTTTTACTCATTATGGAGTATTATTATTTAATTATAATTATTAATTTATTATTACAATGGGAAAATGAAAAATGTATTAACAAACGTCTATTACAACTGGCAAAAAGAAGGATTGTAATAGGCATCCATTACAACTGGCAGAAAATAACAGTTGTTAAAACAGAGCCATTTGTTACAACTGGCAAAAAAGGGTAGTAATAGATATCTATTACAACTGGCAAAAAATCATAGTTGTTAAAAGCAACTATTTACTACATCTGGCAAAAAATAAAGGTTATAATAGGCAACTATTACAACTCGCACAATAAAAGAGTTGTTAAAATTTTATTTATTGCAACTTTCTGAAAATGACAGTCGTAAAATACCTTTATTACAACTGGTACCTTTTGGCAGTTGTAAAATTAGAGTTGTTATATGGTATTTTTGTTGTAGTAATTAATTCTTTGAATGAGGAGAAAGGTGGCGGTAGTTTTGTTTTCTACCGAAGGTGAAGTTGAAGATTAGATTTTATAATCGGTTATTTATAAACAAAGAGTTATAGATATTATATATATATTCACTTATAATCTTATCGAGCATTCTAAGTTCGCACGATCTCATACTTTGTCCAATCACCATGAAAATTGACATTTTGCTATATTACAATATTTTGGACTCGATGAAATTGATTTCGTCGAATTCCGAGACCATTTGCAAAACACTATTCTAAATTTAAGCGTTAATCGATACACGTTTATATCACGTACGATCACATAACAACTTCAATTAACCCGAAACTAAAAATCTTACAATATTTGATCATTGCGGATTTCATAAAATTGGTATCGTTGAAATCCGAGATCGTTTGAAAATTAGCTATTTTCATGGGTTAAATTAAATCGATAAAATATAAATTGATTTCAAGACAATCAAATCCAATGATAATAAATTATCATTATCATATGCATTCAAATCAAATTATACATAGCTTCAAATTAAACTAAAATTTGAATTGTAAACTCAACATTTTAAATTTCATGTTAAATCGACATCCAAATTCTCATTTAAATAAATTTCAAGTCGTTAACTCTTAAAATTAATCGTTTTAAATATTTAAATTGATTAAATTTTCATTATTAAAAACCCAGGTTGTTACAACCTACTTCGAGAGAGTGAATTACATGCAAACATAGGTACACCAATGAGTACATACAAAGGGTTCGACATTTTATAATTTTTTCAAAGCATCATTCGCCATCTGATTTTGAAATGTGTTTTTTCTCTGCAAAAAGTGTAGAAATTCAAAAAAAATCTTTAAAATAATCGAGGAACACTTTTATTGTATGGATCCAACATATGATGAGCGGTTTCTTCATGGTGAGAATGAAACAGTCGATCATAACTACATGTTACCACCAATGACGCTTGCATCTCTCATCTAATTCGAGAGGAAAACCAGGTAGAAGGTTCTCTCAGAAACCTAGTTGACAATGCATATGGTGTGTATGATTGCATTCACGGTATCGATGATGATTGTTAAGGAAGAAAGTTCCACGAGTACAAGAAAAAGAAAATTAAAAACTATATACTTCTTGTGAAGATGGTCTTACAATATTAAGTGCCCTTATAGAGCTGCATTATTTGAAAAAAGAATTCGATTGGTTAGGAAATAGTGTGGCAAAGTTGTTGGAGAGATTAAAAATTGGCTTCAGAAGGAAAATACACTGTCGGATAAACACCTCACAATGAAACAAATCTTAGAGGATTTGGGATTGAATGCAGAGTGCATACAAGCTTGTGAAAATGATTGTTTATTATTTTGAAAGGAGAATAAAAATGTCATCGAATGCCCTCATTGTCATACTTCAAGATTTAAGTTAGAATAGGTATGAGGTGTGTCGGTACTTTTTTACTTGATGATGTTAACTATTTTAGTTGATGATATTAACTATTTTATTATACCTATTTATTTTAAAGGTGTATACAATCTTAAAAAAGATTGTATACACCTTTAAAATAAATAGGTATAATAAAATAGTTAATATCATCAACTAAAATAGTTAACATCATCAAGTAAAAAAGTACCAACACACCTCATACCTATTCTCTCAAAGGAAGGTGAAGTTGTGAAGTCATAAAACGACCAAGAGAAGTTTTGAAGTATTTTCCAATAATTCTAGGATTAACTCGATTGTACGCTATACCATGGATAGCTCGGCAAGCGTTGTGGCATAGCAAAACAAAACTTTATTGGAATTTGATGCGCCATCCTATCGACTCAACTGAGTGGATATTGTCTAAAAATAATTGGCCAGATTTTGCTAATAATGCTCAAATGTTTGGTTTCGAATAGCTATTAATGGTTTTAATCCTAATACAATTCAATCAAACAGTTATAGTTGATGGCATGTGTTTATGATTCCATATAACTTGCCTCCTTCGTTATGCATGAAATATGAATTTCAAATGTCGTGTTTATTAATTCCTAGACCTAGAGCATCAAGTCAAGAAATTAATGTATATTTAGAACATCTTGTAGATGAGATGAAGCAACTTTGGGCGATATGAATGCTTGCATTTGACATGAAAAAAAAGGAGTATTTCTCATTGAAAGCAATGCTGCCTTGGGGAAAGCATGATCTATCCGCCTTTGTGAATCTATCGGGTGGTGTGACTCATGGTTATAATGCGTGCCCTATTTATGCTATAAAGGCTGAGGCAGAACACATCAGTAATAAGATTATTTACACAAAGTACAGAAGATTTCTAAAGAATGGTCATCTATATAGAGAACTAAAACATGAATGGTATAAAAATATGGAATGTAGAGAACCTCCAACTTGACTTATAGGATCAACTCTTTTTGAGAATATTTCTCGTATCAAATACACACCTGGCAAATTGATTAAAAAAATAAGTGTATGGGAGATGATTTGATGATGATGGGGAATTCCTTGTCAATGAGAATGAGGATAGTGTAAGGCCAACATGGTACACAAAGTCGAATTTTTCCCTTGAGTATTGGAGTGGACATAAAGTACGACATATAATAAATGTGGCGCATATCGAGATGAATGTGGTAGAGCATTTCATTAAGTTGTTATTTGATAGAAACAAACTATCCTTTAAATTTGCATTTGATAGAGCTTATAAAATCCAATGTTGTCAAGTTCTAAAAGATGTAAAACTTCTATCATGCTTAAATTAGGCAATTTAGTAAGTATTCAACCTCCTAGTTTGAATATTAGAAAGTCTTATGACTATCATATTATTATCCAGCATTTTCTACATGTCATGGTTCAACATGCATTTCAAAGTTTCGTGACTTAAGGCGTGTGATTATGCAAGTATGCTTGTATTTCAACATCATTTTTTCAAACGTTTTGATTCGAGAGCATGTCCAAGGGGCCAAAGGTATGGTTGCCGAGGCATTATGTGTGCTTGTCCATTATATTCCCACACTATTTTTAGAACAAATATCTAATGGTGCATTTAGCTGATCAAGCATTACTCTGTGGATCAGAAAATTATACATTGATGGATCCATTTGAAAGGTGAGACGTTCTTTTGAATAAAAAAAATGCATTATCTAAATTAGTTTTCAATGATTATATTAAAACATACATTATGTTCTGTCTTTTAGAGCTACGAAGGAGTGTAAGGACATACCATAATAAACGGTACGTGGAAGGGTCAATTTCTGAAGCATATCTTATTTCAGAATATGTAAGATATGCAATGGAGTACATGCAGGATCCATGTGCTGGTAATTATATCACTAAACAATCATTTTTGGATGAGAATGGTAACGATACATATGAATGTTCCATTATTGAGGATAAAACTGTCAAGTTAAGTGTTGTACAACACATACAAATTTGAATGTGGTATTTTTTTTCTAAATGGACATACCATAGTTATATGATTATTATAGGTTTATGTTTTTCTTATGGATTACAAAATAACTTCCTATTTAATATATAACATGTTTACTTTGTATCAAGTATAGATTGTCATTAGAAGATGCTCAACATAATAAAAAAAACTTCAAACAAAGGCGGAAGTTAAAATGAAATCTAAATTTATTGATTAGTCGCATAAAAGGTTCTACAGAAGAATGGTTTGAATTTAAAAGTATAACTTTATTTAATATATTTTGTTGGCATTAACGCTTAAGGGAAGAAAAAAGCATGAATTCATTATTATGGTTTTATGTTAATGGGCCAATGTAGGAAGCCAAAACTCATCTCAAATATAGAGCCAATGGCTCAGTATTTTTTCATCAACACTACGACAACGTTCATTCAACACAAGATAGTGACATTTGCATGGATGCAATTACAATATTTATTGCAAGTGCGAAAGATTTAAATCCTACGGATGATGATGCTACTTGGTATGGTGTTATAAAGGAGATGATCAATGTTGATTGTTATGAGTTTCAACATGTAGTATTCTATTGCGATTGGGTAAACATCGCCGACAAAATACATGGATGTAAAATTTGTCCAAACTCTAGTGTACCGATGGTGGAGCTAAATAAGCTTAAAAGTAGCGATGGAAAGTATGATCAGCCCGTCGTTCTTGCGTCTGAACCAAGCCAAATCTTTTACATTACAGATATACAAAATCCTGATTGGCCCATTATGCGATGTTCGCTCAAGCGTTTAACTGATGACATAGATGATTATAAGATGCCTACAAACGTCCACCGCAATTTAAATGGACAAAACAATTTAACATTATTGGAATGCATGAAGTCTAAGTAGCAAACATGAAATGGATACCAAACGTAAAGGCCCATGAACTTAAAAGGAGGGCGAGGACCACTAACACCCCATGTGAGGCTGACACAACCCACCCAAATCCAAATGGGTTTATGAATCAGGCTATTTATAATTATATTGGTGGTACACAATCTTGGGAAAAAAAAGAATCACTATAAGAAGATTTGTAGTGCAATGATTGAATGCTTTTATTGGAAAAAAGCAAGCACCCTTCCTTCATGTGCACAAAGCAAGTCACCCGACCATTGCGCTTGCTCTTTTGGTTTGGCGTGGTATGTTTGTAAAACTATATTCATAGAAACCTAGTATTTCATTACAAGCTAAAATGGTTTTAGAAGCTAACACAGTTTCAAAACATGGGATGCAATTGACAAAATAAGTGCATGCAACAGTCAAATCATGTGCAAACATGTATTCACAATAGTAGGAAAGAGCTACAAGAATATATGTTGTAAACACCCCACACACACACAAAGGATCAAGAGCACCCCCAAACAGTGCAACACCGTTTAACCTTCTAATTTCCATTCACATTCTTCATTCTCTCTTCTTCCACTAACTCTCCCTCCCCTATATGTATATATATACACACACACACATACATGTATATATATATATATATATGATAAGATCAAGAGCACCCCCAAACAGTGCAACACCCCTTTAGCCTTCTGATTTCGACCACACATTCCTCATTTTCCCTCTTCCGACTTACTCTCTTTCCCCTCATTAACATGTTTATTTATAAATTGTGCAGTCAATGCCCCGGCTATATTCCGTAGTGGATTACTACTGCTACGTTTTTTTCCAAATAGCCTCTGATATAGCTTCTCCGCTTTAAGCCACGTTGTAACACCCCACCTCCACCAGGGTGGCTCTTGCAAGCACTCTGACTTTGGAGGGGCGTTTGAATCAGGTAAACATGCATAATGATATATCAAGGCAGAACAAGAACATATGTATATATGTAAACAGAGTAAATAACATAGATAAAACAGCGGAAGATTTCAAAACATTTCAAAACAAGTCTGGTACAACATAGCTTTCCAAATAAACAAGTCTAGATAAAACAACATCAACTGAAAAACTGAAATAAATAAGTGTTATCCCCAATTAAGTGGTAACCATAGCTAGCTTCATGTCGAAACCGTACATGAGCTGAAATCCCACAAGCAAGCAATCCGAAATCCAAGCTAAGCTCCAGTATTCCCTCCCTGAGAATCTGGGGGGGAGGGGGGGGGAACGGAAGAAAAGAGGCGAAAGAAAACAGGTCAGTCAAAAAGACTGAGTAAGCCCTACTACAATCAATGTAAACTGATAAAGTTAACTGGCATGAGCAGCAGGGATGAACATAAGGATAACAATATACTAGCATGATGATTAACTAACAAGGTAGATAAAGGTGTCATCGCATAATCAGGATTAAGGTTTTGCACCACAGGTGTACTAGCAAACTAACATGACTTGAATAAACAAGTATTGATCACTTGGCCCAAGCTTTGGCCCAGTAACATGAAATGACCCTAATACAAGGTCCAACCAAACGGTCTAGTCGATCGGCTCCCTAAGCCTAACTCGTCACATGTTGGTGTCAATACGGCCCAATCATAATTGTAGTCGAACTGTGCCGGGTCCACCCTTCGGGTGTATCAAGCCCTAGGGTGTCAACCCCTGGACACCATGAACATGAGTGCACAGTCCCGATCTACTGGTACCCGTGCATGTTTTCTCCGGCTACGGACTATGTGCACAACCAGAGTCCGCCCGGAACTACACCGGCGTACACTCTGCCGTCGCTTTTGGTCACTTACCTTCAGTCCAGTAATCGTGCCCCCACCCTAGCCTAGTCCCTAGGGTCATGATGATACTAACTTGGGATTACTGCTGGAGTGGGCCCCCACTGCTAGGATTTTTCTAGTGGGTTAAGTACGGTTCAACCCTCTTGCTAATCCTGGATTAACTTGGTTAAGTGTAACGATGAGTTCACGACTTGACCCCGATTAATCTACCAAGCCCAAATTGGTTAAGTATTAAGTGAACCATGACTTAACCCAAATCACGAGGCATTAATTAATTTAATGCGCCTTAACCTCTCACATTAGACCTTGATGTGGTTACTAGTTAAGCCGGGCGGGTCCGGGTAGCTTTACACCACAACTTGGTCTAACCTCGGGTTCAAGGTACAACATGACCAACTTCTCACATTGGGTCCTATTGTTTGTAGCAACTAGTTAAGCCAGTCGGTTCCGGGTAGGTTTACGCTACAAACTCAACCCAACCTCGAGTTGGCCACACTTATCTTTTCTAAGTGTCATGTCCATCATGTTTCCAAAACATGTTACAAGTTTTCAAGCAATTGGGTAGACCTAACTTAATAGGTAAATTCCCAATGGGTAGACCTAACTTAATAGGTAAATTCCCAAGCTTATGTTTTATGTCTTTTAAGTTTACCCAACCCCAAACGCAATCCCATCGCTTACATATCGCAATAGCGCATAAAGGATAGAAAGAGGGAACTTGGCATAATCATGACATAAAGGTATTGAAGCCACAAGCTTAACATGGTGGCATATGAAATGTTCATATGTTCATACACTTGCATATTACATTTTTAGGCCTCAAAAGCATGCATAAAACCAAACTTAGCATATTGGTGATACATGGTGCTAAATGACATGTAGAGATGGCCATAAGTTCGCATTTAGCCTCACATGCAAGTTATCATAAGAGATATGATAACTTACATGTTGCTAAAATGCAACCTTTGGCATAAAGCTTAAAGCTTTATGTTCATAAACCCAAAATAAGCTTGCATAACATGATAGCATGAACAAAATGTTCAACCCAAACTTGCATAACATAACTTGGCATACTTGCATATAAACTTGCATATCACAACATGATAAACTTGCATATAAACTTGCATATCACAACATGATAAACTTGCATATCATACATTTAACTTTAGAGTTTAAGTATGAAAGTAGAATAGGGCTTACAATGCTTAAGAAGTCACAAAAATATGACAAAGCCCTTATGAAATCAATTAAACCCAAAATGCAAGCAAAACCCTTGAGCCAAAATGATCAAGACTCTTTCTTTATGATGCAAATATATAAACTTGACTTGAATGCAAGCTAATGATGCTCATACAAGTTTGAAAACACTTGTATGCATGGAAAATCACTTAGGAATTTATTTAGGAATTTTATGAAGAGAGTGGAGGCCATGAGAGGATTGATTTTGCCATAGTTTAGTTGTATGAATGAATAATGATGATTTAGGGTAGGTTAGGGTCTTATTTATAGATTAGGCAAGTGTTTTAGGCCATAGGATTAAACCTAGATTCAATCCAAGCCATCAAAGCATGTCTTGGGGAAGAAGTCAAGTGTAGGAACCATCTAGGGCCTTTAGATTAAAGATGAACCATGAGAACCATTCAAATGCAAAATCTGCATTTGAGCGAATCGGCCCACGGGTTGACAGCCAAACACCCTGGATTAACCCCTAGTCGATCCAGCGGGCTCGGGTCGACCTCAAAAATCGGCCGGTTCGGTTATTCCCCTCTCCCAATTCGCTGTTTTGAACATTTTTGCATATTTATTTATTTAATTTTCAATTATATATATATATATATATATATATATATTTCTCTGCGCAACCCATTTCACTTAATTAAGTATACTTTAATTTGAGAATTTTCCGTGAAACTTCGCGAGGCCATATCTTGGTCATACGGACTCCAATTTTCGAAAACTCGGACTCTATTTCGCGTATTTTTCCGAGACGAACGCAATGGCATAGCCCGTTTCCCTTGATTCAGATTTTACAGTTTAATTCTGCCTCCATTTATGTTATAACATGTTATTCAAAAATACGGGTTGTTACATTCTTCCCTCCTTAAAGGATTTCGTCCCCGAAATCTCCAAGTTAGGAAGAACGTATCCTACCATCTATCATCCATCTACTCAAAACATCATCCACGAGCAATCATTGTCCTTAAAAGGTTCTAAATGTTGTATGATCATATGCAAAGCTGTGTGTATATGTACTTATCTAATGCGAAAATCAGGAGGTTACTGATTCAGTAAACCCCCTTAATGCAAAATATGTTAGTGAAATGAGTCCATTTGTATGCAAATTCCTAGCATAATTTATAATCTCTACATGAGTGCACATAACATTCATCCATATGCAACATCCACGTGATAGCATAACAAGTTTTCATCCATGAATAAGCATAAACACTCATGCATATGCGGTATGAAAGTGTGTGAGCCGATCTTAGTGCCTAACGTGTATTATGCATCCACGAGTATCCACTTGCAAACACTTGCAACCACTTGCAACCATCAAGCATAACATGTTTCAAACACATGTTTCATCCAAAGGGTTTCTACCTAAGGTTCTCATGACAAGATTAACACGATAAACTAGATAAACATGGATAGCAAAGAGAAAGATATGCTAACAAAGAAAAGAGATTGAGAGTGTACCCTCAAAAAGGAATGGATAAAGCCCACGCATCTTCTCCTCGGTTTCCCAAGTTGCGCCTTCTTCGGCTTCACCCCATTGAACCTTCACCAATTTGACCTCTCGATTCCTTAGCTTCTTGGTCTCCGTCCCCAAGATACGAATCGGAGCTCTCCTCAAGGTAGCCTCTTTCTCCACTTCTACATCTTTTAGAACACTTGGCTCAACAACCTCTGTTGATTCATGTAAACACTTCCGGAGATGCGAGACATGAAAAACATCGTGTACTCCAGCAAGCTTCTCGGGCAACTTCACTCTATAAGCCATCTGCCCGATCCTCTCTATAATAGGGAATGGTCCAACAAACCTCGGTGCCAACTTCCCAACAGCTCCAAATCGGACCACATTCCGCAAAGGAGAAACCTTCACGAAAACCATATCCCCAACATCAAACTCAAAATCCGTTCTTCGCTTATCAGCATAGGATTTCTGTCGGTCTTGGGCCGCTTTCATCCGTCTCCGAATCAACTCGATCTTCTCGGATGTATCTCTGATCATATCAGGCCCAAGTATAAGCTCATATGTAGTCTCCCACCAACATGTAGGCGACTTGCACGGCCTCCCATATAAAGCTTCAAATGGTGCCATCCCTATGCTTGCCTGATAACTGTTATTATATGCAAACTCAACAAGAGGAAGATGGTCTTCCCAAGTACCACCAAAATCCAGAATACAAAGCCTCAACAGATCCTCGAGTACCCTATTCACCCTTTCGGTTTGACCATCCGTCTGTGGGTGATAAGCCGTACTTAGATTCAACCTTGTGCCCACAGCTTCTTGCAAGCTATTCCAGAATTGACTTGTAAAGATTGGGTCACGGTCACTGACTATACTAGAAGGGACTCCATGTAGTCTCACAATCTCACGAAGATATACAGACGCTAGCCAAGATGCGGTCCTCTTGCTCTTCACCGGAATGAAATGAGCACTCTTCGTAAGTCTATCCACAATAACCCAAATGCTCGTATTCCCTTTCCTTGACCTTGGTAGCCCATCGATAAAATCCATGGAAATACTCTCCCACTTCCATAGTGGAACGTCTAGAGGATGCAATAGCCCACCGGGCTTCTTCGACTCGGCCTTAACTTGCTGGCAAATGATACATCTAGAGACAAATTCTGCCACATCCTTCTTCATCCCAGACCAAAAGAAAATGCGCTTCATATCTTTATACATCTTATCTCCTCCCGGATGTATAGTCAACTTAGAGCGATGCGCTTCCTCAAGAACTCTTCTTACTAGATCTTCTACCATTGGAACACATAACCTTCCGTCTCTCCTCAGCCAACCCTTGTCATCAATAGAATATCGAGCGAGATGACTAGACGTCTCTCCTCGAATAAGCTTATCCATAATCTCAACTATCTGAGGGTCTTCTCTCTGTGAAGCCCCAACTTGATCAAGAAGGGTAGGTCTGAGTTCCAGAGATGCTAAAGAACCGGTCATCGACTCAATCGCCAAAGAGAAATCAAAGGTTGCCACATACTCTAAATTCTCCATCTCAACGAATAGAGGACTTAGGGTCAACCTTCTTCTACTCAATGCATCTGCTACCACATTCCCCTTGCCAGGGGGATAAGCTATCTCAAAATCGTAGGACGCCAAGAATTCCATCCATCTTTGTTGCCTCAGATTTAGATCCTTCTGAGAAAAGAGATACTTCAATGACTTGTGATCGGTATAAAGCTCAAATCTTTCTCCCAGAAGATAATGGCGCCAAGCCTTGAGTGCATATACTATTGCTGCCAACTCTAAGTCATGAGTGGGATAATTCTTCTCATGCACTTTGAGTTGTCTACCGCCAAAGCATATCACTCTTCCTTCTTGCATAAGAATAGATCCTAACCCCGTGCCACATGCATCGGTGTATACGGTAAATAACTTCCCTCCATCGGCAAAGCTAGAACAGGTGCTGATGTGAGGGCTCTCTTGAGCTTCTGAAAAGCAAGCTCGCATTCTATGCTCCAAGCAAAAACTAAATTCTTCTTCGTCAATTTAGTGAGAGGAGCGGATATCTTTGCGAAGTCCTTAATGAACTTCCGGTAGAAACCCGCAAGACCTAGAAAACTTCTCACTTCGGTTGCATTCCTTGGAGTCTTCCAATCTTGAACTGCCACTACCTTAGCGGGATCCACCGCTAAACCTTGCTTAGATACTATATGCCCAAGGAATCTAACTTCCCTTCTCCAAAAGTTACACTTGGAGAACTTGGCCTTCAACTGATGCGCTCTAAGCGTATCCATCACCTCCATGAGATGCCTTGCGTGCTCTTCCTCATCCATAGAGAAGATCAGAATATCATCTACGAAGACCACGACAAACTTGTTCAAGAACTCCCTGAACACCCTACTCATCAAGTCCACGAAATATGCGGGTGCATTAGTCAAGCCGAACGGCATGACAAGCCATTCGAAGAATCCATCTGGAGTTCTGAACGCAGTCTTGTCTATACTATCTTCAGCTACCCTGAGCTGATGGAACCCCGTAGCAAGATCAAGCTGAGAGAAAACAGAAGCACCGACAAGCTGGTCAAAGAGATCATCAATCCTCGGTAACGGGTGTCTGTTCTTCTTAGTCAGCTTATTCAACTCTCGATAGTCAACGCAAAGTCGGAGAGAACCATCCGCCTTGGTAGCAAATACCACAGGCGCTCCCCATTCAGATATACTTCGTCTAATGAAGTTCTTCTCAAGCAACTCTTTCACTTGCTTACTTAGCTCCCGCCTTTCACGCGGAGCCATGTGCCGAACGGGCAAAGAAACAGGCTTTGCATTATCCACCAGATAAATGCGAAAATCAATCTCTCGCTTAGGGGGCAACCCCCTAACTTCATCGAAAACATCCGGATACTCTCGAACCACTCTCACAGACTGAAGAGTTTCCATTGACGAGTCGAGTGATTCCAGATAGCACAACATGACGGGACCTCTCGGATCATAAGAATTCTCTAGGGTATTTCCGAGGCGAGTCACGAGCCTCACAACCCTATGCTCACAATCAAGAATGGATCCATATCTGGACAGCCAATCCATGCCCAATATCAATCCGTATCCCCTAAAACCAAGAACATAAGCACTGCACAAGAACTCTACACTCAGTATAGAGATCCTCAAATCCCCACATATCATAGACAAATGGGCGGAACCCCCAATAGGATTTGAGACACAGACGGGATCATCTACCAAGCTAGTACTAAGGTGCAAACTATCAACAAGATCAGATGAGATAAAGCTATGCGATGCACCAGAATCAAACAAGGTACGAACTGGAAAATCAGAAATATATACAAGGCTCTCAACAGAAATACTACCTCGATCGGGAACTGGAGCGACATTGAGAGCATGAACTTGCCCTCCTGAAGGTCCAGCACGCTGAGTCTGACCCTGGCCTTGCCCTTGCTTCCTCGGGCAATCCTTACTGAAATGTCCAGTCTCACCGCAGAAAAAGCATTCACCATTCTTCCTTTTCCTTTTCTTACAATCCTTAATAAGATGCCCAACTGAACCGCAATAATGGCACTTCCCCTTGTTGTTCTTGCCCTTGTTGTTATTGCCCTTGTTGTTGTTCCCCTTGTTGCCTTGACTCTTGTTCTTGTTATGATTGCCTTGACTGCTCTGACCACTTGGATTACCCTGATTTCCTTTTCCCTGGGAATCAGCCTTCTTGGCTTGAGTATCATTCATCTTGGTTTCTTTCTTGACATCTCCCTGAAGTAACGCCATATCAACCAAACTCTCAAACGTGGCCCCATGGGGAATATGTGACATAGCCAATCCCTGCAACGGCTCATTCAATCCTCTAGCAAAACGAAGAGCCTTCTTCTGAGGAGTATTCACCATATCCAAGCCAAAACGAGCTAACTGATTGAACTTGTTCACATATTCTTTGACAGACATATCTCCTTGTTTCAAAGTTATGAACCTCTCCATTTGCAGATTCTCCTCAGCAGAAGATAGAAACTTAAGCATGAACCTTGCCCTGAAATCGGCCCAAGTCTCAACAGGCCTAGTACCATTGGTGACTTCCCACCAATAAGCGGCTTCATCCTTCATAAGCCAAACCGCCAACAAGAGCTTCCTCTGATCGTCTAACCCAAAGATAGCAAACAAATCCTCGGTCTCTTTCAACCAATTTCTGGCCTCTACAAAAGTCTCAGTGCCTTGAAAGTTCTTGCCACCCATTGCTTTGAAATCTTTGCAAGTCTTTGCGAAGTCCACTTGAGGATGCAGAGGGGGAGGAGGAAGAGGAACCTCAGCGACAGGAGGAGGAGGAACATTAACCACCGGAGGAGGAGGAGGAGGAACATTAACCACCGGAGGAGGAGGAGGAACATTAACTACCGGAGGAGGAGGAGGAGAAACATCTGCGGGGCCGGCTTCGGTCGCCCTAGCCTCCAAAAGTCTCCTATACCAAACAGGTACGTGTACTCCCTCCGGAATAGCAAAGTTATCGGCCATACTGAAAACGAAGAAAAAGAAAGATTCAGAATGGAGAAAAACGAAGGAATTTTGCTAATGGCTTTTTGGGGAATAGCCTTTAAAATAAATTAGACTTTTCTTTGGAAAATACTTTATACTTGGTTTTGAAAATAGTTTTCCAAAAGTTTTCTAAAAGCCTTTTTGTTCCTTCTCGTACCATATGCTCTGATACCAAATGTAACACCCCACCTCCACTAGGGTGGCTCTTGCAAGCACTCTGACTTTGGAGGGGCGTTTGAATCAGGTAAACATGTATAATGATATATCAAGGCAGAACAAGAACATATGTATATATGTAAACAGAGTAAATAACATAGATAAAACAGCGGAAGATTTCAAAACAAGTCTGGTACAACATAGCTTTCCAAATAAACAAGTCTAGATAAAACAACATCAACTGAAAAACTGAAATAAATAAGTGCTATCCCCAATTAAGTGGTAACCATAGCTAGCTTCATGTCGAAACCGTACATGAGCTGAAATCCCACAAGCAAGCAATCCGAAATCCAAGCTAAGCTCCAGTATTCCCTCCCTGAGAACCTGGGGGGGGGGACGGAAGAAAAGGGGCGAAAGAAAACAGGTCAGTCAAAAAGACTGAGTAAGCCCTACTACAATCAATGTAAACTGATAAAGTTAACTGGCATGAGCAGCAGGGATGAACATAAGGATAACAATATACTAGCATGATGATTAACTAACAAGGTAGATAAAGGTGTCATCGCATAATCAGGATTAAGGTTTTGCACCACAGGTGTACTAGCAAACTAACATGACTTGAATAAACAAGTATTGATCCCTTGGCCCAAGCTTTGGCCCAATAACATGAAATGACCCTAATTCAAGGTCCAACCAAACGGTCTAGTCGATCGGCTCCCTAAGCCTAACTCGTCACGTGTTGGTGTCAATACGGCCCAATCATAACTGTAGTCGAACTGTGCCAGGTCCACCCTTCGGGTGTATCAAGCCCTAGGGTGTCAACCCCTGGACACCATGAACATGAGTGCACAGTCCCGATCTACTGGTACCCGTGCATGTTTTCTCCGGCTACGGACTATGTGCACGACCAGAGTCCGCCCGGAACTACACCGGCGTACCCTCTGCCGTCGCTTTTGGTCACTTACCTCCAGTCCAGTAATCGTGCCCCCACCCTAGCCTAGTCCCTTGGGTCATGATGATACTAACTTGGGATTACTGCTGGAGTGGGCCCCCATTGCTAGGATTTTTCTAGTGGGTTAAGTACGGTTTAACCCTCTTGCTAATCCTGGATTAACTTGGTTAAGTGTAACGATGAGTTCACGACTTAACCCCGATTAATCTACCAAGCCCAAATTGGTTAAGTATTAAGTGGACCATGACTTAACCCTAATCACGAGGCATTAATTAATTTAATGCGCCTTAACCTCTCACATTAGACCTTGTTGTGGTTACTAGTTAAGCCGGGCGGGTCCGGGTAGCTTTACACCACAACTTGGTCTAACCTCGGGTTCAAGGTACAACATGACCAACTTCTCACATTGGGTCCTATTGTTTGTAGCAACTAGTTAAGCCGGTCGGTTCCGGGTAGGTTTACGCTACAAACTCAACCCAACCTCGAGTTGGTCACACTTATCTTTTCTAAGTGTCATATCCATCATGTTTCCAAAACATGTTACAAGTTTTCAAGCAATTGGGTAGACCTAACTTAATAGGTAAATTCCCAATGGGTAGACCTAACTTAATAGGTAAATTCCCAAGCTTATGTTTTATGTCTTTTAAGTTTACCCAACCCCAAATGCAATCCCATCGCTTACATATCGCAATAGCGCATAAAGGATAGAAAGAGGGAACTTGGCATAATCATGACATAAAGGTATTGAAGCCACAAGCTTAACATGGTGGCATATGAAATGTTCATATGTTCATACACTTGCATATTACATTTTTAGGCCTCAAAAGCATGCATAAAACCAAACTTAGCATATTGGTGATACATGGTGCTAAATGACATGTAGAGATGGCCATAAGTTCGCATTTAGCCTCACATGCAAGTTATCATAAGAGATATGATAACTTACATGTTGCTAAAATGCAACCTTTGGCATAAAGCTTAAAGCTTTATGTTCATAAACCCAAAATAAGCTTGCATAACATGATAGCATGAACAAAATGTTCAACCCAAACTTGCATAACATAACTTGGCATACTTGCATATAAACTTGCATATCACAACATGATAAACTTGCATATAAACTTGCATATCACAACATGATAAACTTGCATATCATACATTTAACTTTAGAGTTTAAGTATGAAAGTAGAATAGGGCTTACAATGCTTAAGAAGTCACAAAAATATGACAAAGCCCTTATGAAATCAATTAAACCCAAAATGCAAGCAAAACCCTTGAGCCAAAATGATCAAGACTCTTTCTTTATGATGCAAATATATAAACTTGACTTGAATGCAAGCTAATGATGCTCATACAAGTTTGAAAACACTTGTATGCATGGAAAATCACTTAGGAATTTATTTAGGAATTTTATGAAGAGAGTGGAGGCCATGAGAGGATTGATTTTGCCATAGTTTAGTTGTATGAATGAATAATGATGATTTAGGGTAGGTTAGGGTCTTATTTATAGATTAGGCAAGTGTTTTAGGCCATAGGATTAAACCTAGATTCAATCCAAGCCATCAAAGCATGTCTTGGGGAAGAAGTCAAGTGTAGGAACCATCTAGGGCCTGTAGATTAAAGATGAACCATGAGAACCATTCAAATGCAAAATCTGCATTTGAGCGAATCGGCCCACGGGTTGACAGCCAAACACCCTGGATTAACCCCTAGTCGACCCACCGGGCTCGGGTCGACCTCAAAAATCGGCCGGTTCGGTTATTCCCCTCTCCCAATTCGCTGTTTTGAACATTTATGCATATTTATTTATTTAATTTTCAATTATATATATATATATATATATCAATATATATATTTCTCTGCGCAACCCATTTCACTTAATTAAGTATACTTTAATTTGGGAATTTTTCGTGAAACTTCGCGAGGCCATATCTTGGTCATACGGACTCCGATTTTCGAAAACTCGGACTCTATTTCGCGTATTTTTCCGAGACGAACGCAATGGCATAGCCCGTTTCCCTTGATTCAGATTTTACAGTTTAATTCTGCCTCCATTTATGTTATAACATGTTATTCAAAAATACGGGTTGTTACACACGTTATAATCCACTCTTCCCGGCATATCACGTTATTTCCGCGATATTACACTATTCCCGCTATATCTTTGATGAAAGAAACATATTGAAAAATCACATCCATGCATTATAAAATTATGAAGTTGCGCTTTTTAGTTGATTTTTTAATATATATTTTTGGAAAACAAAAATACTCGATATTCTACAAAATTTAATTATGTTTAATAGCAGCTTACATTTATTTACAGATATTTGCACATGCATTTGTTTAAAATCAAGAATGTACTGATTATAGTTAAACTAAGTGCTAGTTTTTCGTTAAATTATTGTTCTCGTTAAAACATTACAAATGAGTTATATGTGCTATTTAGAGTCATCTGCTATATCCTGCTATTTTCTCGCTTTATCCTTGCTATGAGTTTTTGGACCTCCACCGTATTAGATCCGATAAGCGCTTTAACTACACAGATTATAAATAAGTGACTATAATTCGAATGTAAATGGGGTGCTAGAAAATTGGAATGCCTACACACACACACACACACACACACATATATATATATATATATACACACACACACGCACACATACACACACACACACACACACACATATATACACACACACACACATACATATATATACACACACACACACACACATATACACACACAAAAAACAGAACATACGTCTCTAATGAAACATTGCAAGTTGCAAGCTTGCCTCCATGGCTGACAACATCTTAGACATGACGTGATTACAGTTGGTTACAAAAAGATTCTAACAGTCTTTTTTTTTTCATTTGAATTCTTTTGCATACCAAGCTTTTCATTTTTCATTACTTATTTTAACCGGAACATCCCCTCCCCCACCCCTTTCCCCCTCACCCCCCTCCCCCACCCCCCTCGAACCTTTTTTTAACAATACTCAAGTAAACAAGATTTAGATTTTCATAGAAACCTTCAAGTACCTCATTTATACACATAATTAGTTCCTTGAATATTCAGACTTTAATAGAGGCTGTAGAAGAGAGGCGAAAGTATAAAGCTAGTGTTAATGGTACTGAAAGAGCCATTGATTGAAAGAATTCAAAAGAGATGCCATTGTCGTAGTCTTCGTAAATTACAAAAAAAAAAGAAGAAGTTATTTTCGTGCTTTTAGCTTCATCGCTAATGCAAAACAAGTAAAACTCAGTCCAAAGCAATACTCAATTACAAAATGAATGAAGATAGGCGATGAAAAATGGATATGCAACACAAGAATGATCAAATGCATGAAGATATTAGAACAATAACTTCGAATTTTGCTGATTTGCAACAATATATAAGACAGCTTATTAGTCAGATGGGAACAAATTCAATAATGTCAAGAACAGAAGTTGCTTCGCATATCGAGCACCATCATATTTCTAGCCCTGCTCCATTTAACGTTGTTATTGGATCATCCACGTTTGATAGACAATCGATGCATATATTGCCACTAGAATTGTAAGTGGCAGCTAAAGGACATCCTGAAATGCAAAAGATTTGTCATGGTAGAAAGTTCGTAGATGAAGAAAAAAGTTGTTTGAATAAAGGTTGTTCTTCATCCAGACAAGCCATTTTTTGATGCATCTCAAAGTGATTATTATACATTGTCCGAATTAGTTAATGGTTGTTTTTGTGGTTTAGCCAGTGTGTCACGTTCACGCTTTGTAAGCTTCTAGATATTTTATAATACTGAAACTTGAAATTGTTACAATAAAATTTGATGATTTATTTCGTACGTTTGCTACCTCCTTTTCAACTTGATGAAATGCTAATTTGAAATTTAGTTTCCTATTTAATATTACTATAAATTTGAATTTGTATAGTTGAATAAAATAGTATTATGATGATAGTATAAAATGCTGAATGTGATACGGTTTAACAACAAAAAATTTGTAACACTTAACAAGTGTTGGAACTTCTAAACTGTGTGCAGAAATAGTTAACAGTTATAAACGTTAGAAGGAAAAAAACTTACAATGGTTATAATCATTGAAAGCAAAATTTGCTAATGGTTATAGCCAATAGAACTAGGGTTGTTATGGTTATGGTAATGGTAACCGTTACTGATACGAGAAAACCATTACCATACTAATACTATTGGTAAGCCAAAAATGAATACCGATAATTTACCGTTATCGCTGGTAAATGTTCATTGAAATATCGATAAACTGGTAAACCGTTGACTGGTAATGATAAATTTACCGATATATAAATTTATTAAAACATTAACACAATAAAAATTTGATAATGATAAAAAGTATTTTTTTTTTTTTTTTTACTAATTCTAACACCATTAATGTTTATATAAATATTAAAATATACTTTAATTAGCTAGAAAATTACTTAGCTTATCACAAGATATTTACGACAAAATGTAATAATAATTTTGTTAATCTTAAACTTTGAAGCTAATAAAGCCAAAAGAATTACCATTCTAAATAAAACTATAATCATCTACATAAGATATGATAAACTTTCAAAAAAATAAAAATTGGAATTCATTAAAGTAGTGAAAAAATAAAATTAATATGACTGATAAATTTACCGTTACCACTGGTATTGACATTTCTTTACTGTTATTTTACCGTTAATAATGGTAAAACTTACCATTACCATACCAAAAACATTGATATACCAATACAGCACGATATTGGTTACCAATGATTTGATACTGGTATGGTAATGATAAATTTACCATTACCATAACTGTCCTAAATAGATCTGAAGAATTTCCTTCCATTATAATTTGGTTGTGCCTACTGCCTAGGTTAGGAAATCTACCACGCACATTCTACAAACTGTTATGATTGTTTAAAAAAAAATAGATTTGTAACATTTATATCCATTACAAATTGACAATTGTACCGTAAGCCATCAATGCTCGAAAAACTTCAATGTATTTAATTGCTATTGTTCTCCCAAAAAGAAATCAAAGACTTCGTTGCCAAAAAAAAAAAAAACTGACAGCACACTTACGGAAAATCATCAGCTCAGAGGGTCATTTACATGCAATTCCAAATCCAATGGTCCAAAATGAAAGGAAAAACCAAAAACAAATCCTAGCCATTTAAAATTCATAATCAAAATAAACTAGCCTACTTACTCATAACAGATATATGATTTCATCAAAAACTACTGGTCTGATCAAGGCAAGATTGTTCATTGTCCATCTTATTCAAAATTTCAATAAACATCAGAATATTCTCTCCATTAGTGCCTGAAATGCCTCACATTAGTGAGTCGTTTACATGCAATTCCAAATCCGATGGTCCAAAATGAAAGGAAAAACCAAAAACAAATCCTAGCCATTTAAAATTCATAATCAAAATAAACTAGCCTACTTACTCATAACAGATATATGATTTCATCAAAAAATACTGGTCTGATCAAGGCAAGATTGTTCATTGTCCATCTTATTCAAAATTTCAATAAACATTAGAATATTCTCTCCATTAGTGCCTGAAATGCCTCACATTAGTGAACACTAGCGAGACACCATACTTATTACAGCAGTCTATTGCATCTTGATCTCTGATACTACCACCGGGTTCTGCAATCACTCCAATTCCTTTTTGGCAAGCTTCTTCAACCGCATCATTCCAAGCTGTCATTCGAATGGTGAATTGTTAACAATTTTTAGACTGGAAATTAGGAACCGTCTTTTATTTTAAAACTAAATACATAAAAACCTTTCTTGAAAACATGTTTTAAATTACCTCGCTAAAAATACTTTCAACTTATTCTTTTGTTTTTTGTTTATTTTTACTTTCATTTTTGAAAATCAAACATGCACTTGATTGAAGGTTAATATGACTAAAATTAAACTTTTTCCTTTTCAAATTCTTTTGCAATCACAGTTTTCACTTCAAGTATCTGTAGTTCAAAGTTTGATAGGGAAAAAAGGTGTTCCTTGAAATTTGTTTTTGAAAAGAGATGATGGTGTACTTTGAAACTCAAGCAGGGTGATTTACATAATCCCTTGTCTAGATATATACATCCTATACAATGTTTGCAAAAAATGTTTCTAGCATGGTCAATTTGACTCAGAATTTTCCATCCTACTCAGTACGAAAATATAGGCAAATCATCGATGAACATAGAAGAGTTGTACATTGTCTCTAAAATATGCTTTTACTTACCAAATGGGAAGAAGGCATCACTAGCCAGCGCAGCGCCCTTAGCTTCTTCTCCAGCTTTCCTAAATGCTATCCTTAAGCTCTCAACCCTATTTGGTTGCCCACTTCCCATTCCTAGCATGCAATTATTCTGGGGAAAAAAGATTTTTATGTGAAATGCAGTAGTCAACACAGCCATAGTTTAAAAGCTGTTGCAAAGCAAGCGATCAAAGACCAAGAAAGCAAGGCCTATCTTTATTAATGCAATCACAAATATTAATAGCATATATAGGCAATCACTGGGGAATTTTCCTATAGCGGCACCAAAATGGATGGTCAGTCTTAAAAAATCGCCTCTCTCTCTCTCTCTCTCTCTCTATATATATATATATATATATATATATATATATATATGTATGTATGTATGTATGTATATGTATATGTATATATATATATATGTGTGTGTGTGTGTGTGTGTGTGTGTGTATAGGGTCGGCTATTTGGACACAAAAGCACACACAAACAAAGAGACACAAAGCCTCAACGGTTGGATACTTTTGTCTTTATATGGAGAGGTGGAATTCATGGGGTGATCCAATGGTGCAAATCAATTGTATCACCATTCGTGTCAAAATTTTATGTCTAAATATATATGTATATATATATATATATATATATATATATATATATATATCAAGGTTTGAAATTCCGGATTTTAGTTCCGTTCCGGAGATTGAAAATGTACAATGTTTCCGTTCCGTTTCGGTATTTCCGGAAATCCCGTTATAATTCCGTTTCCGGATTTCTTTATTTTTTTGGAGGCTTTTCACATATTGATATGTTAATTCGCATTTAAAATTCTTATAATTGTTATTGTAATACAGCAAATACAAGTGTAATTCAACTTAATTAACAAAATCACCATTTTAGCCAGCCTAATTAGAAAAAAAAATTGTTTTCCATGAAAGCCCAATTAACCGGCCCAGATAAATTTGTTCAAAGTTCAAACCAACAGCAACCCGAATCTTACTGTTACACCCTAGAATCGTGCTATTTCTCTCTCATAGGACACGTTCTCTTCTTCCCCAATTTTATGTTGCCGCTGTTATCAAGGAAACCTAGAATTTCGATCTCTTCCTCCCATTTTCCCCTTCTCTTATATCAACAGCTACCGGAACGGAAATATGACCAAATTCCGGCCCGTCCACCACCGGAACCAGACCGAAATGGCCGGAATTCCGAGGTGCCGGCCGGAATTTCAAACCATGAGATATATATATATATATATATATATATATATATATATATATATATAACCAGAAATAATGATATTTATATTACTGAACCACATATCTGGACAACGATAAAATTTTGCAGCAACTCTTGGTTGTACCACTATCGTAGTTATTTTACTTTAGTTTCATATGAGAGCTATTTCGAATTGAAGTCTTCTTGCTGATTTATGCCGTAGGATTTGAAACATGAAATGAGATTACTAAACTGCCTTCATAGTGATAAACTAATGGCAAAGAAAAACGAACCTTAGCAATGACTATAGCATTACTCTTGACGTGTTTGACACAAAGCCAAGCAAACTCAGCATCATGAATTGCATTTTCATCTGGAGCGGTCTCTGATTTCACTTCAAATTTGATATCTTCAGGAGTCTTATCATCAGAGTTTTGTACTAGCCAACCACCTGTGACTTGTCTTAATGAAACTGTTCCTTTCTCGCTCTTTTGCGCCTCGAGAATCCTCAGATTTTTAGATTTTCCACACAGAATTTCCAATCCCTTTTCGGTATATTTTGGTGCCACAACTATTTCATAGAACATTCTCGTCTTTCCATCAGTTGGACTCCTAAACTCACGAATCTCATTTGCAAGATTCTACAAAATTTACAAGACCATGTCAACAATAGCTAAACTGGATATAAAATACCATTAGTTGATTTACGCAGACCATAGTAGAAAGTTGCTAAAATGGTCAAGTGTGTTGCCTTCCGAAATAACAAGGACTTACCTCATCTACAGTGGTGTTGAAGGCAACTATGCCACCAAAAGCACTAACTGGATCAGCTTTTACAGCTAATCTGTATGCTTCAAGAATATCTTGCCTTGATGCTACACCGCATGGGTTTGTATGTTTTACTACTACACATGTAGGATTCTTGAACTCCGATACACAGTTCCATGCAGCATCTGCATCTAGATAGTTATTGTAAGACATTTCCTGTAGGAACAAAAATTCCGTAATAAAATACTGTCAGCCAAGGGAAATAAAAATCATCTGAGGACTCTAATGTAAGCACATCTCAACACACCCTTCCCATCATACTAAGTCTCCGTATTCATTCCTTGTTATCATGCATTTGTAAACAATATTAGACATGAAGACATTCAAATTGTGTGCACATTTTACACTGCAAAACATACAGCTAGATATGAAGCATTTATATTTCTATTTATATATCCAAAGTCCAAACTAATGCAGTGGCGTATTAAACATGATTATAAAAATCTGCGGGTTGGTATATGCAAGGAAGAATTGTGGAATGGTGATGGTGTACACAAACATATATCTAGGCCTAAATGAAATTATTACCTTGCCATGGTGTTGTATCGCAGTAGCAATGCCACCAGCGTTGACTAAAGAAAGGCTTTTGTCTTTGTAAAATGCTGCATTCTGATGAGGATTTTCACCATATCGAAGTGTAGATTCCAGTGCAAGAGGCACGGTCATGCTAGAAGGAAATTTATCACCTGGATTAAAAAACGTTAGTTCCAAGATACTCAAGTGATAAAACAAAGTTTGTTCATTGTCATACAAATCTATTTCCATGACATGGTTTTTTCACATTAATGAAGATGTAGCATATGCTTTTAATCCGTTTGAAAGATGTGATATTCTGATTGATTTACCTCTTGAAGATTGCTTCCACAACCACTCTGAAACTGCAGAATCATATGAAGAAACATGCTGAAAAGCTTTCCATGCCAACTCTCGCCTGAATTCTTGGCTATCTTGATTTCCCTTAAGATATTCTAGGAGGGCAGCATAGTCATTGTGATCCACAACAACCAATACATCCTTATGATTCTGTCATAGGTTTTTAGTGGTTTTTACAATGTAAAGACCAAGTGTTTAATGCTAATGTTAATCTCCACCTCAAACCAATGAAACTATTTCACAAAGCAATAATAATATTATCAGAAGTTACCTTAGCAGCTGCACGAATCAATGTTGGTCCACCAATGTCAATATTCTCAATGCCGTCCTCAAACGTTATACCATTAGAAGTAACTTTCTCATAGAAAGGGTATAAATTTACTACTACTATATCAAAAGTTCCTGAGCACGTACAGAAAAACTAAATAAGACCTTGAGGCAATATACATTGTTTGCGAAGCTCTGTGGTTTTGTAATACGAAGTTACCAATGCCATGTTTATTTAATGCTTCCATGTGGTGCCTTTGATCTCTTCTAGCTAGAATGCCACCATGTACAGCAGGATGCAATGTTTTTACTCTTCCATCAAGCTGCAAAAATCGATAAAAAGCGAGTACATACTATAAGGTACATCATAAAACAAATGGTAACTTTATCCACAAGAGAATCTTCCATGACAGAAACACTAGGCTATACATTAATTTTATTTAATTTCCTGTATGGTAGCTGCGATGAATTTCCATTTTATTCATCAAAAGATACATGGTAATATGGTTATTATATTGCAACTCATATTAAAGTTCATTTCGATCTGATATCATTTTCGAATAAAAAAATATCACCATTTCAGGGAAATCAGTAAGTTCCTCGACTCTAGTAACTGAAACTCCAGCACCTTCTAATGCATGTGCAGTTCCCCCCGTTGAAACAATTGTATACCTACCTTTCAACAACAGGATAAACATGAATAGAACCTAAGAATGACATATTGGACTTTAATGAAAATGTTAATGAAATTTTCAGAGACAAGGACAACGGCGATGAAGCAGAAGAAGAAGAAGAAGAAGAAGAAAAGGAAGAAGAAATAATAATAATAATAATAATAATAAACCGCTGCATGATAGATTTTCAGAAGATCCCAATATGTATCAAACTTGAAAGTCAACTACGATTACATAACCATGCCAAATTGCTCTTGTCCATAAGTTCAATCACATGTTAGCATTTGAAACATATTTCATATATATCATATTTCATATTACTACTGCGAACTCTTCATCCACGTAATTCTTTTTCTTCACCATGAATGAAAGTTGGATAAATCAATAGCTCATGGGTTGAAATATAGAAGAATAACATATCATGAGAAGATTATAACTGACCCTAATTCTTGGAGTCCATTTGCAAGGTAAGCCAAGTCCTGTTTATTGGATAGGGATATGAGTGCTTGTTTGGAACCTGAGAAAAGATCCTGAAGTAAGTCACTGAAGTAAAGGTGGTGGTGATGCTAGGTTAAGAATAGATAGAATCTCTATGATATGGCAGTAAGTAAGACAAGCAAAAAAAAAAAAAAAAAAAAAAAATAGTGTGAATAAACAGGTCATTTTTTCTACGTGAATGACTTGGCAGAGAAACGTAGTGCTATTTTTGAAGTCAAGTATCACAAGCAAAAAATAAATAAATTGACTAGTGGAAAAGATAACCTTATTCAATGTGTAATTAAAGCGTCTAACGCAAGGTTTTCAAAATGAGATACAACTCGTAGATCGTAAAACTCAAACTTTAAATCAAAATAGGATTTAAATCGTAAATTCAAAAAATCCATATTTTCAAGGTTTGCACACGTTTGAAATTTATTTTGATATTTGAACTTGTATGTCCAAACCTTTAACTTCATTTTCTCTCTTGTTTCGATTCTATTTCGTGAGGAAATGATTAGGATTGGGATTATAGATCCAAATATACATACTTAACATCAATTTTGAATTGAATAATTTTCTGATCTGTGGTATTAGCTGGATTTGAATTGGAATATAAATGGGATCAGAAAGAGAGGTTCGATTTGAAACATGATTCAAATAGTAGGATTTTAAGATTTTTGATAACAATAGTCTAACGCTCTTATTGCGGTTGAGGTTCAAAAACCATAGCATGGATAAATCGGAGACATATCAGAAAATAGAGGTGTAAAAATCTTTATTGAGAGTAAAATCAAATCTCCAAGGTCGATTTATTCTCATCCCAAGTTATTTGCACATAAAAAAATCCTGTTCGCCCTTGGATAACAAATGGAAGAATATCATAATTCATGCAGTTCAAACTCGTAAATAGAAGAGTTCTAATTTATGTTGAGCGCTTAAGAACTTAGACCTATACCTTAAATTTGTTAATTTAGTTTATGAGAAAACCGGTCAAACTAACCTTTTTAGTTTTAAGTTGTAAAAACAGGTGCTAAAACCTCTTATTTAGTGGACGTAACAGACAATACCAAAGCTTTAAGCGGATTTGTTATTTAATAACACCAAACTGAATTTAAAAAAAAAAAAAAAACGGTCAAAATGAGCTAAGCGCTTTGGCTGTCCATTAGTGAGCCTTTAATTACCTGGTTCTTCCATATATTGACAGCATGGTTACATCCAAAAACAATAATTACGTTTTTGCATGCTCATATACTAGAAAGTGTGGTCAAACCCGAATTAGGCGGCCATCTAGGCGCTAGGTGGAGCCAGCTATCTTGCCTAAGTCTTCCAAAGTCTACCTATTTAGGTGGCCAGACTGCCTACGCGACACCTGGGTATTCCTGGCTCTGCTAAGTCCACCTGTTTTAGAACCCAGTTTGCTGAACCTTTCAATTTGATTTTTTACCACTTCCTCGAAGCTTCCAAGTTTATGTTTATTGGTGTTCATATGAATGCATACAAATAATTTGTTATCATATTGTTCCTACTACATTATACTTCATAATTCACAATTGTGGAAGAAACAAACTTTCGAAAGACACGCCATGGAGCACGCCATGGCCCAAGGCATGGTAAAGGCACAAAGATTGCACCTTTAGGCATCATAGTACAGGAAGCAAAAAAGGAGCACTCATCGTAGAGTATGATTATGTTTACAAATTAGTTTTTTATTAGGTTCTAAAGAACGGTTTCATACACATTAGTTATTAAGGTGAAAAACAATTCATTTTATGTACTATTATAAAAGCAAGTAGTAATATAGCATTGATCATGTATGAATAAACTAAACTTTTTTTTTCCATAAAACTCGCAGAGCAAGTTGTAATATGTTGATCATGTATTCACAAACTTAATATTTGATGTCCGAATGTATCAATATGATGATGTGATAACACCTTCTAATTCACATGTGTTTACATGAATAAATTGATGTAGGATCTAAGTCGCAAACTTTTGAAGTTAATAGGTCGAAAATATACTAAATAATTAAATTATAAAATGAAAATTGTAAAATAAAATAAGCATATTAAGATAACACAAAAATTACCTACGTAACACCACACAAAACCAAGATGCAATGAAATATTGATGAAACCACCGATAAAACGCCAAAACTATAACACAAGTAAACCCTCCATACATATGCTCATTTTGCTTTCGTACATCTGACTAAGACCTATGGCACTACTTTGGCATTATCACATCTGACTAAGTCCCTCCATACAAAATCGCTTATAAAACTGAAATTTGATCGCTGAACAACTACTATAAGTTTTAAATTCAAAATTTAACTCTACAAAAGGTTAAACATCGTAGAATGTAATATAATTAAAAGATATTCTATGCTTGTAACATAATGTACAATGACATTTTTGCAAAATGATTCTTTTCTAATACCTATTAGTGAAAAATATCTAAATTATATTAGGTTTGTTGCGATGTATGATAATATTCTGAAAAATAAATTAATACATGAGCAGTAAATCAAAAGAACAAAGCTACATGAAGGTCTTGTGTTTTTTAGCATGCTAAATTACATGAAATTCAATTAAAAATGAAATACTGCATTTGTGTCTTCCTTAAAACATGACAGATATAAGTTTAACAATGAAATATAAACACATTTTAGAATTTAGTATAGAATTTTTTGTGTATAATATATACAAGAACTAATCTTGCTAAAAACGCCTACTTCTAATTAGGGGTGATAGCCCCAACTAACCAATAAAACTGAACCGAAATTCATGAAATGATCTGATTTCAAAAAACTTCAATTTGGATTTTGTTGGAAAGTAGAAAAAGTTCGATTATTTGTATAATTTGTTATTTTGAGGCTTAAAAATCAGATTAGCCAGGTTTTTTTTTTGTGCTAAGAGGATCTTTCTATTTACATTACTTGGAGTTTTTTCTGCTTGTTGACTCTTTTTAGAATAGTCAGGAAAGGCATGGGATTTAAATGGGTTGTGACTGCAGTGGCATGTGAGTTGTTATAGATGTGTTTCTTCATTGGACTTCCTAATTTGTTGCAGACAATCAACTATCATTTTCGTACTTAGAACTTGAGACTTAATACGTCCATTGTTGTCTTCTAAAGAAACTAAAGCAGATCTAAACATTTCTTACCTAATTTGTCGTCCCTCATCTTGTCCAGTGGTAATGAGGGAAACAACCAATGGAGGTCCCTTCTTCAGCATTGATTGATGATGTTATTAATCGTTTGTAAAATTTAGTCGTTTAGTGGTTCCAAAATTTTACAGATGTAGTCTATTAATTATGATTTCAATGTAGTGTACCTCCTTTGAATACAAAATTGTATCATGACTTTGTCCGCACTTTGTGAAAAGACATCACACGATTATGTCGTCGTATCTTTTTCAATTAAGAATAACCGAAAAACCAATTTAATATTGAATATCGAATAACATACCGACTTGTTAAAATTTTCATGCCTTGTTAACATGTTATATTTATTATGCCATGGTTCATAAAACTTTAGTACACAAGACAAAAATATTGACTTTTTTACAGGTTCTAACTTGTTCAAAACTGTAACTGAAATCGACTTTTTTCATGTCTCGTGTTAGCTTGAGTTTTTTGAAGTAAAAGTTTTAGGACGATGAGAAATTTCGTATGGATTATCTTGAGAGCATCAAGATCATATCTGAAAAACAAAACAGAAACTTTGCATTTTATCACTTCTAGATGCATTCAATTTTAGAAGAGGGGGAAGGGGATCAATGGGTTTTAAAGAAAACGGGAGGATGTTGACCATTCAGCAAAAAAGAAAAAAAGTTAGTAATGATCATTATGGAAAACAAAACTACTGAAATATTTTTCTTATTCTAATTTGTTATTTAACACATTGTATTACGTATCGACTTTGTTCTAACATGTTGCGAATGTAAAATCAGTTAGTTTTTTTTTTTTCTTTTGTTTCCCTTTTTTTTTCCCTTTTTTTGACTGATTAGCAGTAATTAAAAAGGATGATGGTATAATAGAATATCCAATGATAATCGAATCTTTCTGAAGCTGGATCCAATTTGGTTATTCATTATATGCATGATAGATGGATATGGATTTGAATTTATGAACTACAAAGGAATGGCGATCAAAAGCATTCCAGTTGGGCTCACTGACAAGTCTAATCATCAAAATTGATAAAATCCTTGCTCCAAATATATCAAAATTTATGATAATAATTACTGTTGGTGTACATACATGCTAGAAATAAGAACCGTTTTGTTCCTGATTACTCTAAATCATCACATAAAAATACAAACAAATGCATTGATATAGCAATATGTAGAATAATTAACTAAAAATCAAATTAATCATAAAAATCACAATTTCATCACAAAATTACATTACTGAATTCAGAAAATCCAATACCATCTGAAAGATGAGATTTTGAGTTTAGAGTGTTCGTCTCCATCGCCGCCTTAATCGAGAACCTTGCTCCTGAACTGAAATTGATTGATCTTTGACAAACCGTCAAAGGTTTTGTCTGTGATCCATGTAAACGATATTAGCAATAGGAAAATTGAAGTATAAACAAAACAACAGCAGAGTCCAAGAATACCAATAGAGATTGATGAGTGCACCGCTGGTGAGAATAAAAAACAAGCTGAGCTGCAGCTTTTGTTGCGGATGGAGCAGAAGAGAGCATTTTATTTTGCCTATGTGTGCCACAAGTGAGAGTTTTATGATGCAGAAAATAAACTAACAGTTTACACTCTTTAGCCTTTTTCATTCCACGCAAATGAAAATATAACTATAACTGGTGTAATTACAAGATAATTAAATCGATAGGACGTGGGATTTTTATTAGAATACCCAAAAAACAAGTTTCCATATTTTACATTAATTTTTAGTTGAGGTAGAGAAATATATTCGTTAAACTATACCTAGTCTGCAATCAAACAGGTTTTACCATATAAAGCACATTTTGGTAATAAAATCTCACTTGCCATAATACAAATAAGGGAAAGCCTATTTCGACACAAAATTTTTAACACATTTGGTGACACAATGAATTTACACCATTGGATCACCCCTTGATTTACACCCCTGCATGCAAGGACAAAATATCCAACGGCCAAGATTCCGTATCTCTCAATTTGTGCCTAAAACTAGACACAAAACAAAACTAGACACAAATTGAGAGACATCGAATCTTGACCTCTGGACTATTTTGTTCTTTTATGGAGGGATGGAATTCAGGAAGTGATCCAATGACGTAGATTCATTGTGTCACCAATTATGTTAAAATTTTGTGTCCAAATAGACTTAACACTAGTATATGACTTATAAATGTAAGTTAACAATTTAGCAAATAATTGCAAAGTAAAACACTCAACAATGGCTGACATGTATGCTTAAGCTATATATATGGTGCAAAAATATGAATCTACATGAATATACTAATACTATGCTAGTAAAATTGTCTTCACCGAACTATGTAAAAGCTCACCTCTCTGCTTTGACATGTTCCGTTTTAATTCAAATGATGGTTGGTACATGTAATTTCAAGTTTGTTAGTAATTTACTTGAATTATGTTTCCTGCATAATGAGGTATATTTGAACTTCATCCTAATGTTTAATAACTATATATTCTCATTAAAAACTAAACAATCCTACATTTATCATCCAACTCCATGGATTACTCAAAGTTTCTTCGATTAAACTTTTATGGTTTTACATAACCAGTGTCCACATATGGTCAAATTAAATATATTTCATCATTTGCTGCAAAAAATATTCAGTTAAGGGGAAAATATTATGTCTTTTTGAGCATATGGCAAATGAAATCATGAAAACAAAAATTCTTGTCTCCCTTGGTTCATTCAATCCGCAAAGAATATTAATATTTCTCCACATGCATGCCTCCCTTCTCTTATTTTATCTACAGTGTACCTTAATATTTATCCATCACTGTCATGTGTATGTGTGAGTACATATGAAGAGCATTTTGTTGCACCCCCAAACAGTGCAACACTCCATGATGCCCTCTGATTTCAACTACAAGTTCTATTTCTCTCTCTCTCTACTCAATCATTCTTTCTCCCCCTCAAACCACTATTTAAATAGAAACTTGTGGCTAAGATGTGAATGCTTTTAGGGTGCTGCAAAACAAGGATGTTGTGGAGCTCGCACACCCCCAGCCCTACCCACACACGTGCATGTGTGTGTGTGTAATGCAAACTACCAAGCCTTGCTTATAAATTATGAGAGATGCATATATGCATCACATTAAGTCAAAAAATTGTAATTTAAAAAACATTCAAACTCTCCATTTCTCACTCTGCAAAACAATACCCCAACTACTTCGTTGTTCTTTGAACCATTACGTGCATCATCATTGTTAACAATGTTACGATGTAATTGTAATGAATATAACGCATGTGATTTGTGATTCAAATCTTCTTAAAACCATCTAATCTACTTACAATAATTTTTAACAAAAAAAAGTAAGAAACTAATAGCAGAAAAGTAAAATAGTATATGTCATTAAAATAACATGTTTAAGAGCAATTTTCACAAACTAAATAATTTGAAAAAAAATAACTGTTCATAATTTAAAGATATATAGAAGAAAATATTTTGAAAGACATATAGAAAAAATAACTTTTTATTAGACATTAAAATAACATAAGTTTATAGGAGGAAGGTCAACTCTAGGTCATTTTAGATCTTGTACAGAAATGAATTCTATCATATAGAGCTTTCAAGGATGAACAATATCTAAGTTTTTATACTCCGTTTCTAAATTTAAGATGTTTTAAGAAGTTTGGTTTGTTTCAAAATATAAGATGTTTAAGGCTTTAATGTCCTCTTTATCCATTATTCATAATAAATGACGTGACTTTTTATGCATTTATTCAAGTTTCAACCAATAGATGCACACGAAAATAAGCTAATTTAAGAGAGAAACTTATTTTGAGTATGAATTCAAGCATCATTAATTGATTCCTTAATTCTTGTGCAAACAAGTAAAACATCTTATATTTAGAATCGGAGATAGTACATAAAAGTGTTTCATAACTTACAAAAATGACGACTTTATACCAGGTATACATCACTGGACTAATGTTTAATAGAATTATAAAAATGATACCGTCCTTGCCTATGCATGTTAGTTCTAGAAATCCTATTCTCCGATCAAATAACTTTTACTAGAAACAAATGCTTCATAGCTAAAAACTAAATTCTTATCTGATGCATTTTCTAACAAAAGAATGTTTCACAGAATTAGAACAATCAATATATATATATATATATATATATATATATATATATATATATATATAATATTTTATATAAACATTTAACCCCAACAAAATATTGTAAATAACAAAGAACAAATGGCGTTAGAAGAAAAACAAAGGTGGATTTCCAATATTTTGAGCTATGGTGAAATTTTATTCCTAACAGACAGATAGATCGAGATAAAACGCATATGGGGCAGATATGAAAGATGCATAATTACTGTGTTGAGGGAGCTGCTACCAATCTTATCTTATAGCTAGATAGATAAATATTTAGGTTTGCGATTATTCTTACGAGAATTGTTGACTAACAAAAACTTATTAAGTGAAACCCCTTCTTCTTCTTCTTCTTTCTTCTGCCTCCTCTTCTTCTTCTTTTTTATAGGATTTGAAACGCATTTATAGAACGGGCATTATTGATGGAGAGGAAGAAACAAAAGAACGCTTACAGTATACAGCCGTCAAGGTCGAATAAATTGGACCAAATAAGACCGCAGCAGTTAAATTTTACATGTATAACAAAATCACATGTTGCCAAGAAAAATAACGACACACGCACTGACACACGCAGATAAATCAATAGCTATAATTATCAATTGTTATACATAAATCAATAAGATGATTAGGACCAAAATCTAAAAATTAATTTAAATTATTCTACAAAATTAATGATGATGTGATAAAAACAACATGAATTAGCGGGAAATTCATGTAACACATAAAAAGGATAATATACCAAATACACTGGCTCTTTGGTATGGGTTATGAACAATGGATATGTACAACAATAAACAGGGATTTTTTTGTCTTAACCCCCAAATACTCAAATTTTCAGCTGTCATATATTAATCAATAGTGGACCCAAGTTCAAAAAGGAATAAGATCAAAATCTGAAAATTAATTGAAATTATTAAATCTTACCTGCATTAATATTAAAAATTAATGATGTGATATAAAGTATCCACATATTAAATGGAAATTCATGAATCACATGAAAAGGATAATATACCAATTATATTACTATTTGGTATGGGTACTAAAGAACGGATACGTACGAATACGATAATAAATAGGGTTTTTTTGTCTTAACCAATAGTGGTTGTTGTTTGCAGGGCCGGCCAAATGGTATTTGATGCCCTAGACCAATAATTTCTTTTTTCAGTTTTGTTGCTTTTTAAGTGAAAACCGACGACATTTTTATGTGCACAAAATGTCAAAATCAAATACAAATTTCAACTTTAAATAACTATTGCGGCTCATGGTATATTCTACATGTGTACACATAAATACATAACTTTATTGTTATCTCGATCGATAAGAGGGAGAAAAGCAAAGAGCGTGAACAATTTATAGATGTATAAAGCAATTTTATAACCAGGTTTACATTTTACTTTTTTTCCTTTGTTGCTGATATGTATTATTTGAATGCACACAGATGTTGCACAACTTTTTCCCCCTTCATTTATAGCAACATACTCGTGCAAAAACCACTATTATCACGGCGCTCGACTAGTCGGCTAATCAAGATCAAGCCAACGACATAAAGTTTCAACTTGCTTTTTGTATGAATTTCGGGCGCTTGGGTAGAAATTAGTCGACTAGTCGAGTCGACTAGGTTATTATCCGTGTCGACTGGTATGGTATTGGCCCATTTTAGAAAAGAAAAAAAACCGAACCCCTTACAGTTATCGATACATCAAACAGGAAAAAAACTGAAAGTTATCGATATCTGTGTTGATAATAAAAAAACAGTAGAAAAGGATCGATACCTAGTATTGATCAAAAAAACAAATCGATCGAAAGTCAATTTAAAATTTTCGAATTGAAAATGATCGAGTACTGATTATCGAATAGAAAAAACTTCGAACCCAAGCTTCGATCGAAAGTCGATCGATACCTTGAACCTACAACGTCGTCTTTCCACTGCCACCTTGCAACTTGCACTTTATTAAATTCTATGCATCCTTCGTTTATTTTGTTTGTTCAGTAGCAATATATTTGTTGGTAGCAATATATTAGAATTGACAACTATTTGGTGGCAACAATATATTTGTCGACTAGTCTACGACTAGTCTATGACTAATCGACTAGTCGACTAACTGAACCTCTGTCGACTCGACTCGACTTACCGCCATAATAACAATGGCAAAAACTATACGCGTTTCTTAACATTCCATGTATATATCCAACGACGAAACTAGGATTTTAGTTTGTGGTGGGAAAAACTGCAAAATGTGGCGAGCAATGATTTTGTTCTCAGGAAAAGTTATAATATTTTTCAAATCGGCAAAGATCAAATAAGTAAGCAAAACAAACAAAATGCTTTGAACTATTTTTCATAGTATTTGTTGTCTCGTAAATAGGAAAAAATCACATAGCAAAGTTACGTTTTAGTTACAAACAAAATTCACACAGGAAAAATTGTGGGTTTGATGATTTCACACAGAAAAAAAATCCACACAAACAAAATTCACAAAAGCAAAGTTCCAACTGCAAACAAAGTTCAACGCAAACTACAATCAAGACGATTTTGGATTCAATTTCAACTAGCAAGTAAAATAAAATGTGAAAAAAGTACCTTAACTACAAAATAACAACTAAGAGCTGATCAAAAGAGGAAGCGAGATGGAAAAAGCCGACTGAGGACCTGAGGTGAGGAGACGTGGAGGCGCTGAGACTTGAAAAGGCGCGACCTTATTTTCGCTTCTCGATAGAATTTCTAGAACGCAATAGGGTTTCTGCTTCTTCTATTTCTGAGCGACGTTTTATTTTCAATTTTTTCTGCGTTTTCCGTTGAGCATGGATATTAGAATTCGAGTTTGACAGAAGGCCCGAATTTAGGGAGACCCGAATGGTGCGGAAGTTATCTTGGGTAGAATTTAGGCAGGCCTTGGGTAGGGCAATTGTCCATTCGGCCCACAACATTGGTCTAATCACTGTATATATCCATTAAAATTATTATTCATATTATTCTTTCTCCACATATCAGAAATATCAGTGCAGATTTATTTGTTCCTAATTTATTCTTAAACGATACTTCAGTAAGTTTGATTTCCATCTAATTAAATTACAAAATATATTGTAATAATTCAAAGCATTCATAAAGTATATGACATAATCAACGATTCACAAACATTTTAAGATTGCTATTTTAGGGAATTATTTAAATCATTTACAGCTAAGAGTTAAACCATTAACATATTTGCTGCATGTATGTAACATATGTAAAGTGTTGAGAAAGTAACCAATAAGCGAACTAAGGAAGATAAGATACAGTGCATAGACAACGGCTCAGATGGCGGAGGCCTTGGTGGTTGAGACGGCAAAGACGGCAGAGGCGAGGCAGTGACGTCGGAGAAGGTGGGGAAACGGAATTCTCTACTACATCGACTCTCTTCACAACTGAGTCGATCAAAGTAAAATATTAAATAAAAGAGAGTGAGATTAAGGGAAGGAGTACGCAAACCCTAGTTAAAATAGCAGCCACGCCAATAAAATTAGTGTGGCGCTAAAAGCACCGGTGTTTTGCTAGTGTCTAACACCCGAGAAATTGTTATTTTCAACGAGACTACCATCTACTAAACATTGTTTGATCGTCAGTAGCCTGATAGCTCCTAGCAAAAATCAGGGTATTTTTGTTGGAACTGAATAAATTTCTGAAAATAAGTCATTGTTAGTGTTGCGTTAGTTTTGGTAGTTTCGGTCAATAAGGGTAAGTTATAGGTGATAAGGATTGACATAATTATCATTAATGATATTAAGTATCATTAATGATATCCTTAAAGGTGATAAGGATTGACATAATTATCATTAATGATATTAAGTATCATTAATGATATCCTTATCAATAGGCCACGTTAATTTTTTGCTTTGATTGTTCTGGTTTCTCTTTTGTTAGTTTGTTGTAAGGCTATTTAAAAGCCATTTCTATTTCAGTTTAAGGAATAAGAGAATAATCTCCCAGAAATCTGCAAGTATTGTTTTACAATGTAGTATCAAAGCCCTCTCAAAAGGGATATGAAGGAGTGAAATACAAGTGAGAAAGTGTGCAAGAGTGAGCAAAGAACAAACGAGTGAGAGATGGATGCTGAATCTAGTAATTTCAGTTTCCCATGGATGCCAAAATTTGATGGAATTATGATCACTGGAGTTTACTCATGGAAAATCTGTTGCGTTCAAAGGAGTATTGGAGTGTGATTCAACCAGGCTACAAAGAACCTGGCTCTGATGAAGTGTTGTCGGCAGCACAACAGAAGAAGCTGGAGGAAGCAAAGTTGAAGGACTTGAAGGCAAAGAATTACTTGTTTCAGTCAATTGACAAGTCTATTCTGAAAACAACCACGCAAAAGGCGACGACAAAGCAACTTTGGGATTCCATGAAAGTCAAGTACCAAGGTAATGATAGAGTAAAGCGCGCTCAATTGCAGAGGCTGAGAAGAGTGTTTGAAACGCTGGAGATGAAGACGGAAGAGACGGCGACAGATTATTATGGGAGAGTTATGGTCACAGCCAATGATATGAGAAATTGTGGAGAGAATATGGAGGATGTGAAGATAGTTGAGAAAATTCTTCGAACATTGACGAAAAATTTCAATTCTGTCGTGTGCTCAATTCAGGAGTCGAAGAATATCGACAAGATTTCTGTTGAAGAATTACACAGCTCGATGCTTGTACACGAGCAGAAGATACAGCGAAAGAGACCTGAAGAACAAGTACTCAAAGTCGAGTACGATTACAATTCTGGACGAGGAAGAGGAAGAGATAATGCTGGAAGAGGTGGTGACAATGCTTCAAGAGGAAGAATTGGTCTTAACAAAGCCAATATTGAGTGTTTCAACTGCCATAGGTTGGGACACGTTCAATATGAATGTCCAATGGCTGAGCAAATTATGTTGAATTTAATGAAGAAGAAGCGTTACTTCTGATGTCACATGCAGAGATTAAAGAATCTGAGCATAAGGGAATATGGTTTTTCGATTAGGGTTGCTCTAATCACATGACGGGAAATAGAGAGTGGTTTATGGAGCTTGATGAGAGTTTCAGGCACGTTTAAGACTAGGAAATAGCTCAAAAATGGATGTTCTAGGAAAAGGAAATGTCAAATTTGAGATTCAAGGGGTGACTTTAATTGTAAGTGATGTATTATTTGTTCCAGATTTAACAAATAATCTATTGAGTATTGGGTAATTGCAAGAGAAACGTGTGGAATTTTTTATCAGCAAAGGAGTGTGTAAGATGTTTCATCCTAAAAGAGGTTTGATTGTGAACACTAGAATGTCTGCAAACCTTATGTTCATGGTGTTTGCAACCATGAAGCTGGTCACAGTACATGTCTGAAGGTTGGAGACGTAGAAGAAGTTGAAGCTGGTGAAAGATGTGATGCGGGAGAAGATCAGCCTATTAATGAAGAAAATGCAGGAAATTCTCCACAACCAGAGATTCATTGAAAGAAATAGGAGACAACCAGCATGGATGCAAGATTACGAGAGCTGTGAAAGGATCTCAGATGAAGGGGCTGAAGCAGAAATGGGGATGGCGTTATTTCTTTCTCATGATGATCCAGTGAGATTTGTAGAGGCAAGTAACGAAGAAAAGGATGAAGGCAATGAGAAGTGAGATTCAATCCATAGAGAAGAACAAAACTTGGGATCTTGTAAACTTGCCAGCAGATGCAAAAAGCTTGGAGTCAAATGGGTCTTTAAGACCAAACTGAATGAGGAAGGCAATGTCGATAAGTATAAGGCGAGATTGGTCGTGAAAGGTTATGCACAAGAAAAAGGCATCGACTATGAGGAAGTTTTTGCGCCAGTAGCTCGTTGGAATACAATTCGAATTTTATTGGATGTGTCTGCTCAAAGAGGATGGAAAGTGTACCAGTTAGATGTAAAAAGTGCATTTCTTTACGGAAAATTGAAGGAAGTGGTGTATGTGGATCAGCCAGAAGGATTTGTCAAGGAAGGTGAAGAAGATAAGGTGTATCATTTGAAAAAGGCATTATACGGATTAAAATAGGCTCGTAGAGCATGGTTTAGTCGAATTAAGGAATACTTCAAGCACACAGGCTTCAATAGAAGCAGTTATGATCATACTCTTTTCATCAAAAGGGAAGGAGAGAAATACATCATGGTGAGCATTTATGCTGATGATTTGATATTTGCTGGGAATGATGAGTCTCTGCTTGAAGGTTTCAAACAATCGATGAAGCAAAAGTTTGAGATGACCGATCTCGGGTTAATGAGATTTTTTCTAGGTGTGGAAGTTCGTCAAAGTACAGATGGAATTCACTTGTGTCAAAAGAAGTATGCTCAGAAGGTGTTAAAAAGGTTCAAAATGGCAGACTGCAATCCAGTCAAAAACCCAGTTGTTCTAGGAACTAAACTTTCAAAAGAAGGAGCTGGGAAAGAAGTGGAAGCTGCATTGTACAAGCAGTTGGTCGGGAGCTTAATGTATCTTATGGTTACAAGGCCTGACATGATGTATGTTGGTTGTTTACTCTCTCGTTTCATGGCAAAGCCAAGAGAAGAACATATGCTGGCGGCAAAGAGAGTTTTGAGATACTTGAGAGGTACGTTGGAGCTTGGTATTTTTTATAAGAGAGGGGCTGAGTTGAAAGTAGAAGTTTACACAGATAGTGACTACGCTGGAGACGTTGATGATCGTAAAAGCACTTCAGGCTATGTGTTTTTACTAAATGGAGCAGCAGTGTGTTGGAGTTCAAGAAAACAGGAAGTTGTGACTTTGTCTTCTACAAAAGCCGAGTATGTTGCTTCAACATCATGTGTGTGTCATTGTGTTTGGATAAAAGGGGTCATGGAAGAAAATTTCGGTGAAGAATACAAGTGTATGGAGATTTTTGTGATAATACTTCTTCCATTAAGTTGTCAAAGAATCCGGTGATGCATAGGCGGACAAAGCATATCGACGTGAGGTACCACTACCTACGTAATCTTACAAATCAAGAAGTTGTGAAGTTGGTGTTTTGTGGAATAGGAGAACAAATTGCAGACATCATGACGAAACCGGTGAAGTTGGAGACTTTCATCAATTTGAGAAGTCTTCTGGGAATGCAAGCACAAGGAGTTTAAACAAGATGTTAACATAACATGTCCAGTTTAAGGGAGGGATTTGTTGGAATTGAATAAATTTCTGAAAATAAGTCATTATTAGTGTTGCGTTAGTTTTGGTAGTTTCGGTTAGGGCTGCACAAAGTATGGGTTGGGTCGGGTTGGACCAAATACTACATCCGACCCGCATAGGTATGGGTTTAAGATAGTTCAACCCGTATCCGACCCTATATGAGGTTGGATATGGGTTGGGTTGAAGTATGGGTTGGGTTGAGTTAAGTAGGGTTGGGTTGCATGAAACCAATAAAAAATGAAAATATGAGAGAATTTTTTAAAAAATAATATTAAAATATTCAACATAGTATATCGGATTTTAGCTGGCATAACACATTTAAAAATAACCGATTCATTATAAAAAATATCTTATTATAATTTCCTTGTAAAATACATTATATGAAATTAGTTCACTACATAGTAGAACAAATGTTTCATTTTAAAATACATTAAAATTCTTGTTAAAAAAATCTTTGCTAAATTTTATCTAGTTTGGATTTGACATGAAATATGTTCTTTTGTATATTTACTATAGAATACATAAAAATCATACTAGGGTTAGACTATTTTAATTTTAAGTAGACTGGTATTAAATTAGTTTTCTAATATAGGGTTGGGTCGGGTTAAAATAAGGTTGGGTAGAACAAAGTACCACACCCGACCCATATATAGCATGGATTGCAAATTGTAACCCATATCTGACCCAAACTAGGATGGGTTGGATTGGGTTTATGTGGTTTGGGTTGGGTTGGTGGGTTGGGTCGGATTGGATATGGGTTGTGTGCAGCCCTAGTTTCGGTCAATAAGGCTAAGTTATAGGTGATAAGGATTGACATAATTATCATTAATGATAATAAGTATTATTAATGATATCCTTATCAATAGGGAAGGTGATAAGGATTGACATAATTATCATTAATGATATTAAGTATCATTAATGATATCCTTATCAATAGGCCACGTTAATTTTTGCTTTGATTGTCCTGGTTTCTCTTTTTTAGTTTGTTGTAAGGCTATTTAAAAGCCATTTCTATTTCAGTTTAAGGAATAAGAGAATAATCTCCCAGAAATCTGCAAGTATTGTTTTACAATTTTTAGCACCACACTCAAATTAGGGCACTGTTAACGATCCCTACATTTTTGCACATGAGATTCATATTCAAAGGGTACACACTTAGAGCTCGCTTAGTATCATTTTGAATTTTTTGTTTTGCGTTTTGGATGTGTATTGTAAAATTTGAAAAAGCAAAATAAATGATCTTAAATTCTTAGCCACAAGGATGATGGACGAATAACGAAAGGAATTAACCCTTTTTTTGCTTCGTCGTGTCCTAACACATGAAAATCACGTAAAACAAACTATGACTCTATCTCTCGTCCATTGGTGTAATCATTATGAATTTTGCATCTTTTCTTTTGCGTCATGTCCAAATTTTGTAGTGTACGTTGAAAAATTGAAATACAAGACTGAAAATAGTACCAAACAAGTTCTTAATTTCGAATTGTTACCGGCTATTTTAAGCTGAGAAATGTTTTCAAAATTTTGAACCCTTTCTCCACCATCGCACAAGTCATTTTCAATTGTCTGAATGTTTTCATTCCAATTCTTTCTCCTTTAAATATTCAGACTTTTCTATTTCCCTCATTAAATTTGATTGGTAAGGTTACTGTAGTAAAAATTAACATTAAAAATGTAAAAGGAGTAATTCGATCAGACCTTAATTTATTATTAAAGGATGACTATTTCTAACAGTCACCTCATGGTAATTAAAAAAAATGAAAGAAAATATCATTCTTATCAAAAATTGAAGTGTCATAACAATGACCTAAAATTATAGTTCCTTTAGCTCTTCGCGCAGCCACAAACAAACAACTCTCATTATACCATTAAACGATGACATAACTAAACATTTAAAAACACTTAAAAATCCACTTCGATCGGTTATAGAAAACTAAGTGAAAAAACAGTCACTCGTTTTACTTTATTGATCGAGGGGGAGGGGGAGGTGTCTGTAATAACCCGGAAATTCTGAGCCAATTTAAATTTTTTATTTTGGCAATTTTAGTGAATTTTGAATATTTAAAATGAATTATTTTAAATAATAACGACGAGAAATTTATTTTGAATAGAATTAGAACGTATATATTTATTTGAAGCGTTGTTAGAGTATAAATATTTAATTTTAATTATATAAGGAATTGAAAATGGCGCGGTAGTTCGAAAATTCGATTTCAAAGTTCAAATGAATGTATAGGATTCAAAATAAACCGGATTTTAGCGAAACCAAAAATATTAGAATCTATTTGAGAATATCTTTCCAACGAATCCGAAAAATCGAAGTTTCATAGCGGGAATCAAAAGTTACGTCTAGTTGAAAATTCAGAATAGTCGCTATGGAATTCTAGCCCTTAAAATGGAAATTTTGCAAACGACATCGGTTTTCGACGAAACCACCTTTGTTGGATCCGGGATGTCATGTTATTGCTAGATTCCAAAATTCATAATTTTTCGAATCAATATGTGAGCGTGGAAAAAGAAAACTCGTTTGACCAGTTTTAGTTGATTTCGATCGACCAGAAAATGGTCGTTTTTCAAACGATCTCGGAATTTGACGAAATTAGTTTTGTTAGGACCGTATCGTCAATACGAAGCTAGAAAATATTTTTCAGGAATTTTTAGAGTCCGTATGTGGCCCCGGTAAATTGAAATGTGCGTTCAAATTCAATATATAGATTTATATTTTGATTTTGGCAAAAACTGATCGAAACAGTCAAATCAGCCTGCGATGCCTATCCATTGTATTCGGAATGGGGGTAATTAGCTATGGACGACAGTCGGTGGGTTCGATTTCGAGGTCGAAATAAAAAGTTGCTTTTTGAAATTAAATAATTAATTAAATAAAAAAAGTATAGAAAACCTCCCTCTCTCCCTATTCTCTTTCAGCCCCCCCTCCCCCGGGTTTCATTTCAAAAGAATAAAAAAAATGAAGGAGGAGTTCGTCGCTCCTCCGATCAGGGCGCCGCGCCGCCTTCTAGCGCGCCGCCGTCGGAGCGCGAGCCCCCCTCCCCCCGCTTCCCCCTTCCTCTCGTACTCCCCTCCCCCTCCTTCTCTCCCTTCCACACCCAAAAACCCTACCTCCCCAATACCGCCGCACCCCCCCCCCCCCCACGCCTGAAGCCCGAACGCGACACAACCACCACCAGCGGCCACTAGAGACCACGAGCACCACCCCCCCCCCTTTCTGAAAACCGCCATCTCCCCTTCGTTGTAAGTCTATTTATTTTAATTTATTTTGATATTTAGGTTAGTGTAATCGAGTTAATCAATATAAAAATCTGATTTTTATAAATGAAAATATACATTGTTTTACAAAGAAAAAGGTTTGATTCTCTTATAAGAACATTAGCAAAAAGATTTGATTTTTAATTATGTAAGTAGCTTTTAAAAGATTTGATCTTTATTAAGAGAAAGGTCGGATTTTTATATGTGATATTAGCAAAGAAAGGTTTGATTTTTATATATGATATTAGCAAAGAAAGGTCGGATTTTTATATGTGATATTAGCAAAGAAAGGTCGGATTTTTATATGTGATGTTAGCAAAGAAAGGTCGGATTTTTAATGAAGTAAAGATTTGATTTTTAGCGATGTAAAAATATAAATTTTAGCGTCATAAAAATATGATTTTTATGTACATGTAGCGGTATAAAAATAGAATTTTTATCTATATAGTAGCGATATAAAAATAGAATTTTTATCTATATAGTAGCGGTATAAAAATAGAATTTTTATCTATATAATAGCGGTGTAAAAAAAATAGAATCTTTATCTATATAGTAGCGGTATAAAAATAGAATTTTTATCTATATAGTAGCAGTATAAAAATGTGATTTTTATCCCTATAGAGTGATTATAAAAATGTGATTTTTATATACGTAGCAACAATATAAAAATGTGGTTTTTATATATGTAGTGGCTACGGACGACGAAAGTGACAAAAGGCGAGCACGACGAAGATTTTCTACATATGAAGAGTCATGGTGTTTGGTTTAGCTAGTCAGTGAGAACTTCTCACTTTAAATCTTGTTTTCTAGTTAAAATATATACTAACGACTTGTATGCTTGTTTGATGTGTTGTTAAGTTTGTTTGTGATGTTGATGTGAAATGGATAATAAAACATTCATGTGTTGAAATAAATTAATTATCGTTGAAAATATAATTTTTAACGTGAATGTGAATAAATAAATATTCATTTACAAACCGGACGGTTTGTTTATGTACACCTATTTGAAGGATATTGATTGGGACGATAAATTTTACACATCGCCCAACTACACAAATAATATTCAGTGTTTGTGGATTGAAACCCCACACGGGTGTTGGGATGATATTTGACGTACATTAATCTCAATTGTTTAGTGGTATGTCGATCGTTTGATTGACAGACTATATGGGCGTTAATTAGTTATATTTAATGCTTATGCAGTTGTGTGGTGCACTTTGGATGATGGTCGATTATTTATCGCTGTTGTTATATACATGTGTTGTATGGAATCCATATGATTAACATTATATGGTAATTGATTGGGCCTCATTCCAATTGGGAAAATAAAGAATATTATAAAATATATATTCATGTGTTGAATAGAATAAATATTCATGTGTTGAATATAATAAATATTCATGTGTTGAATGGAATAAATATTCATGTGTTGAATGGAATAAATATTCATGTGTTGAATAAAATATAGATTCATGTGTTGAGTAAAATATTTTAACAATAAAATTTACATCTTTATCATATATAAAATTAGAAACTCACTGGAAACCAGATAAGATGAGTGGTCACCTGGGTATTGATCTGATGTTGGTTTTGGCCTTCGGGGTTAATACTTAGGGAATCGTTCTCTTACTAATTTACGGTTGGAGTTTGATAAAAAAAATTAAACGATAGAAATCATAATTTTATAAATATATTAAATAACAAAAATAGTCATGTGTTGACGATACTCAAGTGTTGAGAATATTCATGTGTTGAAAGAAAAATAAATACTTATGTGTTGAAAGAAATATATATATTCATGTGTTGAAGAAAATATTCATGTGTTGAATAGAATAACGAAGTTATTGAAATATATAAAGCCGTGTTGATTAGATATGCGCCATTTTGGTGCGAACGATATTTATATCGATTATATTCATTTTTATAATGAATATAGAAAAGGAAGTGATTTTAAAATATAACGTTTTGAAAATATTATCATTTATATAGTAATGATATGAAATATTCAATTTTGATTTGAAATTGAATATGAAGTTGAAATTGTTGTGAAAACGAATTTAAAACGAATTATAAAATACGTTTTGAATTGAAATCGACGAAATATATATAATATATATATTATATATATTAAATGGCCTAAATAGAACGCGCCGTGCCGCGGTAGTTCGCGAATTTCGACCATTGACTTCGAATTGACGTTGCGGGAGATTCAACCGTCGGATTCTCCTAAAACCAGAACCGTTGGGTTCGTATCGAAAAGAGCTTTCCAATGAATATTAGAACTTTGAAATGTAATGGTTGGATTTGGAATTATGTCCAAATCAAATTTGGAAAAGGTCGTTGTAAGTGTTGTTCGACGACCGTTATTGGAAATCGACTGTACGGGCCTTGATAAAATTATTAAAAATATTAATAATTTGTGTAAAATCATAATATATGAATTGGAAAGAACTAGGATGAAAAATTCCGCATTTGAAAGGATAAAAATATATTTTGATCGAAATGAACTAGTTTTGAACTAGATTTGAAATGGTTTTGAAAATAATCAGAATTTCCAATACGTGAATTGGAATGGATTTGAATCGAAATTATCTTCGGAATATTTCGATGTTGGATTTCGTGATTATACAGATATGGTTGTGGAAATTTGAAAGATATATTTATATCGTTATTTCCAATACGATATTTGTTGGTTTCAGAATTTGATATTGAATATAAGCCGATATATTTTCTATTCAGAGCCTTGTATTTAATATTAAATGGGATTTTGGGTTCGTCATGAATGGTGTCTTAAATAACACTGTTCTTGAACCCAGTTTAGACAAGAATAAATCTTTCAATTAAGATTTAGTGAAATTGTCCTGTAAATTAGTATTTAATTGGAATTGAATTTAATTTGGTTTTTGGGGTTTATCGTGAGCGGTGTTTTGAATAACACTTGTTCTTTAACCCGATTAACAATGAGAAGTGATTTTTGGTTTATCGTGAACCGTGTTTTAGATGACATTGGTTCTTTAACCTAGTTAAAGACAAGATATTGATTTGTGGGAAGATTAAAACTAAGTGGAGTTTTAATGAATCTTTAATTAGATTAAACTGAACGAGGATGGAGTATCACCAGTTTTGCTCCAAAGCGATAGTTAAATCTTTAATTAGATTTGAACGTGAAATGGTAATTAATATTTACCGATAACACCGTGGTGTTAGATATGGAGTATTACCAGTTTTTCTCCATGGGATGAATAGGTTGGGCTTGGGAAATAAAATAAATAATTACTTCGGTGTGGTTCGCTAATCCCGACTAGTTTGGAAAACCTTAACCTGGTTTGAAATGATTTCCAAAGGAAAATTAAAGAATAAATTTAGAAGAATTTATCTTTGATAAAATTAATGGGAACCTTTCCCTAAGAATGTGAATATTTGAATAAAAGAATATCCTGAATTGGAATGAGGCGTATGTTGTGTTTGTGTAACACTTGTTTATTATATACGCAGGTTATTCGGAAAGGCCGGGTTTATACCCATTCTGAATAACTGATTCGACGATATGTCGAAGGTGAAGATGGTGGTTGAAGACCGAAGGTCTTCACGTCGTTTGGATGATCCCTGGCAATCTTGATTGGGCTGTACACCCAAGATGAGGGAATATGTTGGTGATCGTCCAGACGTACTTGGAGATCGACGGATATGCGAGGAAAGTGCCTCCGGTTTCGTTCAGACCTAGAACGAACTTGTAAATGGACCGTGTGTCTAACATTGGATTTTATTTTGTGTTGATTGATCTCTATTAAATATACATCTGTTTAGCGGTGGAGAATTTATTCTCTTGCTTAACGCCCTTCTCTGAGACGTACGTGCTCAGAGGTTGTATATCGATGGACATCAGTCACATGGAGTGAATTGCCTGTGTGGCATGCCTAAGTGGCAAATGATCAAGGCTTTTGTTGAAAAGCAAAGTCTTGTGATTGATGATCAAAGCACGGCCTGTGTGGCGTAACTTTGTGTATAGCGTTAATTCGTGAGCCTCACACCTCGGTATGAGTCAAAAACGGGATAAGGACCGTTGGGAGAACACGATGTTTCTTTCTAGCTATGGGTGATGTCAGTGACCTACCAGCCCTGACATTTATATACTTTTTACCTGTGTGGTTGTTGGAATGCGAGGCACCTCGAATATATGGTCGATAACTGGCACTATGTGAGTCGGCGTACAGACCATTATATAGGTCCTATAGGACCGGGAAACGTGTGTTCAGGAATTGCCAATCCTCAAAAGTAATAGAGGACCGGCCCAATCGATTCCAAGGATCACTGTGTGTGGTCCTGAGACATTTGCTAGAGTGTCTCGAACGGAGAGGAGCTTGCCCCTTGCCTCGACTCATGATGGAATCCAATTTCCAATACGTGATAATTCGGTTTTATTTGTAGAACCTAGTATGGCGACATAGTAGATGGTAGCTATGCCGCCTATGATTGATACTTATGATTGAAATTGTTTGACACTATACACTCATAATAATATCAAAATTTAAACGTATCAAGCATTCTTTGGCTATTATAAGGTAAAACCCTATCCTCTGGCTTGCGTTGCATTGTGTGATGGGACCTGGGTCTTATAATAGCTTCATTTTTCTTTATTTAGCATTGCGCTGTTTGTTTTATGCACTGGTATTCTTGGGAGGAAACCCGTTCCGTGTTATACGGCGTGGTCCCTTGATTTACCTAACTTTAAAAATAAAGATTAATAACTGTTTTAGTTCTCACACCAGTCACATGACTGACCTGGAGTTTATTGTTTTAACCTAAACTCTGGGTGCCCTTATTTTCCGCACGGGCAACTAGTAGTTTTGGTTTTGCAGATTTATATTCACAGGATCCTTGTTTATAGCTGAAGTGATATTCAGAAAGCTCTATATTCGTGTATTTCTTTCAGTTATGTTTTGTATTATTTTTCCGCTGCTATGTATTTAAATGTAATTTATTGCAATCTTTGATATTTATCAAATGTGTAATATTTATTCATATTCTGTATATTCTTGTATTCTGATGGAATTGTTGTAATAAACAATGAAATGTTCTTTTGTTTGCGTTTCGATGTGTGTTGTTCTCAAAGCAATCCATGCTTTCCCTTAAGGGGAAGTTCGGGTCGTTATAGAGTCTTTGTGTGTGAAAGTGATGCTAATTAAGGATCTTAAGGCTAGATTAGCATTAGAGAGATGGTGAATGTTTTCTTATATTTGCGAACCTTTTAGAATTTTTTTGTAATATAGTTGTGTGTATGTGTAATGATCACATAATCAAATAAGTAAATAAAAATGCATTAAAAGTAAAAAAACAATAAAGGAAAGAGCATACTCGGAATTTTTATATTGGTTCGAAGTTACCTACATCTAGTTTCGCACTACGTGCGGTCTTTATAAATATCAACAATAACATTTCTTTATTTCAAGACCACAAGGAGACATCCTACAAAATACCGACCGCTAGGAAGGTTAATCTGGTTTGCAGGCCACAGATCCTCACCCAACTTTATTTATGGCAAAAAATCACTCTCAATTGACTTAGATGGGCACAATCAAACCCAACTAAATTCAAGGATACTTAGTCACACATGTATTAGTTTTTTGAGTTGTTTGCACAGTGGATGCAGAATTGGAATTTTCTATCTTGATTACAATAGTCCCTATAAATTTATTTTCACTTTGATCTTGGTAGAAATATAGGGAGTTTGATGTAAAATAAATCGAAGAGGAAATAACTTCATTCGGTTCATAAATCTGCAGAATACGGTTATAGATTTAATATTTTCAAGAGAGGAGTAAAGCGAGTGAAGAAATATGGTGGAAGTTAGTTAATCTCATTTCTGGGAAACGGATATTTATAGTAGTAAAGGGATATGACCTTTAGAGACGACCTATTACGAAAAGACACTTCCTTGAAATTTGAATTTTGAAAATTTATTGTTACATGCCGAAATGTCTTAGTTAAAACTTAAAACTAGTTTGTTTTGAAATTGTCTCGAAAATAAAATCTTATATATAATGTTTTGAAACTTTGTAAGCATATTTAATCATAGTAGATGTATAATTTAAATATATTAATACTTAAGAAATCTTACTATAAATATGTTAAAAGAAACTAAGTAAAAGTATATTAAAACAATATATAATCAAATATGTAAAGCTAAAAATATCATAATTACGAACTTAAAATCTAAACCTTAAAGTAATAAGATCTTAAGTAAAATTAAAATCTAAAATATAATATCAAAATGTAAATATAAGTATAAAATAAAAATATATTTATAAAACCAAAGTATATAAAAAGCATAATACTGAAAATCAAAGTATAAGCATCATAGTAAGTATAAAATCAAAATTACTTCAAAAGTATAAGTAGTCGAATCAAAATATAATAGTAAAGTATTAAAATGAAAGTATACAAGTATAAATATATTAAAATTTAATAAGTATAAAATATTTCAAAGTAATTTTACTATAAAAAATTCTTTTAGAAAATCTTTGAAAGGACTATTTTGAAATCAAATGTTATGTGAAAACTTTTTGTAAAGAGAATTTGAAAAGTGATATTTTATTTAAAATCATTTCTGAAAATAAATTTTGAAAAAATATATTTTTGAAAATCATTTTATAAAAATTGAATGGAGATCGAATAAATACAACCCGAGTTTTAACGTAATTTCTAAAATTTTATAATATCTTGAAACTCGTGAGTCTTCTTATTCTTGAATCGACATTCTAAATCTTCAATCTGGATACTATACAGTGTTGATTATTAGTTACTTGCATAACATCCTGCACTATACAATATAATTATGTATATATATAGATAATGATTAGTATATGTTAAATATAAAACATTCATTACCTGAGGTTGTTATAATGTAAACTAGCATCCACGATACTAATTATCTCCCCTTTTTGATGATGCAATCGATTTATGAAATATCTTCTATCTCCATCATAACTCCCCTTAAATTTAATAACGCCTCCTTAATCTATGCATATTTTATATTTTCTCCTCTTTATCATAAAAATAACTACCATCACTTATTTTATAATCCTAACTAAATCTATGCCTAATTTCCTAAGCCTACCCTAGATAAGTATGATGTGTAACAACATGAATTTTAAAATAGATTTTTAATCAATGATTTGATTGGAATTTAAAATTTTAATATTCAAATTTTAATTCATTTTAAATTTTGAATATAAATGAATTTGATCTTGTACATAAACAAAATTTTATACAATCTAAATAATGAAACTTAAACAATGGTCAAATAAGAATGTAATTGTTTAGCTGACTCAATTTGTGTTATTTGAATTTAAGATTAATTCATAAAATTAAAAAATTTAATTTGCTAATTGGATTAAAATATAGAATTTAACGAAAATGTTAGCTTTTGTCAAAACTGGTTAAAATTTGAACTGAAGCTAAAATTTAAAAGTTTTGAAATTTGAATTTTTTTTTTATGAATCTATACTAAATCATGAGTATCCAGTATTTTTTCGCTTTGTTAAAATTCAATTTCTTTTGTTCAACTACAAAAACACGCAAAACGAATGATACTTTTGTCATGCATATATTAGCATTTAGTATTCTATAACTACTTCTTGCTCAAAACAAAAATTGACATATCCTTCTCTGGCTCGATTATTTTTCATAAACTCCATAATCTCCTTCTCTCTTTCTTTTTGAATCTATATCTACATCTTAAAAATTCCAACTCAAAGAAGTGCCTCAAATACAAATGCAAAAGAAAATAAATATGAAACAAAATCATCATGGAATTGCAAAGCTCCTTCTCTATCTTCTCTAGTTTGTTCAAGTTTTATCATCTCAACAAAAATGGAATCAATTATTCAACTTCCACTGAACCCGTTCCCATACCTTCCATCACTATCCTTTATCTCTACCTCGCACCACCTCCAATGGTGATGTGCTTGCTTCGTGTGCCACAAATTTGTCGTGCCACCCGCCCTACCATGTCAGTCTACCCCAATTCTTCTTCCCAAGAAAATCACAATTTCAAAAAGGCACGCACCTAGTATCTTCCTAAAAACCCATGTCCAATCCCTCCCTTTGGAGTACGAATAACCCACTACTGCTCTATTGGCCTCCTCTCCGACCTCCCACGTGCCTGGCCCCTGACCACACGTGCATGCACCCTACCTCCACATGCCTCATAGTCTGAACCCCCAACCCATATTATATAAAGAACCAAAACAAAAATGCAGCATAATGCTAGGCCTCTACTTCCCCTTCACAACCTCCCCCAGACTGCCACCACCTCTCTAACGATCACCAGTGACCACCCAAGCCCCTCCTGGTGGTGCTACATGTGTAGTTTTGTAGGTTTGGGTGTTTGGATGTGGTTTTGTATGTTTAGTGTAGATAACAAATCAATGAAGTGTGCAGCCTAGTGGTAGTGCATCTGAGCGATGGGTGTAAGGTCTATTGTTTGGCTGTTGGTTGGAGAAATTTATGTGGGTGATATTTTATATGAACATGTATATTTTGCTATTATTTTTTTGGAAGATGGGTAAATTTTTATTAAAGGCTTCTCAGCCCAAATAGATGATTCTGTCCTATCGCCATACACTACACGCTTGAACATATGCACGACCCAAGCCCACAAAACAAAAAAAATACCCACTACGATACGAAATCACCTTTCTCTGAACTATCGATTATTCTCTCGAAAGTTCTTCCACTTTAAACCTAATTTTCATTCATGGCAGCCGATAATCCCTATCCACGCATCGGTTTCCTTCCTCTCCATTCCTCAGATCCTCTTCTAGCAACTCCGCTACTGCTGCTTCCTGGATATCAGTAAGTCCTCCTATTCTTATTCTTTTTGCCGTAATTCTCACATCTACCTAGTTCAAATAACTGACTTTATTTGGGTTTTGTGATGTTTGCCTAAAAATTCTGGTATTTCTCTCCTTCCATATCGCCCACACAGAGTTGGTGACAGCAATCTTATAGAATTTGGCTCTGTGGTTTACCAGCTCCCTGCTGATTTTCAAGTAATTGATGCATGTTGCTAGATTATAACTGCCATTACTTATGTTCAATTTCCTCAAGCAATTACCCCAGACCTTTTTTGAGAACTCACACTCAAAGAATAAATGTTGATGTGTTTCCACCTCTTTGCTGCATAGTACACATATGTTCTCCTGTATGATTCCCCACTTTAAAAGCCTATCTTTAGTTGGCAGCCTCTGTTGAATAGCTTTGTAAGTGGTTGCAGCCATCTTTAGGCAGTTGACTCGATCCCAGACGAAATCATGCCACTCTTTAATTTGATGTTTAACCCTAATAGCTTCCCATGCCGATCTTGTGGTAAACTCCTTATTGTGTTTCCATGCCCATATATCCTTATTCCTGTTGAAAAATAGAGGCATATATTCTATTTTTGCTTTAATGTCTGAATTACAAGGCAAGCTGTTTCAATTCCATGAGTTGTCTGTTATTATTTCCTCCACTGTTTTGTTTGGGCTACCATACACAGAAAATGTATCCCAGCCCAGTAACTCAACCAATGATTTACCTTCTATCCATGGATCCATCCATAAATCGGTCTCTCTGCCTTTAGCTATCTCTTTCACTGAATTATTGGCTAGTTTATTTCTGATTTTGAGTATAGCCTTCCAAGTAGGTGATGCATTATTATCAGAGTGTAGATGCCAGAAATTACCCTTCAAGTATCTACTTCTCATCCATTTGGCCCATAGCCCATTTGAGTTAATAATTTTCCATCCCTGTTTCAGTGTAAAAGCTTCTCTCATTTCTCTAAGGTTACGTAGGCCCACTCCTCCTTCCTCTTTGGGTCTGCACATATCAGAATACTTGATATTATGCATACTCCCTTTCCAAATAAACTCTGCATACACTTTCTCTATTTTATCAATAGATGCATCTGGTATTTGAAACGTTTGTAGCCAGAAATTCACTTTGGATTGTATAACAGTGTGTATTAATTCTATTCTGCCTACAGAAGACAGTAAATTTGAACTCCATCCCTGCAGTTTATCCCTTATCTTCGTAATGAGCTCAGCACATTCTACATCAGTAATTTTGTTTGAAGATAAAGGTACCCCAAGATACTTAATTGGTAGGGTTCCTTCTTGTACATTTAGTACTTGAAGAACCTCAGCTTTCTTCCTATTGAACCTGTTGAAATAGCATTTAGTTTTAAGCTCATTAACCTTTAGTCCAGCATATTTTTCCAGTTCCCCAAAGATTCTCTTAATTGAATTGGCTGCCACATTGTTGGATCGAATACATATTATTAAATCATCAGCATACAACAGATGGCTGAGGTGGGGTTTGAAGTCATAGATAGTTGAAATTTCTTTTCTATAACACGCTATCTCCATTTGTAGAGTGAAAAACTCTATTGCAATGGCAAATAAATAGGGGGATAGTGGGTCACCTTGCCTAGTTCCACGATTACTGCTAATGTGCCCTTTTGGAATGCCATTAATTAGAATAGAATATGTAGGGGTGCTGATGCATTCTTCAATGAGATTTGTGATTGCGTTAGGGAACCCCATACATTGAATCATATGTATGATGAATTTACGGTTGATCTTGTCATAAGCTTTATGTAAATCGACTTTTAAACACATTTTGTCTGCTCCTTGCTTGTTGAAATTCCTTACTAACTCATGTGCTAGTAGAGAATTTTCAGAGATACTTCTGCCTTTAATAAACGCACTTTGACACTCCGTAATGAAATCAGGCAACATTAGATTAATTCTATTGCAAACCACTTTGGACAGAATCTTATATATCACATTACAACATGCAATATGCCTGTAATCTTCAATTCTGACTGGGTTTTCTTTCTTTGGGATGAGACAAATAAATGTGTAGTTAATTTCTTTAAGAATTTTTCCAGTTCGAAATGATTCTTGAATTGCACTGACCACAAAAGGTTGCAGGTATTCCCAATCTCTACGGAAGAACATGGAGCTCATCCTATCGGGGCCGGGGCCAGCATCGCCATGAATACTGTCCAGAGCTCTCCAAACTTCATCACCAGTGACTGGTCGCCTGAGCTTTATGTTCCCAGCGGCATTCAGCAACCGCCTGCAATGAATACTGGGTAAGTCACTCTCATAATGCCCATTGAACAGCTCAGAATAGTATTTTATTGCTTCCTCCTCAAACAATTGTTGATTGTTGCAAGGCATCCCATCCTGTTCAAAACATTGCATGTTAGACGATAAATTCTTTCTAATTGACATTTTAGTGTAAAAGAATTTAGTGCATTCGTCCCCTTCAGTAGTCCATCTCTCTTTTGCTTTTTGTTTGAGCTCTGCTGCTTTGACTTTAAGAGCATCTTTTAGTTGCCATTGCATGTTGTAGTAGACTCGCCAGCTGTCTGCATCTTCATTGTTTTCATCGAGTTTTATTAGAAGATCTGCACATTGATTTTGGAGCTCAATAATATTGTCTTGATCTTTGGGTCTTGTGCGATTCCATTCTTTAAGTCTCAGTTTAGCCATTTTAATGATATGGTTAAGCTTGAAAAACCAGGTCCCTTCCACTTGTGATGTTTCATTGATTCGGACAGCATCCTCGTACCCAGGCATTTGAGGCCAGGCATTGTTGAAACGAAATGGCTTCCCTTTTGCAGTATCATGTTTCTCAGTTAGCAGAACATGTAGTGGGTTGTGGTCACTAGTTGAATTAGGCAATATATTGACCATGATTTCTGAGAACATGTTAGTGTAATCTACATTAACTAGTACCCTGTCTAACTTGCATGAAATTTTCTTACATTCCCCGCTTCTCCATGTGTATTTCAGGCCTTTGTGGATAGGTTCCAACAATCCTGTCGCAACCACACAGGCGTTAAATTCTTCAAGCTAGGAGACTCTCAGCGTACGACCTCCTTTCTTTTCATGAATCTTAAGTACTGCATTAAAATCGCCCATTACCAACCATGGCGAGGACATATTTCTGCTAATGTCCCTAAGCTTATTCCAAAATCGAGTTCTTTGTGAAGCTAAGTTACTCGCGTAAACTGCAGTAACATAAATTACCAGTCCCCCTTGATTGAGAGCTTTGATGGTTATTTGCTTCTCATCTTTATCAATTACTTGTGTTGTCCACACATGTTTGTTCCACATAAAAAGAATTCGACCTTTTCCACCCATATCATTGTCGTTTATTGACAACCATTCCTCGCCTATAGTCATTTCAAAGTACTTCATGCTTTCGTCATTAAATTTATTTTCTAAAATGCTCAATATAGAAGGAGAAACATTCCTTCTAAGATTATAGAGGTCTAACTTGCGAGCATCGTTGTTTAGACCTCTAACGTTCCAGCTAACTATCGACATTTAGGAAGTTAAGAATTACTCCTCAACAACCTAGGAGGTATTTCCTGCAAGTTAGCCACATTGGCTACACCCTTTTGAATTGTGAACTGCTCATCATACTTAGCATTTGCTTTAGAATATTTGTTCGGTGAAGTTTCAATGTCTGAAGTGTCTAATTCCTCTGGTTTGTCTGATGATGCAGCTGCTTGCTTTTCTGATGGTGCTGCGCTTGCTTGGGCTGAACTCTGGCTCTGTTCCTGGGCCAAATCCTGGTCAAGGCCCACCTCCACCTGGGCCTCCTCCAGGCATGTAATTGGGCTGCATTGTTCCACTCTTGTTTGTAAATTATGGGTATCTATTAGGGCATTCTCTAGGGCAACTGCAGCTTGCGATGTGGAAGCAACTTCCACCATTTTGCTCTGTAAATTTGGTTGTGTATAAGTCTCGCTGCCTGTGGTTTTGTCTTTCATTTTACATACTTGCTTTATTGGTTTTGCGGTCACTTCACATTTGTCATCTGTATGGCCAAAACACACACAGCTTTTGCACATAGGAGGCACAAATTCGTATTCCACGTCTTGCACATACACATTACCTTTGCCATCCTTGGCACGCACTTGTTTCTTGAGAACATCACTTGCTTTTAGGTCAACTAGCACTCTCGCATATTTTAATCTTTTTACATTCCTGGTATTATCATCCATAGCTTGGGGGACCCCTATTAAGCTAGCTAATTTACTTATTCCTCTCGCATTCCATAGGGATAAGTCTAGATTAAGCATTTTAACCCATACTGGGTGTGATTCAAGCATATCCCTCTCCAATCTCAAGTTAGGTTACCACTTTTTGATAAACATTAGTTTACTGTCCATAAACCAGGGTCCTTTTTCTAATACTCTACTGCAATCAGCTTCGTGTTCAAATTTGATAAGATAAAACCCATTTTCACAGGCAAAAACATCCCATTTACCTGTAGGTTTCCATTCACGTCGAATGAAGGCGTTGAGATGAACGTAGTAAGGCCTTTTGCCCACTAAATACACATAAATCGCATTACCCCACAAAGTACCTGCCTGTTTGAATACTTCCTCATCCATCATCGCAAATTCCCCTAATTCATCCACTGTAGCTTCAAACGTTTCCACGCCTCCATCAATACTGGTATTGCCTGCAACCGCATCGATCCAAGAGCGCGCCCCACCAGTGTTGAATTGATTGGTCCATGCGTTTTTTAGGGTTTGTCGATTTGAGACCACTGGTTGTTTTACTCTCCTTTCTGTTGTTGCGTTAGTAGTCCCCAGCACCTGCTTTCCTTTTTTTTCCTAACCTCTTGCCATTCAGCATCTTTCAAGGAACTAGGGTTCAGATCCCCATTAGAGGAAGCAACCGCCATTTATATAAATATATATTCCCCATGTATATTTTGCTATATGCATACATACATATATATATATTATAATACAGTAAGATTGTTAATTTAGAGTTGTGGATTGTTTGTGAATTGATTGTCTTGATTTGTGGTGGTGAAAACTCAAATTCCAGTTAGTGGTTTGATTCGATTGATTCGATCGTATGTGCTTGCGTCGTGTCAGTTTCCATATCCGTATCTGAATCAGCCTACATCATCTTCCTTTCAATTTTTTCACGTAAGGTGAGAACCTTCACTCACAATTAATATTTTCATTTAGTGAATTGACATATCTTGACATAACATATGGAATATTAGAATTGCTAAAAAACATTATTTTTTTGTTATAAATTTGTGTATATGTGACATACACACTTTTGACATATATGACACGAATTATTTGCAAGTAATATTTGATTGTTGTGATATATTATAATGCATGTATTATTTCTATAGTGTTATATTTATTTTGTTCTCACAGTGCAAGTTTTATACAGATTTGTAAAGTCATTATGGGATAAAATGATATATATATATATATATATATATATATATATATCTGAAACACTATATATATTTCGGAATTAAAACTAAATTTATTGGGATGTGGGTTGAAATGATAAATACATATAAATTGAATATTAAACGGTTGGCCTAGATAGAAAATGATATACGGACACCGTTGGTTTATTTTGAAAGTATTTTATGAATTTATAAAAATATTCTGATTAGGTAAATGTATTTTAGAAATTTATAATTTATAGTTTATCTAAACTTATATCTTGAAAATTTAATAAAGCTTTAAATTTAGATTTTATAATAAAATTATGTAATAAATTTATAATATATAAGTTAATATATGTTTTAAATAAAAAATTAAGATTTTAAATTATAATATTATTTAGTTTTAAAATTTAAATAATGTAAATTATTTTATGAGTAAATTTATGAACCTTTTCATTATACTATTGACATTATTTAAATTTTAAAATTATATATAAATACACATTTTTATAAAAATATAAGTATACAAAGGTTTTAAAGAGAAATTCAAATTTGATGATAACTTGATTTGTTTAAATGACTAAATTAAAATGAAATTACCGAGTTAAGTTAAACTAATTTTTAAAAATGAGATTTAGAAAAACGTAAATTGCTTTTTTAAGAATTGATATTGTTGATACACTTTTTGGTTAAAGCTATCACACGTAAGATTCCTGGTTAGCAACGCGCTCAAGCGTCAAGAACATCGTTAGAAAACACAAAGCGATTTGGTTGAAGTCGCATCGCAAACATAAAAATGCCCGAAACTCCTATCAAATGACCTCTTTTAGGACCGAAAATGTCAATTACGATGTTTGGCACCGTAATTCTTGCAACCCTTTGAATTAGCTTCAGGTACAACTTTCGTTTGACCAAAATGAACTTATGGTATGAAAGTTATTCCCATTTCCGTGAACGCAGGTCAATCAACTTCAGGATTTCGAATCCACAAACTCCGTCTCCCTACATTTCGAATCCCTCTCCTCGCCTTACTTCGCATCGCACCCAGGACTTCGAGTCCATCCTCTTCGTACCCTTTTAGACATGGTTTTGAATCCCCAAGAATCTCGGACCCCATGCAACGAACTCCTCTAGCATATCCCCCAAGGCATATGAATTCGTATCCCCAAAGGGATACGATGTATCCCCTGGTATATAAATTTTGTATCCCTAGTGAAATGAAGTTCATATCCTCCTGGGGGATACGAAATTCCTCACATCACAGGAAGGGATCTGAAATTCTTGGAATGGCATTCCAAAGGGGTAGAATAATAGCATAGGGGGTACAAATTCTCATGCACTTCACATAGGGATCTGAAATTCGAAGGTGTTGCTTTCAAGGGATCCGAAATTCTACTATGTAGGCCTCATTTCCTACCTATTCCCACCCAACCTCTCACCTATAAATACCCCCAAGCATGGCTTTCATTTGGATCCTTTGCCCCTTGCATTTGTTAAGGAGGGGGTCAGTGTTGGATCTAGATTAACCCTAGAGGGGTGAATAGGGTTAATAACAATTTTTTGCTGAGTTTAAATATTACGGGATATTAAAATAATAATTAAATCATAGAAAACAGCAGAAATAGAAATGCAGAAAATAAATGACACAAGATGTACCCAGCTTCGGCAAAATCCTGCCTACTGCTGCATTCCTGAGGTTTCTACTAGGTAAAAGAACAGATCCCGCATACAAGACTATGTACACTCGCGAACCCCTCGCTCCTATTCTAATCCTACGCTCAAAACCCTAGACTGACCGATATCCCCTCGATTAGATTTTCCTGTATTACAAACCCGTAACACTAGATTTTACAGACTATAGAACTGATGGATCGATTACAAATGGAAAAACAAAAACAAAAATACAAAAGAAATAAAATCAAAGCTAAAAACCCTAGTCCCCTTTCTAAATAATAGCTAAGCCCAAAAGAAATAGACCGGCCCACTTCCTCTCAATTGCAAAACACTTAGCCGTTTCTTTCTATTTTTCTAGAGAAAATAAATGGCGGCTAGGCGATGGTATTTTAGGGTTTTCAGCGTCCCCTGAATCGATCGATTGAAGATGAACTGATGTTGTGGTTCTCTGATTGCTTCTAATCATTGAATTTTGGATTTAAGATTACCGTTTTCTTTTATTAAAACAGAACATCGATTATTAGTGATCTTTCTTTCAGCATCATGTCGTTTCAAAACCAAATTTTCATATTTGAGTAATTTGATTTTGGCTTGGGACTCAGAGATTTCAAATTCAAAAAGTTTTTGACTTTCAAATTCACATTTCTTGAAATTTTTAATCTCATTTTAAAGTTCTTTCAAAATCGAATCACTTTTCAATAAATTATCTTTTTCAGCAATTTCAAATTTGGAATTTATATTAGTCTTAAAAACTTCAAATTCCTTTTGTGGAAAATTGTTCAAATTTGATAACTCAATCTTGTTTTCTTTTAAGATCAGAATTTCATTTTCAAACTTTTGAATATTTTTATCGAGATGAACAAGATTGGTTTCCAATTTCAAACAATTTAAGCAATCTGAATTTGAAAGGTTTTTAAAATATTCAAGTTGTGATTCCAAATTATCAATTTTGCTACTCAACTCAGAATTCTTAGATTTCAGAGACTTATTTTTCTATTGGAGTTTATCAACAGATTTCGTTAAATCAAGACACATGTAAACCAGTTCTTCATATGAGAAATTTTCTATTTCAGCATATGTTGATTCTCCATCATCTGATCCATCTAAAATTTCATCTACATGACCTGTTAAACATAGATTTGAATCTAAGTTGTAATCCTGGGGTTTTGAGCTGTTTTCAGATTTTCCATACAGCTTTTTGAGAGTTTTCCAGATTTCCTGCACAGTCAAACAATGGGAGATAAGGCAATATTGATCATCATCAAGATGAGAATATAAAATATGAGTAGCGCGAGAATTAAATTCAATATCAACCCTGTTTACAATATCGTACCCATTTAAAATACTATTCCAACATTTAATATCAACATATTTTAAATAGTATTTCATTTCTGATTTCCAATTTAAAAAATCTGTGCCATTAAAAATAGATGGAATACGACTGGACTGACTCTCAGAGGACTGACAACTAGGATGACCCATTACTCTAGAGTTAATGAAATAACCTTCTCTGATACCACTTGAAGATCTAGAATATAATTTATGGCTCTTTAAGGGACCTCAGACACTGGTTTTACATCCGACCTCCCGACACGGAATAACCAGTAGAAGGACATATGGGGGTAAGAGTCAATGCTTCGCCAACCATATCACAGATCACAAAGCGAGAACCCCTCATCATGCATTAACCTACTCTGATACAACTTGTTGGATCTAGATTAACCCTAGAGGGGTGGGGGTGAATAGGGTTAATAACAATTTTTCTCTGAGTTTAAATGTTAGGATATTAAAATAATAATTAAATTATAGAAAACATCAGAAACAGAAATGTAGAAAATAAATGGCACAAGATGTAATCAGCTTCGGCAAAAAATCAGCTTCGGCAAAATCCTGCCTACTGTTGCATTCCTAAGGTTTCTACTAGGTAAAAGAACAGATCCCGCATACAAGACTATGTACCCTCGCGAACCCCTCGCTCCTATTCTAATCCTACGCTCAAAACCCTAGATTGACCGATATCCCCTCGATCAGATTTTCCTGTATTACAAACCCGTAACACGTAACACTAGATTTTACAGACTATAGAACTGATGGATCGATTACAGATGGAAAAACAAAAACAAAAATACAAAATAAATATAATCAAAGCTAAAAACCCTAGTCCCCTTTCTAAATAATAGCTAAGCCCAAAAGAAATAGACCGACCCACTTCCTCTCAATTGCAAAACACTTGGCCGTTTCTTTCTGTTTTTCTGGAGAAAATAAATGGTGGCTAGGCGATGGTATTTTAGGGTTTTCAACGTCCCCTGAATCGATCGATTGAAGATGAATTGATGTTGTGGTTCTCTGATTGCTTCAATACTTTGTGTTGCTTGCTCAATTTGGGATTTTTCCTCTCTCTCTCTCTCTCATGATCGAAAATCTGTGAGTAATTGATAAATTGTTTTTGCTCTTCGAAAATTTTTGGCTTGTTGATTTTTCGATGGCTTGCCAGTGATGTAAATGGTGTAGTATATAGGGTAAACAAAAATCCCTTAAACCCCTCTCTGATTTCATCATGTGGCCGATCTGATTTGTGCGTGTTTTCCCTTTTTGGTTGCCTGAATAAATTTCTTGCGTGATTTCTCTTATGAATTGTTGAACCTAGACAAGATTCTTGTCTTCAGTGAATCTGGAAAGTATCTATCCCTTGCGTGTTCTTTGGATTGAATTAAAAAGAATTCTTGCCAAAAATTGTTTTGCCGAGTTGAATGATTAAAGCCATGGTTTACTAATTGATTAAATTGTTGCCTTATGAAAATCGTGATTGAATATTTATGCAAATAGTGTTCTAGAAAACTCTCCATGCTATTTGAAATTTTTCCATATATACAATTCTGATATTTGTAGAAATAAATTAAAATTGTTCTTCTTGCCCAAAAAAGATTTACTGATTTTTGGAATCATTAATTTTGTTGCCCATGAGTGAGATGTTCATTTCAGGAAATTTTTAGAATTTTTTCTGCCTTAATTTGATCACTGAATTGCTGGAAACAAAACTGGCTCATATCTGGAATCAAATTAATTGCCTCCTTGACTATCTGATTTTTCTGGAAAGAAATAAAAGATTTCTTTGTTGAATTTTCCTGATATTTTGCCCAAAACTGTTTCTCTGGAGTTTTTGAAATTCTAAAGAAGTTCTCTTTCTACTTGCCAAAAAATCATCACTTTAGTTTGAGGAACTGTTGGGAACTTTTCACTTTTGCACATGCCATAAATTGTGATTTGCCGTTTTCTGTGTATACTCCCACACACTTGCCCAGTCGAGCTGTAGCCAAGCACTATTATATTTTTTGATGTTGTACCAAACCATTTTGCTGTGTTAAAAACTTGTGCATGCATTATTGATTTGCCATTTCAATTATTTTGTTCGTACAAGAACATGTAATTGAATGTAGATGACCATTTAGAGCTTCTTGCTTGTCATCGATTTTTGTACACTACTGACCAGTTTGCAAGTAAATGTATAGCTTGACCTTGTACCCTTTTCACTGAATCTTTTCATCTACACATGTACAATGCTGTGTTGGTTATGCTGAACCATGAAACTGTACTGTTCCCTTTTGCTATGACTCACCATGTAGACAAATTTGCTGTTAACCTTCTTGCTTGCTGAGATGTTCACTTAGACCCATGTTGAGCATTGCTAAATGTACCACTTGGCTTGATCATTGTTGACTTGAATTTCTTGACATTATTCCTTGTACCACCTGGAGTTGAAACTAAAAAAAAATGTGTATGCCACTGTATGGTGCACTATGTTTTGCACTTGTTTGTTTGCTTTGCAAACTAACTTGACATCTTTTCATGTTCACCTGAAATGCTTCGACCATGTTAGTTTGCTTGAGTACATTCACTACTACACCATTGTATCTCACTTGGGCAATTGCTTTAGTCATGCTTCTCCATTCATAAACTTGCTTGCTGTGTTCATTGATTATGCCACTACATTGTTACATATAAACTGATCATCCATGTTATTTTGGCCTTTCATGTTGCTCGACCACTTTTGTTTGAGCTGTATTGCACTTTGTATTGTGCTTGGCCATGTTTGTGTGCACTGAGTCGAGAAGGTCCACGTGGCTACTCCTCAGTTGCACACGTGTGTGTGTATGTATGTATATATATATATATACACGTGTTTATATGCAGCCATCTAGACGTATGAATATCACAAGCTGTCTAGACACAGTCGGATAAATCAGATCGAGTCAGAAAAATGATGAGAAACACACGGAAATTCTGAGGCAAATAAATTTAAAAAAAAATTCGCTAGAATTTATAAAATTATTTTCGTTCCAGATACTGTGTGTGTTTCCGTATGTGACAGGTATGAAGACTGCACTGAATAAAGATGTGAAGACTGAAGATAGAAGACAGTAAATGATGCAGTGTCAGTAAATGTGTGTGTGTGTGTATATATATATATATATAAGTCTGTGTAAACGAATGTATTTGTGACTGTATAAAGAGTTATGTGTTTGTATATGAATCAATGTGAATGTATATTGACAGGGTTGTAGTGAGGAGTTGTGTATGAATGAAAAATATTAGTGAAGTGTATAAGTAGTGGAGTTGTAATTCTGTATTGTTTGATATTAAAATAAAATATTATATTTGAACAAAATACTGTGTAGATATTTAAATTTCTGTATAGATGTATTCTATTTAAATATAAATATTATATTCTTGTTTGTGATGTATGTATAGAACAGTACAGTAACAAACACATTTAAATAATAATTATTTGGTTGCTATCATCAAACAAAAATCATCTAATTGTGTATACAACTACGCCATATACAACAATCTCCCCCTTTTGATGATGACAAACAAATAAAAGATTTTGAGCACAATAAATGTGTTTGACAATGAATATTGATTTCCCCCTATTTATTTGCTCCCCCTACAGCAGACAACTCCTCCTACAACTGCGCATGAGTGAAATAAATGAATTTAATGTATTTTCAAAATTAAAAATATTTATAAAATATTCACTTATAAATCAAAATCTCTATCCATTCTCACCCTTTTGTTATCATCAAAACGATACAGACATTAAAATATAGATGAAAAATGACTAAAAAAAATATAATTTTAGCTTAAGAGGAAGAACGATCATCATAAATCTCAACCAGTCAAACAAAAATCATAATATTCTAAGAATTAGTACCATATTTCACATTGTAGAGAATGACGGATTTACGATGAAATTTATAAAAATGGAGTGAGTCTTTTTAAAAAAATATTTCCAATTATTTTCCAATAAGAATTTAAAAAATAGAGCACAAAAACAGTGATGGATTTGGACTATATTTAATAATTCAGTTTAATTGACAAAATCGTATTATCTCAAATCCCAATAGCTATCAATCAATAAATCATAATATGTCATAAGATATTAACACATTTCGCAGATTAGAAAATGGATTGATAGGCTGATTTTTAAACGCTAAGGAGAATTTCATAGAAATATTTTATTTATTCAAATTATTTTCTTTTCTTTTTCTTTTGATTTAAGAGCACACTGACCACGCATAACCAGATCTTGGATTTTTAAATGAGATCAGTTGCAGCTTAAATTATAGGTTATATCTTAACCATGCATGACCAGAGCTTGGATTTTTAAACGAGGTTAGAGATACACTTATATATTAATTATATTTATTATTTTTAGCATTTAAAGGAAAAACTCCTCAGTACATAAAACCAATATATGAATGATAGAAAATGGGGTAGGTACAGAGACGGACTGTGAAATAAGTTTCTAAATTGATTATATTATGAAATATGCTCGACTATATTGGGATCATTGAAAATTTTCAATTTTCACTAATTCTGAATAATAATAACATAGTCCCATTTCTATCACAAATATTTCCACTATTTACTCAAAAGGATTTTAAAACATATTAACTTTCCACATTAATATAAAATTATCATGGATGACAGAAAGACGATAGATAAAGGAGATGGTCGTGAAATAATTGCCAATTCAAAGATATTATAATATATGTTCAACCATCATGAAAATCTAAATAAAATTTCCTCTTGTTGTGAAATATACTGCAGTTACAATTCATCACAGTTTCAAAGTCTGTTAATAATTTTGATGAATTATAAATACAGTTCAATTTGGATATAGATTTCAATTTCTGAATGAATAATAAGTAAATAATTTTAAAATTGAAAATCAATTACAAGAGGGATATGGAGATCTATACAAAACAAGCGGAAAAAAATTTGTACAAGGCAAAAAGAGTGTGTGGATTTATACAAGGTGAAGATTAGAATCTAAGTACAGATGGGTGATATAAATATAAGGCACTTCTGATACCACTTGATGTCCCTATTAATGAGGATTGTAACATGACACTGGAGACAAACAGGGATATCATAGACAATAAGAGTTTAATCACAAAGCCAAATTAACAAATTTGGCACATTTATCAGAGCTGTAGACAAGAACAAACAGTTATTTGAAAAACAGTATCAGAGCAGCAACCAGATCATTAATAAGCAATTTCCAAAATATTTTCAAAACAATATCAGGACAGCACGAGAAATCATTTCAGAGCAGACTTGTCAAGATGACGGTCACATAAGATGATTCATGATACAATGATTAAAAATACCATTTATTTGAAATCATCTGAGGAATATGAAACTCTCAAGATTCAGTGAACCAATCACACCGGATTATAAATTTCAGATTCAAGATATGTGTGAGATTCAATAAACCAATAATTTCAAATGATTTTAAAATAGACAAATATTTAAATCAAATAACCATGAAATAATAAAGAGACTTAAGACCGAATTTTTAAAGAATCTTTCACAAGAATATCTGACAAGCACAAGAGTAATTTCAGAATATTTACATCAAGTTTGAAAGATAATTCATGATCCAAAAATAATGGTTTATTCGAAATCACTTGAACAAATGTAAAACATGAGATACAATGAATCAATAACACAAGATAAATAATTTCAGATCTGAGAGAGGTGTGTGAGATTCAAAATATCAGATATTTCAAATGATCTCAAAAAATCTAAACCACTTGGTCATGAATAATAGTAAATATCAAGGTGTAAGCAATGATTCAAGACAGATCAAAATATCCAAGCCAATCTGAAAATTTCTGAATATATCACAACTAATAAATAACAGAGTGCTGTAGTGAGTATAAATTTTCAAGACTTTCCAAAATGAATTAGAAGAGACTCACAACAGCAATGGTGTGTGAAATTACATAAAACTTCCTGATCTTCAAAAATTTAGAATTCTAATCAACAGTGCTCAAGATATGACAAGAATACATCAACACTGTTATGAATTCAGAGAATCAGAAAACAAACTTCAAATCAATTGCAGATATTTACGGAAATACATTCAAGATCTGGAAAAGATTAAAAATATCAGAGTTTTATACACATGAAGTGAATTTCCAGAAAATATGAATTTTACAATTGGAAGTTTAAGAAAGCATAAAAGAAGTTACAATGATATGACAGTGACAAATAAAAAAATAGACGGGGTAGAAGAATGAATAAACAAAGGAAACAAAATATTTATAAAAATGAGTTCAAAGATTATACCTGAAATCCATGTAAACCAGAATCTCTAACTCAGCAAATTTGGCTTAAGGAACTGTGAACAATTTGATGATATGAAGCAATTTGAATTCTGTTTCTCATTCGCAAAGCAGTTCCTCAGCCTCCATCGGTACCTAACAGTTCAAGAAATCGAGTGGTCTAACAAAATTTGTAAAACCACTCACAGTTTTGTTCACAGCTTTAGGTACCCAAACTTGTTTACATAGCAATCCATCAGAATTTACCAAAGTACCTTTAGGGACCCGAATCTGTTTGAAATTAAATGAATTCACTGTATTTCTTTTTGGGGTCTAGGATTGTTTAGATGGATTATTACAAAACAAATTTACGTCACGTTTTTGATTCAAAAATCATTTAAGATTATCAGAGTTTGAATTTTCAAATAAATTCTTTTCAAAATAGTTTGAATGATTTTTAAAAACATTTGAATTTCGTTTTTCAAAAACATTGTTTTTTTAAGATAAGTCCACATCTATTTCCAATAAGATATTGATTTTGCAACAACATATTCAACGATTTTTCCCCATTAGAGAATTTATCCAAAGTTGATTCTAATCATTGAATTTTGGATTTAAGATTACCGTTTTCTTTTATTAAAACAGAACATCGATTATTAGTGATCTTTCTTTCAGCATCATGTCGTTTCAAAACCAAATTTTCATATTTGAGTAATTTGATTTTGGCTTGGGACTCAGAGATTTCAAATTCAAAAAGTTTTTGACTTTCAAATTCACATTTCTTGAAATTTTTAATCTCATTTTAAAGTTCTTTCAAAATCGAATCACTTTTCAATAAATTATCTTTTTCAGCAATTTCAAATTTGGAATTTATATTAGTCTTAAAAACTTCAAATTCCTTTTGTGGAAAATTGTTCAAATTTGATAACTCAATCTTGTTTTCTTTTAAGATCAGAATTTCATTTTCAAACTTTTGAATATTTTTATCGAGATGAACAAGATTGGTTTCCAATTTCAAACAATTTAAGCAATCTGAATTTGAAAGGTTTTTAAAATATTCAAGTTGTGATTCCAAATTATCAATTTTGCTACTCAACTCAGAATTCTTAGATTTCAGAGACTTATTTTTCTGTTGGAGTTTATCAACAGATTTCGTTAAATCAAGACACATGTAAACCAGTTCTTCATATGAGAAATTTTCTATTTCAGCATATGTTGATTCTCCATCATCTGATCCATCTAAAATTTCATCTACATGACCTGTTAAACATAGATTTGAATCTAAGTTGTAATCCTGGGGTTTTGAGCTGTTTTCAGATTTTCCATACAGCTTTTTGAGAGTTTTCCAGATTTCCTGCACAGTCAAACAATGGGAGATAAGGCAATATTGATCATCATCAAGATGAGAATATAAAATATGAGTAGCGCGAGAATTAAATTCAATATCAACCCTGTTTACAATATCGTACCCATTTAAAATACTATTCCAACATTTAATATCAACATATTTTAAATAGTATTTCATTTCTGATTTCCAATTTAAAAAATCTGTGCCATTAAAAATAGATGGAATACGACTGGACTGACTCTCAGAGGACTGACAACTAGGATGACCCATTACTCTAGAGTTAATGAAATAACCTTCTCTGATACCACTTGAAGATCTAGAATATAATTTATGGCTCTTTAAGGGACCTCAGACACTGGTTTTACATCCGACCTCCCGACACGGAATAACCAGTAGAAGGACATGTGGGGGTAAGAGTCAATGCTTCGCCAACCATATCATAGATCACAAGGCGAGAACCCCTCATCATGCATTAACCTACTCTGATACAACTTGTTGGATCTAGATTAACCCTAGAGGGGTGGGGGTGAATAGGGTTAATAACAATTTTTCTCTGAGTTTAAATGTTAGGATATTAAAATAATAATTAAATTACAGAAAACATCAGAAACAGAAATGTAGAAAATAAATGGCACAAGATGTAATCAGCTTCGGCAAAAAATCAGCTTCGGCAAAATCTTGCCTACTGTTGCATTCCTAAGGTTTCTACTAGGTAAAAGAACAGATCCCGCATACAAGACTATGTACACTCGCGAACCCCTCGCTCCTATTCTAATCCTACGCTCAAAACCCTAGATTGACCGATATCCCCTCGATCAGATTTTCCTGCATTACAAACCCGTAACACGTAACACTAGATTTTACAGACTATAGAACTGATGGATCGATTACAGATGGAAAAACAAAAACAAAAATACAAAATAAATAAAATCAAAGCTAAAAACCCTAGTCCCCTTTCTAAATAATAGCTAAGCCCAAAAGAAATAGACCGACCCACTTCCTTTCAATTGCAAAACACTTGGCCGTTTCTTTCTGTTTTTCTGGAGAAAATAAATGGTGGCTAGGCGATGGTATTTTAGGGTTTTCAACGTCCCCTGAATCGATCGATTGAAGATGAATTGATGTTGTGGTTCTCTGATTGCTTCAATACTTTGTGTTGCTTGCTCAATTTGGGATTTTTCCTCTGTCTCTCTCTCTCATGATCGAAAATCTGTGAGTAATTGATAAATTTTTCTGCTCTTCGAAAATTTTTGGCTTGTTGATTTTTCGATGGCTTGCCAGTGATGTAAATGGTGTAGTATATAGGGTAAACAAAAATCCCTTAAACCCCTCTCTGATTTCATCATGTGGCCGATCTGATTTGTGCGTGTTTTCCCTTTTTGGTTGCCTGATTAAATTTCTTGCGTGATTTCTCTTATGAATTGTTGAACCTAGACAAGATTCTTGTCTTCAATGAATCTGGAAAGTATTTATCCCTTGCGTGTTCTTTGGATTGAATTAAAAAGAATTCTCGATAAAAATTGTTCTACCGAGTTAAATGATTAAAGCCATGGTTTACTAATTGATTAAATTGTTGCCTTATGAAAATCGTGATTGAATATTTGTGCAAATAATGTTCTAGAAAACTCTCCATGCTATTTGAAATTTTTCCATATATACAATTCTGGAATTTGTAGAAACAAATTAAAATTGTTCTTCTTGCCCAAAAAAGATTTACTGATTTCTGGAATCATTAATTTTGTTGCCCATGAGTGAGAAGTTCATTTTAGGAAATTTTTAGAATGATTTCTGCCTTAATTTGATCACTGAATTGCTGGAAACAAAACTTGCTCATATCTGGAATCAATTTAATTGCCTCCATGACTGTCTGATTTTTCTGGAAAGAAATAAAAGATTTCTTTGTTGAATTCACCTGATATTTTGTCCAAAACTGTTTCTTTGGAGTTTTTGAAATTCTGAAGAAGTTCTCTTTCTACTTACCAAAAATTCATCACTTTAATTTGAGGAAATGTTGGGAACTTTTCACTCTTGCACATGCCATAAATTGTGATTTGCAGTTTTCTGTTTATACTCTCACACACTTGCCCAATCGAGCTGTAGCCAAGCACTACTATATTTTTTGATGCCGTACCAAACCATTTTGCTGTGTTAAAAACTTGTGCATGGATTATTGATTTTCCATTTCAATTACTATGTTCATACTAGAACATGTAATTGAATGTAGATGGCCATTTAGAGCTTCTTGCTTGTCGTCAATTTTTGTACACTACTGTCCAGTTTACAAGTAAATGTATAGCTTGACCTTGTACCCTTTTCACTGAATCTTTTCATCTGCACATGTACAATGCTGTACCATGAAACTGTATTGTTCCCTTTTGCTATGACTCACCGTGTAGACAAATTTGTTGTTAACATTCTTGCTTGCTGAGATGTTCACTTAAACCCATGTTGTGCATTGCTGAATGTACCACTTGGCTTGATTATTGTTGACTTGAATTTCATGACATTGTTCCTTGTACCACATGGAGTCGAAACTAAAAAAAAATGTATATGCCACTGTATGGTGCTCTATGTTTTGCACTTGGTTGTTTTCTTTGCAAACTGACTTGACATCTTTTCATGTTCACCTGAAATGCCTCCACCATGTTAGTTTGCTTGAGTACATTCACTACTACACCATTGTATCTCACATGAGCAGTTGCTTTAGTCATGCTTCTCCATTCATAAACTTGCTTGCTGTGTTCATTGATTATGCCACTACATTGTTACATATAAACTGATCTTCCATGTAATTTTGGCCTTTCATGTTGCTCGACCACTTTTGTTTGAGCTGTTTTGCACTTTGTATCGTGCTCGACAATGTTTGTGTGAACTGAGTCGAGAAGGTCCACGTGGCTACTCCTCAGTTGCACACTGATTTGATGAGGCAGTGCACACGTGTGTATATATATATATATACTGTAACAACCCGTATTTTTGAATAACATGTTATAACACAAATCAAGGCAGAATTAAACTGTAAAATCTGAATCAAGGGAAACGGGCTATGCCATTGCGTTCGTCTCGGAAAAATACGCGAAATAGAGTCCGAGTTTTCGAAAATCGGAGTCCGTATGACCAAGATATGGCCTCGCGAAGTTTCACGAAAAATTCAAATTCAAAACAGATTCAAATTTCAGAAAATCAGAAGTGGCGGGAAAATTCCCGCCAGACCCAGGGTGGTCGACCTGGGGGTCGACTGGGGAGTCGACCTCCCCCCCAGGTCGACTGGGGAGTCGACCCCAGGGTCGACCTGGGAGTCGACCTGCCTGGTCGGCCCAGGCAACCTAGTGCACCTGTTTTGCTGTTTGGCTCAGTTTTGGTGGATTGTGACGATTTTTGAGGGCTTGGATCTATCCTAGGGTTAATCTAACGGCCTAAAACTACCCTAATCTCTATAAAAACACCCCTAGACTTGCCTAAACCCTCACAAACGACTCTTTCCACGAAGTGCTGCCCAAATCTCCATTGATCATGGCCTCCATCTCCAACTTCAAGAGCCTATGCATTCAAACAAGATCTGAATCAAAGGTGCTAGCTTGCTACATCAAATCAAGGAAGTGGATCAACGTTGCTATGGCGATTTCATGACAGTTCTTCATCAAAGGAGCCACCTTTCTTCGTCAAAATGATTCATGCTCCTAGTCCTCTTGCCACGCTATGTAAGTTCTAGCTACTTCGAGATGTTAACGGTAGTTTAATCATGGCATGGAATAAAATGTGGTTAAACATGAATGCTATAACCTATGCTTGCCTAGTTTGCTCCTTTAACATGAACATATGACTTTGGGGCATGTTTTAGCGACTAAACCATGCTATTCATGTTGCATTGGACTTAGTTTGCCATGCAAGATTGGACCTTTACTTGTAGTATGATAGCATGAACACTTAGAGCCACTTTGACTTGTGAAATAGTTGCATAAATTGGACTTTGGGGCTTATGCATGTAAATGAAACCAACCCCCTTATGATATCATGTTTATGTAAGGTCAAATCCCGTTATGATAATATGCAAGTTTGTGGCCAAATTTCCTATGATAATATGCAAGATTGTGGCCAAATCCTTTATGACATTATGCATGCTTGTGGTCAATCCCCTTTTATGTTATGCATGCTTGTGGCCAACCTTTATATGATAGTATGCATGTACAAGGCCAATACCTTCATGATACCATGCATGTTTGAAGCCAACCCCATCGTGGCATCGTGCATGTTTTGGGGTCAATGTGTATCATAGTATTTATACTATGTTGACTCGCTTTCACTCAAGTGAAAACACGATTTTGGGGTAGTTAGATAAACATGAACATGACACGAAATATTGACTTGAATATGACATGAAAACTTGACTTGAGGTTACATGCGAACACGACATGTAAGTTGAACCAAAATGGGGGCATGACACGGGGGGGGGGGGGGGTAAACATGGGACTTGAAATTAGACACGTATGGGTTGTAGGTGCAATATGACACTAGACCAAACATGAAAGTGGCCAACTCGAGGTTGGGTTGAGTTTGTAGCATAAATCTACCCGGACCCGCCCGGCTTAACTAGTGGCTACAAACAATAGGATCCAATGTGAGAAGTTGGTCATGTCGCGCTTAAGACCCGAGGTTAGACTAGGTTGTGGTGTAAATCTACCCGGACCCGCCCGACTTAACTAGTAACCACAACAAGGTCTAATGTGAGAGGTTGAGAGTGCATTAATCAAATTAATGCCACATGATAAGGTTAAGTAAATTTGACTAATGACACTTAACCGATATGACACGAATGGGTAGGTTAAGCGGGACCGGGCTTGATTTCTTAATGACACTTAACCATACAAGACAATTAGGGGATGGGGTTAAGTAATTTACGCTTAACTAATCCGACTTGGGAATTAGATGGGGTTAAGTAATTAAGACTTAACTAATCTAAACATGGTAATTAGATGGGGTTAAGTAATTAAGACTTAACTAATCTAAACACGGTAATTAGATGGGGTTAAGTAATCTATACTTAACTAATCTAAACACGGTAATTCGATGGGGTTAAGTTAAACACTTAACCAATCTAAACTTGGCAATCCAATGAGGTTAAGTAACCAATACTTAACTAATTTAATGGGGTTAAGTAACTTATACTTAACCAATTATACGTGATGATTTGATGAGGTTAAGTAACCTACACTTAACCAATCTAATACGTGGGTCTGGTAGGGTTAAGTCACAAGACCTTTTAAATTAGGCTTAACCATTGTAATACGATTAGTGGATGGGGTTAAGTTAACCTACACTTAACCAATCCGACTCGACAATCTGATGGGATTAAGATAATCTATGCTTAATCAATCTAACATGATAATCTGATAGGGTTAAGACAAATAAATACTTAACCAATTTGACTTGATAGGGTTAAGTCATGAGCTTCTTGGTACACTTAACCAACTTGTAGGGCCAAGCCTTGAACTTGAGTACTTAGCCAATCTTGACATGATTAGCAGGCGGGTTAAGTCATGAACTTGGATAACAACACTTAACCCATTTGACAAAACCCTAGCTCAGGGGACTAGGTTGGGAATCGTAGTTAACAAGGATAGCGGAAAGAGGAGCTAAGTGGTAAACCTTAGTTAAGGGTAACTAAGTAATAATTCTTATCTAAGGTCATGGGACTAGTTCATAAAGAGATGAGTAACCTGGTACGGTAGGTCATCGCTTAGTATACGAGGAGGAGCAAGTTATCTGACTTGGATAAAAGCCCCAGTGAACTGGGAGCCGAAGTTGAAGCTTCGGGGAACGTGAGGGTACTCTTGGTATCCCTCTGTGAGGTGGCAAGTGGTCCATGAAACCCGGCCTCACAGGGGTTAAGGTCTGCGGTAGAAGAGCCAAGAGTATGCCTTGGTTGCTATGCGAGCGACCTAAAGACTGGGATGGATTAGCTTGGAGTCGACGATACTTGATTTTGCTCCGGGATAGCATGTCGCCGACTACCTACCATCTTTAGTCAATCGTGTACGTACGGAAAGGCAGGGAACTCCCAAAAGACCATATACTAGCTATCGAGTTATGGGTGAGGTTGGCCATCTGGAAATGGGCATCGATGGGCCTTAGTGTAGTTCTCATACATGATTTTTCTTGGATTGTCTTTCAGTAGTTGAGGGAGGGGTCACATGGGACCATAGCCACGGGTACAAAAACAGACCTTGATATCTGCATCAGCAGACGACTTAAAGCTCCCGACCGAGTTCCGTATTTCTTGATTTGCCCTGACACGGAACTCGGATGGCACATTGAGGAACATGTGCGTCTAGACATGGGAAACGATTCACGATACATACGCGGGATAAAGGGCGCGGTTGACGGGTGGCATAAATCCTAGTGGCTCTAGGTGGCTGAACCCAAACCGAGACACGGAAACGTTCATTAGGTAGCATAATCCCTAGCGGTCCTAGGCGGCATAAATCCTAAGTAAACGCGCGATAGTTCATGGTAAGGAAACATAACTAGATCAAGGGTAGCAGTCCAAAATAACCTCAAGGATAAAATGTTTACATGGGAAAGCCCGTATGGCCTACGGCAAAGGACTGAACTTATACATGGAAAGAAACATACGAGTTGGGAAAACCTACATATGCTATATATTAGGTTGACATAGACCATTACATGGCATTGGGCAAGGGATATTCATAGTTAACACATGACGCGGGTTGGGATACTAGTACGAGAGGTGCAGAGCAAATATACATGTTAGGACCATGAGAAATATACATGATAGATACCATGGGATGTTATACAGGATAGATACCTTGGGATATTATACTCGATAGAAACCTGACGATGTGATACCTTGATTTATCATGACACCGTAGTTTATCATGATATCTTAGTTTGCCTTGCTACAGTAGTTCAGCCTGTTACCCTGGTTTAGTTTATCTATCTTGTAGTCATCCTTATGTTTACTTCCAGTTTATGCATGTCATGTTACCTTTACCTGTTTTTATACTGGGAGTAGATAGGACTTACCTGTCTTTATGACTGACCCCGTTTTGTTTCGCCTCTTTGTCTTCCGTTTCCCCCCCCCCCCAGGTTTCAGGAAGGAAACAATGTTATCTAGATCGGATTTCTTCTGCTTGAAGGTCATCACGCATGGCTTGGACTTTTCTTGGCTATGGCTACTTTACTGTTTTACTTGGGGAATAATTTATGAAATGGTTTTATGCTTCTTTATTATTGCAAGACAGGTTTTGATGTATTCTGATGTAAAAGGCTTTAAACCTTATTTTATAAGGTAATGAAATTTGTTTTACTTCCGCTGTTTTATATATATGTTCTGTCTTGTAATATTTCTGTGCATGTTTACCTCGATAATGCTTCACCAAACCTAGTGCATTCCCTTTGTGAGTGACCCTAGCGGAGGTGGGGTGTTACATTTGGTATCAGAGCAGAAGGTTACCAGACTGGGCAAAAGTTTTTAAAACCTTCTGAAAACTATTTGAAAAACCGTTTGCAAAGAAGCATTTTTCAAGAAAATTTTGTTTTAAAAGGCTATTCCCCAAAAGCCATTAGCACCATCCTTTGTTTCCTTGATTGAACCTCTTTTCCTTTCTTTCCTCCATCTGTAGTCACAATAGTTTTAACTGCGACTAATCCTTGTCTAGCTACGTAAGTGTTTTCCCGTGCGATGGAGGTAGTTCTCGAGAGACCTGTTACTGAAGTTATGAGAAGGGATAATAAGAGCAAGGATAAAGGACACGAGCTTAAGAATAAGCAACTTGTTGGTATGGCTTGATCCACAAAGGAAGATAAGGACAAAATCAGCGAGAGGGCAATGGTATGCTCTCATTTCTAGCGTACCTAAGAGGAATGGTACCGTTTTTGTTAAAGGCTTAGCCTTTCATTTCTATCGTCCCGTCTAGACTTTGTTTTGATCATCGCATCATTTAAGTCTGCTTGGATAGTTGAGTCTCTGCACCTTAGTACTAGCATGATAGAAGATCCCACTTTAGTCCCAAAATCTGGTTGGAGAGTCGGTCCATTTATTCATGACTTGTTTAGGATTGAGAGTGTAAATGTCAAGTGTTGAGATTAGAAGCAATACTTCTATTGTTGAGCTATGGATGGATTCTAGGGATGAAGTGGTTATCCAGTAAGGGATGCCATTCTCGGTTTTGAAAGGAGGGTAGTTAAACTCTTAGCTTGCCTTGGTAATACCCTCGAAGTCTCGTGTAACCTTTTGGGTTCTGTCATGGTTAGTTACCTAGAATCTCTTGACGAATTTATCGGAAATCTCTGATCCGATCGAGTAACGTTCGCCACTAAGGCGGATGGTTTATTCCACTTGAGCATGGGTTATAGGAATCACCCTAGTAAGTACACGTGGTAACATGGATTGGCATCGGTAAACAAGATCCAGAATTCACTATTGAATTTTGGAGAGCTTGCATGAGGACGGAGATATGGTTGAGCCAAGTATACTAGGGAAAGAATAAATGAAAGGGGAACGAGAGGCGACAGTGAAAAGAGTTCCGACTCATACCTTGGAAATAGGAATCAAGGAGCTACGAAATCATGAAGTCAAAGGCGGTCAAGGCACAATGGAATTAAGTTCGTGGAAATGCGGCTCAGGTGCGCGCATCATGTCTCTTTTTAAGAGTGTATCTTTGATCCTTGGTTCACCCGTAGAGCTTACTTGCATGCTATCGCTTGGTGGATATCCTCTCGGTCCTGTTTCTGTTACAAACCCCGTAAGGAGTTTGTCTTGTTTATCCCCTCGATCTTATCTTGGGAACCTTAGGTAGAACTCTATGGATGTAAACATGTATTTGAAACATGTTATGATTGGTATGGTTGCAAATGGTTGCAAGTGGTTGCTCTTGGATGCGCGAATACACATTAGGTACTAGATTGACACGGTCACGATTCATGTTGCATATGCACGAGTATTTATACTTGTTTATGGATGAAATTGAATGTGTTATCATGCGGATGTTGCATATGAATGAATGTTTGTGCACGCAAATAGTACTTATATGACTATGGCTATTTGCATACATGTTGGACTCATGGCACTAAACATATTTTGCATTAGAAAGATCATTCAGGCCTGATCATTAGCATTAGCTAAGGAGCATAAACACACACGTTTTGCATATGTTCATACGGCATTAGAAATCGTCTAAGGACCAAGGTTGCCTGTGGATGATGTTTTGAGTAGATGGATGATGGATGGTAGGATACGTTCTTCCTAACTTGGAGATTTCGGGGACGAAATCCTTTAAGTTGGGGAGAATGTAACAACCCGTATTTTTGAATAACATGTTATAACACAAATCAAGGCAGAATTAAACTATAAAATCTGAATCAAGGGAAACGGGCTGTGCCATTGCGTTTGTCTCGGAAAAATACGCGAAATAGAGTCCGAGTTTTCAAAAATCGGAGTCCGTATGACCAAGATATGGCCTCGCGAAGTTTCACGAAAAATTCAAATTCAAAACAGATTCAAATTTCAGAAAATCAGAAGTGGCGGGAAAATTCCCGCCAGACCCAGGGGGTCGACCTGGGGGTCGACTGGGGAGTCGACCTCCCCCCCAGGTCGACTGGGGAGTCGACCCCAGGGTCGACCTGGGAGTCGACCTGCCTGGTCGGCCCAGGCAACCTGGTGCACCTATTTTGCTGTTTGGCTCGGTTTTGGAGGCTTGTGACGATTTTTGAGGGCTTGGATCTATCCTAGGGTTAATCTAACGGCCTAAAACTACCCTAATCTCTATAAAAACACCCCTAGACTTGCCTAAACCCTCACAAACCACTCTTGCCACGAAGTGCTGCCCAAATCTCCATTGATCATGGCCTCCATCTCCAACATCAAGAGCCTATGCATTCAAACAAGATCTGAATCAAAGGTGCTAGCTTGCTACATTAAATCAAGGAAGTGGATCAACGTTGCTATGGCGATTTCATGACGGTTCTTCATCAAAGGAGCAACCTTTCTTCGTCAAAATGATTCATGCTCCTAGTCCTCTTGCCATGCTATGTAAGTTCTAGCTACTTCGAGATGTTAACGGTAGTTTAATCATGGCATGGAATAAAATGTGGTTAAACATGAATGCTATAACCTATGCTAGCCTAGTTTGCTCCTTTAACATGAACATATGACTTTGGGTCATGTTTTAGCGACTAAACCATGCTATTCATGTTGCATTGGACTTAGTTTGCCATGCAAGATTGGACCTTTACTTGTAGTATGATAGTATGAACACTTAGAGCCACTTTGACTTGTGAAATAGTTGCATAAATTGGACTTTGGGGCTTATGCGTGTAAATGAAACCAACCCCCTTATGATATCATGTTTATGTAAGGTCAAATCTCGTTATGATAATATGCAAGTTTGTGGCCGAATTTCCTATGATAATATGCAAGATTGTGGCCAAATCCTTTATGACATTATGCATGCTTGTGGCCAATCCCCTTTTATGTTATGCATGCTTGTGGCCAACCTTTATATGATAGTATGCATGTACAAGGCCAATCCCTTCATGATACCATGCATGTTTGAAGCCAACCCCGTCGTGGCATCGTGCATGTTTTGGGGTCAATGTGTATCATAGTATTTAAACTATGTTGACTCGCTTTCACTCAAGTGAAAACACGATTTTGGGGTAGTTAGATAAACATGAACATGACACGAAATCTTGACTTGAATATAACATGAAAACTTGACTTGAGGTTACATGTGAACACGACATGTAAGTTGAACCAAAATGGGGGCATGACACGGGGGGGGGGGGGGGGGGTAAACATGGGACTTGAAATTAGACACGTATGGGTTGTAGGTGCAATATGACACTAGACCAAACATGAAAGTGGCCAACTCGAGATTGGGTTGAGTTTGTAGCATAAATCTACCCGGACCCGCCCGGCTTAACTAGTGGCTACAAACAATAGGATCCAATGTGAGAAGTTGGTCATGTCGCGCTTAAGACCCGAGGTTAGACTAGGTTGTGGTGTAAATCTACCCGGACCCGCCCGGCTTAACTAGTAACCACAAAAAGGTCTAATGTGAGAGGTTGAGAGTGCATTAATCAAATTAATGCCACATGATAAGGTTAAGTAAATTTGACTAATGACACTTAACCGATATGACACGAATGGGTAGGTTAAGTGGGACCGGGCTTGATTTCTTAATGACACTTAACCATACAAGACAATTAGGGGATGGGGTTAAGTAATTTACGCTTAACTAATCCGACTTGGGAATTAGATGGGGTTAAGTAATTAAGACTTAACTAATCTAAACATGGTAATTAGATGGGGGTTAAGTAATTAAGACTTAACTATCCAAACACGGTAATTAGATGGGGTTAAGTAATCTATACTTAACTAATCTAAACACGGTAATTCGATGGGGTTAAGTTAAACACTTAACCAATCTAAACTTGGCAATCCAATGAGGTTAAGTAACCAATACTTAACTAATTTAACGGGGTTAAGTAACTTATACTTAACCAATTATACGTGATGATTTGATGAGGTGAAGTAACCTACACTTAACCAATCTAATACGTGGGTCTGGTAGGGTTAAGTCACAAGACCTTTTAAATTAGGCTTAACCATTGTAATACGATTAGTGGATGGGGTTAAGTTAACCTACACTTAACCAATCCAACTCGACAATCTGATGGGATTAAGATAATCTATGCTTAATCAATCTAACATGATAATCTGATAGGGTTAAGACAAATAAATACTTAACCAATTTGACTTGATAGGGTTAAGTCATGAGCTTCTTGGTACACTTAACCAACTTGTAGGGCCAAGCCTTGAACTTGAGTACTTAGCCAATCTTGACATGATTAGCAGGCGGGTTAAGTCATGAACTTGGATAACAACACTTAACCCATTTGACAAAACCCTAGCTCAGGGGACTAGGTTGGGAATCGTAGTTAACAAGGATAGCGGAAAGAGGAGCTAAGTGGTAAACCTTAGTTAAGGGTAACTAAGTAATAATTCTTAGCTAAGGTCATGGGACTAGTTCATAAAGAGATGAGCAACCTAGTACGGTAGGTCATCGCTTAGTATACGAGGAGGAGCAAGTTATCTGACTCGGATAAAAGCTCCAGCGAACTGGGAGCCGAAGCTGAAGCTTCGGGGAATGTGAGGGTCCTCTTGGTATCCCTCTGTGAGGTGGCAAGTGGTCCATGAAACCCGGCCTCACAGGGGTTAAGGTATGCGGTAGAAGAGCCAAGAGTATGCCTTGGTTGCTATGCGAGCGACCTAAAGACTGGGATGGATTAGCGTGGAGTCGACGATACTTGATTTTGCCCCGGGATAGCATGTCGCCGACTACCTACCATCTTTAGTCAATCGTGTACATACGGAAAGGCAGGGAACTCCCAAAAGACCATATACTAGCTATCGAGCTATGGGTGAGGTTGGCCATCTGGAAATGGGCATCGATGGGCCTTAGTGTAGTTCTCATACATGATTTTTCTTGGATTGCCTTTCAGTAGTTGAGGGAGGGGTCACGTGGGACCATAGCCACGGGTACAAAAACAGACCTTGATATCTGCATCAGCAGACGACTTAAAGCTCCCGACCGAGTTCCGTATTTCTTGATTTTCCCTGACACGGAACTCGGATGGCACATTGAGGAACATGTGCGTCTAGACATGGGAAACGATTCACAATACATACACGGGATAAAGGGCGCGGTTGACGGGTGGCATAAATCCTAGTGGCTCTAGGTGGCTGAACCCAAACCGAGACACGGAAACGTTCATTAGGTAGCATAATCCCTAGTGGTCCTAGGCGGCATAAATCCTAAGTAAACGCGCGACAGTTCATGGTAAGGAAACATAACTAGATCAAGGGTAGCAGTCCAAAATAACCTCAAGGATAAAACGTTTACATGGGAAAGCCCGTATGGCCTACGGCAAAGGACTGAACTTATACATGGAAAGAAACATACGAGTTGGGAAAACCTACATATGCTATATATTAGGTTGACATAGACCATTACATGGCATTGGGCAAGGGACATTCATAGTTAACACATGACGCAGGTTGGGATACTAGTACGAGAGGTGCAGAGCAAATATACATGTTAGGACCATGAGAAATATACATGATAGATACCATGGGATGTTATACAGGATAGATACCTTGGGATATTATACTCGATAGAAACCTGACGATGTGATACCTTGATTTATCATGACACCGTAGTTTATCATGATATCTTAGTTTGCCTTGCTACAGTAGTTCAGCCTGTTACCCTGGTTTAGTTTATCTATCTTGTAGTCATCCTTATGTTTACTTCCAGTTTATGCATGTCATGTTACCTTTACCTGTTTTTATACTGGGAGTAGATAGGACTTACCAGTCTTTATGACTGACCCCGTTTTGTTTTGCCTCTTTGTCTTCCGTTTCCCCCCCAGGTTTCAGGGAGGAAACAATGTTATCTAGATCGGATTTCTTCTGCTTGAAGGTCATCACGCATAGCTTGGACTTTTCTTGGCTCTGGCTTCTTTACTGTTTTACTTGGGGAATAATTTATGAAATGGTTTTATGCTTCTTTATTATTGCAAGACAGGTTTTGATGTATTCTGATGTAAAAGGCTTTAGACCTTATTTTATAAGGTAATGAAATTTGTTTTACTTCCGCTGTTATATATATATGTTCTGTCTTGTAATATTTCTGTGCATGTTTACCTCGATAATGCTTCACCAAACCTAGTGCATTCCCTTTGTGAGTGACCCTAGCGGAGGTGGGGTGTTACATATACACACGTGTTTATATGCAGCCATCCAGACGTATGAATATCACAAGCTGTCTAGACACAGTCGAATGAATCAGATCGAGTCAGAAAAATGATGAGAAACACACCAAAATTCTGAGGCAAATATTTTTTTTTAAAATATTCGCTAGAATTTAGAAAACTATTTTCGTTATAGATACTGTATGTGTTTCTGTATTTGACAGGTATGAAGACTGCACTGACTAAGGATGTGAAGACTGAAGACAGTAAATGAAGCAGTGTCAGTAAATGTGTATATATATATATATAAGTCTGTGTAAATGAATGTATATGTGACTGTATAAAGAGTTGAGTGTCTGTATATGAATCAATGTGAATGTATATTGACAGGGTTGCAGTGAGGAGTTGTGTATGAATGAAAAATATTAGTGATGTGTACAAATAGTGCAGTTGTAATTCTGTATTGTTTGATACTGAAATAAAATATTATATTTGAACAAAATACTGTGTAGATATTTGAATTTCTGTATAAATGTATTCTGTTTAAATATAAATATTATATTCCTGTATGTGATGTATGTATAGAACAGTATAGTAACAAACACAATTAAAATAATATTTATTTAGTTGTTATCATCAAACAAAAATCATATAGTTGTGTATACAACTACGTCATATACATAACATAAAGTTCTGTGTGACTGAAATATGGTGTTTACTTAAAGTCCATACCCTATATTTTTAGCAGGTTACATATGTCAAGGTATGTCTACGCAGCACACAACTTTCACATAAACACCAAGTATCTAACCAATGATGAAGCGACCCAAACTTTCCCGTAAAGGAAAGCCCGGATTGAGTTGAGAACACGACAAATCAGAACATAAATAGAAGAACATTTTGTTGCTTATTACAACAGTTTACATCCGAGTACAAGAATATACAGAGTATGAACAAATAATATACATTTGATAAATATCAGAGATTTACAAATTACAATGCAGCGGAAAATAATACAAAACACAACTGAAAGAGATACACGGATACAGAGCATTCCGAATATCATTCCAGCTGTAAACCAGGATCCTGTGAATATATATCTGCAAAACCAAAACCTCTAGCTGCCCGTGTGGAAAATAGGGGCACCCAGAGTTTAGGATAAAACAATAAACTCCAGGTCAATCATGTGACTGGTGTGAGAACTAAAGCAGTTATTTAATCTTTACTTTAAAATAAAGTAAATCAAGAGACACGCCGTATAACATGGAATGGGGTTCCTCCTAAGAATACCAGTGCATATAACAAAACAGCGCAATGCTTTTTGAAAAAATGAAGCTATTATAAGACCTAGGTCCCATCACACAATGTGTAACACCCTGTATTTTTCTATGAACATAAAGCAACAAAACAAAGTATACTTAATTTTTAAAAGAAGAATTAAGGGAAACGGGTTACGCCATTACGTTTGTTTCGGAATTCTGCTTGAGATAGAGTCCGAGGTTGCATAAATCGGACTCCGTATGAAGGAGTTATGGCACTTAGAAGTTTCCAGAATTTAAAATACAAACTAGCCCGAATTCAAAATTTAAGAGTTCGAAATTCAATACACACACCTTCAAACTTCTAAATTCTGGTTGGTTCTTTTAGGTTTGAATGGCTTTGATTGGTCCTAGGTTTATCTAACGGCTCTTATTAAATCAAACTTCTATATAAGCAACCTAAATCTAAACCCTAAACCACACAACTTCATTATACCTATACTCTGCCCTAATTCTAATTAAAATAAATCAATGGCGTCGCTACTCTGCTAAACCTAAACTAGAACTAGTGCTTCTTCTTCTTCCAATTTGAATAGGATTAAAAGAGAACAACTACAACCCTTTTCTTTTAGAATCCAACCAAGGTGAGTACAGTTATTTTCAGATATGAAATTTAATTATGATCTTGACATGGTTATAAATATGAATTGGAGATTATGCATATTCTTGTTTATTAGATCTGTTTTTCTATGTAGATCTATCTTATTCATGTTTATTAGATCTGTTTTTCTGTGTAGATCTATGTTATTAATATTATTGTAACTATTATGTATCTCTTCCTTCCTTCTGTTCTATAGCCAGTCTACCACGAGCCTGAGCCAAATCTCATAAGAAATTGACGCACGAACGCTAAATTTGGGGAAAATAGTGAATGATTCATAATTAGACATGACCGATTTGTGACTAATTTGAGAAAAGAGCATATGTTGTAATTTAAGATCTAGATCTGGGCATACTATATATGTTAGTCTGTGATTTGGAAGAAGGAGAATTATTTTGTATATGACTTAGGCGTAAAGATCTATATTAAAATAGGATAACTATTATACGTGAACACGCCTAAATGGGGATTTTTGGACATTTGACATACGCTGAAATCAAAGGCTATAATTTGGCATAATTCGAATTGTATATCATGATTTGGGGTTTTTTTGGAGAATATTTTGTACTGTGTAAATTTAACAAAAATTTGGGGCATATGTTATATTGTGAATTATGACCATAATTTGGGCATGTAAAATTAGGCTTAATTTTAAGATTAAGCGAGGTATGTCAATGGAATTTTAAGGGATGATTAAATCTGTTAAATTGTCTAATCTGCTAAATCTGTTGAAACTGAATACGGTAATTTGGGGTATGAAAATCTATAGGCTCGATCTAAAATTGAGCAAAACATGTTAATAGAACTTTGGATAATCTGCTGTAATTTGTAAAGAAGTTAATTTATTGAATTGGCATAATTAGACTGATATTGGCATAATCCATGAATGAATACTTTAGCTAAAATAAGAATGCTGAGACATGAGATTAGACTCTATTTGCGGTAGAAGCCTGCCCAGACCCAACCGGCTAAACCAACAACCGCAAACTGTCAGACTAATGTAATTGGCATAACTAAAATATGCTTAGACACGAGGTTAGGTCTAGCTTGTGGCAGAAGTCTGCTCGGAACCGCCCGGCACATCCAGCGGCCACAAGCTACCGACCTAATGTGAGAGGTCTGTGCATTAATATTTAATTAATGCAAATCTAAGATAAATGTGATGCCTAAAACGTGTTGGGTGTATAGGGTTAAACCAATTGGACTGATGAATCAAATAAACCTGTTTCGTAAATTTGTAGGCCCAATACAAGGTTAGGTGAAACAATCTGTAAGTCTGTTAATCTATATTTCTGATCCGTTAAACTTGTTAATCTATATATCTGATCCGTTAGTCTGAAAAATTGTTAACCTGTATGTCTGATCTGAGAACTAGTTAATCTGAACTTTATACATTTGAAATCTGTAAGCAAATTAATCTGAAATCGGTTAGTCTGGGGACACAAGGTTAGGAGTGGTAATTACTTGTGTCATCTGTTTTTTGGGACCCATATTAGTCAGTAACCCTTTCTGGTATCAAAACTATGACCCAACACTAGGCAGGGGTCCAGGGCACGCTTACCGAACTAATTATAAGAGGTTCATTCTGATAATGGCGAGGGGTGTTGATGGTGCATTCCAACCGGGTCATGTAAGTGCATGGATCCGGTCTGCTCTGAGGATGTAAGATGCCGTGACATCTGTAAATAGGTCTGTGTCTATAGATTGCCACTTTAGGGAATGATACACCCTTCTGTGGGGCCGGCACAGGGTATTTATGTATTAAGGAGCCGATCGCTTAGGGTAGAATTTAGGGTACACCTAGTTCTATCTGTTTCTGTTGGGGTACCGTCTGTTTCTATTGGGGTGGAAACACCTGTCTGTTTCTGCGTGGTACCGTTTGTTTCCGTCTCTGATTCTGTTTCTGCTTCTGTTTCTATATCGTCTGTCTCGGTTCAGGTGGTAAAGGCCCATTACTAGCATTCTGTTTCTGTACATCTGTCTCTGTTAGGGTGGTAAAGGCCCATTACTAGCATTGTGTTTTTGAAGAGATCGTTGTGTTTTCTGTTTAGACATTAGGACAACACCTAATTCGGTTATACTAGTATTAGTGCAGAGAAGTGAAAACCAAGTAAGAATCTTAGTTTAGCCTATATTATTCTATCTCTTCTATTAACCTGCTACTCTTGTTACGGTTATCTCTCATCCAGTTTTATTTACATGTCATGATACTGTTATCTGCTTATATGCTGAAAGTCACTGGACTCACCAGACTTATGTGCGACCCAGTTTGTTTCGCCTCTTTTCTTCCGTTTCCCCCCCAGGTTCTCAGGGTGGAAACATAGGAGCTTGATTCAGATTCCATCTTCTTGAAGTGCTTGAAGTATTGCTTGGCTTTGATTCTGCTTATTTATGGCATTTTCTGTTGGGATTATGGCTTTAAAATTATGTACCCTGAAGGCTTCTGTACAAGATTGATATTTATGTACTTGAATTTTGGTATTGTGATTTTGAAAGATGTAACCAAATTTATTTCTGTTTCCACTGCAATAAAGTTATAAAAAATTTCAAGTACTACTTTAAGTATCTATCTTGTAATATTTTGTTCTGTTTACTTATATCGCTCCATGAAAGTTAATGCATTCCCTTAGTGAGTGACATTAATGGATGTGGCGTGTTACACTTGGTATCAGAGCCGAAGGTTAGTAGATTTGATAAAAAGTTTTTGAAAACTATTTTCAAAAAGGTTTTAAAAAGGAAGTATTTTCAAAAGTAGAGTTTATTTTGAAAAACATAATCCCCAAGAGCCATATATCTTTCCTTTGATTCTCCGTTTTGAATCTCTTCCTTTTTCTTTTCAGCATGTCTGGGGTACCCGAGATACCCGAGGGCATACCGATACCAACTTGGTTCAGAAGGTATCTGAAGGCAAGGGCCATCGCCGCAGGCCCAGCTGACGTTCCTCCTCCTCCTCCCCGCGTTGATACTTTTTCGAAGATATGCAAGGACTTTCGGGCAACGGGCGGGAAACCTTTTCACGGGTCAGAGACATTTGTTGAAGCTCGAAATTGGCTTAAGGAGGTGGAAGATTTGTTTGGTATCTTCAAGATAGAAGATGGAAGGAAGGTCTAATTAGCTGCTTGGTTAATGAAGGACGAAGCCTCGTTTTGGTGGGAGGTTACGAATGGAGAGCGTCCAGTGGAGACATGGATGGATTTCTGGCATAGGTTCAAAATGAAATTTCTTTCACGAGCAGAAGAGAATTTATACATGGAGAGGTTCTTAGCATTGAAGCAAGGGAATTTATCGGTGTAGGAGTACGTCAACAAGTTCAATCAATTGGCGAGATTTGGCTTAGACTTGGTGAACACACCTGAAAAGAAGGCCTTCAAATTCGTTAAAGGTTTGAATGAGCCGCTACACGGGTTGGCTATGACCCACATTCCTACGGTGCCTACCTTCAAGAAATTGGTTGTGTAACACCCCGGATTTTTGAATAATCGAATTAACTAAATTAAAGAATAATTAATCTCAGACATGAGAATTAAGGGAAACGGGTTGCGCCATTGTGTTCATCTCGGAATTCTGGTTGAGATAGAGTCTGAGTTTGCGTAAATTGGACTTCGTATGAAGAAGTTATGGCGATCGGAAGTTTCAGAAAATTTAAAACAGATTTTCAGAAAATTCAAATTTCGGAGTCAGACAGGCTAGGCGGGAAAATTCCCGCTAGGGCCAGGTCGACCATAGGGTCGACCTGAGGGTCGACGTGCCTTAACCAGGTCGACCTAGGGGTCGACCTGCCCCCCCCCCCCTCGGGCAGATTTGATTAATGACCTGTTTGTGACTATGTGCTGAATCATTAGGGTTTCTGATCTGCTCTGATTGGCTGGGATTAATTCTGGGTTGATCGGATGGCTTAAACTAATCCTATACTCTATAAAAACACCTATAGACTCAAACCCTAAAATCAAAACAAAATTGGATTCATGGCCTCCATGCCGTCACCTTGCAACTCAGAATAGCCGCCGCCCATTAGAGAGGAAGAAAGCAAATCAAATTCAATCTTTTTCAACTCTAACAACGAATCTTCATCAACGGAGCGCTAATTCAACTCCAGAAATCAGAATTCAGAACTCAAGACTGCTTTTGAGTTGTGAGTTCGATAGTTTTAACAAAATAATTAATAAATGAATTAGATTGATTATAATGCGGATAATTTGGATGTGATATGAATTGTTGATTTCATGTTGTAATTATGTTGTAATTTCTATGATATTATGTTATGATGCTATTATCTACGATGCAAAGTTATGATGCTATCACCCATGTTATAATCCTATGACTGGCTTATGTCTAGTTGAATCATCATGCCTCTTATGTTAGTTTGTTATATTGACTCATATGATAAATCATATGTATGCAAGTTTAGACTTTGATTCAAACATGAATCATATACAAGTTGGGTAGAATTAAATGTGAACTTACATGATTATGACACCTAGTTTATGTGAGAATTAAATTGAAAGTTAGGCTATGACATATGCTAAATTCTACATGATACTTTACAAGTTAGACACTAGTTTACACCATTGTTGCGATGTACAAATCACATATGTGAGTTTATGAGTTGGATATGAATCATGTTATGTTATTACCTATGCAAGTTTACCCCCTTTAGATATAAATCTATGACATATGTTGTTTATGTAAGTTTGTGGCCATTATCTCATCAAGTTCACACCTTTAGATTTGGATCCATGACATATGTTATTTATGCAAGTTGTAAATTTTGGCCTATGCAAGTTTTAGATGTAGAACATCATTCACATATGCAAGTTCACCCCTATGTTAGATCTATGTTTTAATTATGTGTATATATTGTGATGTTTTCTTTTATTTCATGAGTTAGACTATTCGAGTCTAACGTATATTTTGCGTTTAACGAACAAACGTACAACGTGGGGTAAAAAGGGGATAATATTAAAAAGATTTAATTGGCATAAATGCCTTAAAAGGCATAAAATATAATTGTGGTGAAATTGGTATGATTTTACATACCATAAATGGATGGACATAATTGAGTCAATTATGGACATCGTTAAATTTGGAATTGATTGATAATTTGAATAGGTAAAGTAATTCAAATTTGGGGAATGATTAATTAGGAGTAATTAATCGTCTAAGACACGAGGTTAGGCTCTTTTGTGGTGTAAGACTGCCCGGACCCGCCCGGCAAATCCATCTGCCACAAATGCCAGTCTAATGTGAGAGGTCTTAGGCACAAACTAAATACGTGACAGTTGTAAAGAAACGAGGTTAGGCTCTTTTATGGTGCAAGACTGCCCGAACCCCGCCCGACAAATCCAATTGCCACAAATGTCAGTCTAATGTGAGAGGTCTTTATGAGGTTACGGTCTTAATGAATTAAGAAACACTTAACCAGATAAGCATGTAGTGGGACATGAGGGGGTTAAGTGGGTGCCTTGGGTGGCATGTGGAATCTAGTGGTTGCCTTGGGTGGCATTTGGAAATACGATTAGAAATACTTGACCAAAATTGAAACATGTAATTGAAACATGAATAAGAAGTGGGTTAAGTGGGATGTACTAGAGGGAACCAAGCTTAGGTGGATAGCTTGTGTCAAGTAATGGGGGCCCGTTTCAACCAGTAACCCATACGTATCTTTGTGGGCTCGACCCAAGTCGAGGACGGGACACACATACTGGGCTTGACTGTAAGAGGCCAAACCGGGTTAGCGGTGGCAACGCAAGTCCAACGGGTTCATATGCGTGTGTGGACCCGGGATGGTTGGTAAGACGTTGTTGCATCGTGTAGGTATAAGCCGTGCATTCTTGGTGGTATCGGGTTGCCACTTTGGGGAGTGATACACCCCACTGTGGGGCCAGCACGGGTATCTACGAGTTAGGGAGCCGATCGCTTGGGGTAGTGGGTACACCTAGTGGAGATAGGGGCAGACGACACCTATGAAGGCAGCTAGGGGTGCACGAAACTACCAATATCATTATTGAGTCTGTAGGCGGGATCAACTTTAGGGTGACTAGTGGTGGTGCAGTATACTAGTGGCGGTGCAGTATAGCAATTATCCTATAGTGTTGGTGTAGTTTAGTAAATTTATCTTAGTGGGCTAGGTGCGCTTTAACGATATCGTTGTTCGTCTTGTTTCCTTGTTTACTCTGTCATACTCAATGGTTCATGATCATTTCCTTATTTTCCAACTTATGCCTTAGTCTAGTTACTTTGTTATTTATATTGTTAGAATTATCGCACTCGCCAGACTTTATGTCTGATCCCCCATTTTCCATCTCTTTCCTTTTCCCCCCAGGTGCTCAGGTTGGAACTAGCACCAGTGGAGCTTGATTTTGGACAGCTTTTAGAAGATTGCTTGGATCGCTGAAGTAAAGTTCAGCTTCTATTTATTTATGGCTATTTTGATGTTGGTGATTATGTCTTTCAGTTTATGTACTTTGTTTTATCAAGATGGATATGATGTACTTGACTTTGGTTTATGGTTTTGATGATGTAATCAAACATATGTGTTTTCCGCTGCAATGAAATAAAGTTTTAAATTTCCAAGTACTGCTTTATATCTGTCTTCTTGTGATTTTCTGTTCTATATTCACTTAAAATGCTTCATGGAAACTAATGCATTCCCTTTGTGAGTGACAGTAATTGACGTGGGGTATTACACGTGATATCAAAGCTGAAGGTTACCAGAACAGATATGAATTTTTGAAAAACTATTTTTCAAAACAATTTTTATAAAGAAGTACTTTCAAAAGTATGATTTAAGGAAAGTATTTTCAAGAGAAAAATATATTTTGGAAAGCATAACCCCAAGAGCCATATATCTTTCCTTCAGCCCTTTTTGTATTAAATCTTTCCTTTTTCGTTTCAACATGTCTGAAGCATCTGAGATACTAGAGGGCGTTCATGTGCCCGGTTGGTTTCATCAATATCTCGAGGCTAGGGCCGCCACCGCAGGTCCAGCAAATGCTCCTCCTCCTCCTCCCCTTCCTCCGCGCATCGATACTTTTGCTAAGATATGTAAGGACTTTAGAGCAATGGGTGGAAAACCTTTTCACGGGACGGAGACATTTGTTGAAGCTTGTAACTGGCTAAAGGAGGTGGAAGAATTGTTTGGAATCTTTGAAGTGGATGATGGAAGAAAAGTCCAGCTAGCTACTTGGCTAATGAAGGATGAGGCCTCGTTTTGGTGGGAGGTCACTAATGGGGGACGTCCAGTCGATACATGGCCAGATTTTAGGCAGAGGTTTGAGGCAAAGTTTCTCTCACGGGCTGAAGAGAATCTATACGTGGAAAGATTTTTGTCACTGAAGCAAGGGAATCTATCGGTGAAAGAGTACGTTAACAAATTCAACCAATTGGCAAGGTTTGGCTTAGACTTGGTGAATACACCAGAAAAGAAGGCTCTAAAATTTGTTAAGGGTTTAAACGAGCCGCTTCATGGGTTAGCTATGACTAACATTCCCATGGGGGCTACCTTCGAGAGATTAGTTGACATGGCGCTCATGCATGAAGAGGAGAAGGGCGCCAATGCTAATAAGGCACCCGAGAAGAAAGGGGATCAAAAGAAGCCGCAACAACAACAACAGAACAAGAAAGGTGGCAAAGGCAACAATGCTAAGGGGAAGAAGAAATGCTTTAACTGTGGGACACCCGGCCATCTAAGCAAAGATTGTAGGAAGAAAAAGAAGACTAGTTGTTTCCACTGTGGCGAAGCGGGACATCTTATTAAGGACTGCCCAAAGAAAGGGCAGAAGGCAGGGTCTACCTCGGGAGGACAGGTGCAAGCTCTTATGGCACCCGGGTAGGCAAGGGGACAAGTTCAGGCTCTCGTGGTCCCACCGCTGCAAGAACGAGGTAGAGCAATTTGCGTTAAAAGTTTAGTTTTTCTGTTTAATCATCCTGTCTGTACTTTATTCGATTCTGGCGCATCGCATTCGTTTATTTCTACATCATTAGTTGAAACACTCCACCTAGATATTAGTCTAGTTACTGATCCCTTAGTAGTCTCAAATCCTATTGGTGGTTCGGCTCATCTTTCTATGATTTGTCGGGATTTGAGACTGTTTATCTTGGGCATTGAGTTTGAGTGCAACGCTTTAGTTCTTGGCTTCATGGGCTACGTTTTAATTCTAGGTATGGATTGGCTAACTAGATATGGGGACATCCTAGATTGTGAAAGAAGGGTAGTTAGATTGTTGACTCATTCGGGAAAGACCCTTGATATTTCTTGTGACCCTAGAGGTCCAGTAATGCTTAGTTACCTAGAATCCCTTGATGCATCCGATGATGATTTACATTCAGTTCGTATAGTCCGTGAATATGTTGATGTCTTCGATGAGGTGAGGGGTTTACCCCCAAAACGTGAGATAGACTTTCGAATATATCTAGTAGATAATGCAAAGCTAGTTGCATTGCCAATGCGCCACATGGCTCCAAGAGAGAGAAGAGAACTCAGTAAGCAAGTGAAAGAGTTGCTTGAGAAGGGGTTCGTCAGACGTAGTATATCGGAGTGGGGTGCTCCAGTAGTGTTTGCCACGAAGGCGGATGGGTCCCTTAGACTTTGTGTGGACTATAGAGAACTTAATAAGCTTACTAAGAAGAATAGACATCCACTGCCGAGGATTGACGATCTCTTCGATCAGTTAGTTGGTGCCTCAGTGTTTTCGCAGTTGGACTTAGCCACTGGTTTCCATCAGTTGAGAGTGGCTGAGGATAGCATAGACAAGACTGCCTTTAGGACTCCAGACAGTTTCTTCGAGTGGCTGGTGATGCCCTTCGGTTTGACAAACGCCCCCGCATACTTTATTGATTTGATGAGTAGGGTGTTTAGGGACTACCTTAATAAATTCGTGGTAGTCTTTGTAGATGACATCTTGATCTTTTCTAAAAGCAAGGAAGAGCATGCCCTACATCTTAGGGAAGTGTTGGAGACTCTTCGAGCGCATAGCCTTAAATTTTTTTTCTTTCTAAATGTCACTTTTGGAGAAAGGAAGTGCGATTCTTAGGGCACGTGGTTTCCAAAGAAGGGATAGCCGTGGATCCCGCGAAGGTAGTGGCCATCCAAGATTGGAAGGTTCCTAAAAATGCTACCGAGGTGAGGAGTTTCTTAGGGTTGGCTGGCTACTATAGGAAGTTCATCAAAGACTTCGCAAAAATATCAGCTCCATTAACACGCTTGACGAAGAAGAACTTAGTTTTCATGTGGGACGTAGATTGTGATGATGCGTTCCAACATTTAAAGAGAGCTTTGACCACAGCCCCAGTCTTAGTGTTGCCAGATAGAAGTAAGCCATTTACCATTTATACCGACGCTTGTGGGACAGGACTAGGCGCAGTCTTAATGCAAGAGGGAAGGGTAATAGCCTATGGTGGAAGGCAGTTGAGAGTGCATGAAAGAAATTACCCTACACATGACCTAGAGTTGGCCGCTATAGTTTTCGGCTTAAGTCTTGGCGTCATTATCTTCTTGGCGAGAAATTCGAATTGTTCACTGACCACAAATCGCTAAAATACTTATTCTCTCAGAAGGACTTGAACTTAAGGCAGCAAAGGTGGATGGAGTTCTTAGCATCCTACGACTTCGAGATAGCATATACCCCTGGCAAGGGTAACGTGGTGGCAGATGCCTTAAGTAGAAAAAGATTATCCTTAAGTCCGTTGTTTGTTGAGTGGCGAAGTTTAGAGTTCATCTCTACGTTTGACTTTACATCTTCCATTGACTTCGTACCTGGTTTGCTAGCATCCTTAGAGGTCAGACCTACGCTTTTGGGACGGATTGGCGAGGCACAGCGAGACGACCCACAATTGGTTGAGTTAGTAGAAAAGCTCAAAGGAGGGGAGTCATCGAGCCATCTCCGTAGGTACACCCTAGATGATAAGGGTTGGTTGCGTAGGGACAGTAGACTTTGTGTACCACGGGACGAGAATCTGAGGAAGACCATTCTTGATGATGCCCATCGTTCGAAGATGACCATTCATCCCGGCGGGGACAAGATGTACATGGACATGAGACGAGTTTACTTTTGGGCCGGCATGAAGAAAGATGTGGCTGAGTATGTCGCTAGATGCTTGGTGTGCCAACAAGTCAAAGCGGAGTAAAAGAAGCCCGGTGGATTGCTTCACCCAATGGAGGTCCCACAATGGAAGTGGGAAAATGTCTCGATGGACTTTATTGACGGATTACCAAGATCGAGGAAGGGTAATACGGGGATTTGGGTCGTGGTAGACAGACTTACTAAGAGCGCCCATTTCATTCCCGTGAAGAGTAAGAGGATTGCTCCATGGTTAGCCTCCGTATACATTCGAGAAATAGTTCGTTTGCATGGTGTTCCTTCTAGCATAGTGAGCGACCGCGATCCCATCTTCACTAGCAAATTTTGGAAGAGCTTACAAGAGGCGGTAGGGACTCAGTTATGTTTGAGCACCGCATATCATCCTCAGACGGACGGCCAGACCGAGAGGGTGAATCGTATTCTAGAGGACCTATTGAGATTATGTGTCTTAGATTTCGGAGGTACATGGGAGGAACATCTTCCGTTGGTAGAGTTCGCATATAACAATAGCTTTCAGTCTAGCATTGGCATGGCACCGTTCGAAGCTCTTTATGGACGGTCGTGTGGTTCGCCTACATGTTGGTGGGAATCTACGGATAAGATCTTGCTTGGACCCGATATGATTAGAGAGACTTCGGAGAAGATCGATTTGATTCGAAGGAGGATGAAGACGTCGCAAGATAGACAGAAATCTTATGCGGACAAGAGGAGGCCAAATCTTGAGTTTGATGTTGGGGACATGGTCTTTGTCAAGGTGTCTCCATTACGGAACGTCGTTCGCTTTGGGTCCGTTGGGAAGTTAGCACCAAGGTTCGTAGGACCGTTTCCTATTAAGTAAAGGATTGGGCAGATGGCGTATAGAGTGAGTTGCCCGAGAGACTTAGTGGTGTACACGACGTATTCTATGTATCACATTTGAGGAAGTGCTTGCACGAGACCGCGGAAGTGGTAGAGCCAAGCTTGCTTAGAGAGGTGGAGATTGAGCGTGATGCAACGATTCGACGAGCTCCTACGCGCATTCTTGGGTCGGAGATTAAGAAGTTGAGGAATCGAGAGGTCAAACTAGTCAAAGTGCAATGGGGAGATGATGAGAGCAACGCTACTTGGGAGACGGAAGCGAAGATGCGTTCATTATACCCTTTTCTTTTCGAGGGTATGTCTTTTAATTTCTCCTTTATCGCTTATCTCGTACTTATCTTATCTTTAGTATGTCCTCTCGTTAGTATCTTTGACCTTTAGATAGGATAGTCCTATGGTTGAAACATGTCTTTGAGACATGTTATGTATGATGGATGCAAGTGGATGCAAGTGTTTGCTAGTGGTTGCTCGTGGATGCATATACACACACTTTAGGCACTAGATCGGCTCAGTTACTTCATATCGCATATTGCATATAAATGTGTGTACATATTTAAGTTAATGGATGAATAATGGTTGTACCATCATATGGATGTTGCATTTTGGTGAATGGTTGTGTACACATGTAGAAATAATATGTATCGATAAGGTTCTTCGCATACATAATGGACGCATGGCACTATCATGGTTTGCATTAAGGAGGTCAACTGAATCAGTAGACCGCCTGATTTTGCATTAAATAAGGAACATATACACACACTTCTTGCATATGTTCATACAACATTAGGAATTTATAAGGACAATGGATGCCTGTGTTTGATGGTTGAGTAGATGGTTGTTTGGATGTTAAGATATGCATTCTCCTTAACTTAGAGAATTCGGGGGCGAAATTCTTTAAGGAGGGGAGAATGTAACACCCCGGATTTTTGAATAATCGAATTAACTAAATTAAAGAATAATTAATCTCATACGTGAGAATTAAGGGAAACGGGTTGCGACATTGTGTTCGTCTCGGAATTCTTGTTGAGATAGAGTCTGAGTTTGCGTAAATTGGATTTCGTATGAAGAAGTTACGGCGATCGGAAGTTTCAGAAAATTCAAAACAGATTTTCAGAATATTCAAATTTCGGAGTCAGACAGGCTAGGCGGGAAAATTCCCGCTAGGGCCAGGTCAACCATAGGGTCGACCTGCCTTAACCAGGTCGACCTGGGGGTCGACCTGCCCCCCCCCCCCCCAGATTTGATTGATGACCTGTTTGTGACTATGTGCTGACTCATTAGGGTTTCTGATCTGCTCTGATTGGCTGGGATTAATTCTGGGTTGATTGGACGGCTTAAACTAATCCTAAACTCTATAAAAACACCTATAGACTCAAACCCTAAAATCAAAACAAAATTGGATTCATGGCCTCCATGCCGTCACCTTGCAACTCAGAATAGCCGCCGCCCATTAGAGAGGAAGAAAGCAAATCAAATTCAATCCTTTTCAACTCTAAGAGCGAATCTTCATCAAAGGAGCGCTAATTTAACTCCAGAATTCAGAATTCAGAACTCAAGACTGCTTTTGAGTTGTGAGTTCGATAGTTTTAACAAAATAATTAATAAATGAATTGGATTGAGTTATAATGCGGATAATTTGGATGTGATATGAATTGTTGATTTCATGTTGTAATTATGTTGTAGAATTATGTTGTAATTTCTATGATATTATGTTATGATGCTATTATCTACGATGCAAAGTTATGATGCTATCACCTATGTTATAATCCTATGATTGGCTTATGTCTAGTTGAATCATCATGTCTCTTATGCTAGTTTGTTATATTGACTCATATGATAAATCATATGTATGCAAGTTTAGAATTTGATTCAAACATGAATCATATACAAGTTGGGTAGAATTAAATGTGAACTTACATGATTATGACACCTAGTTTATGAGAGAATTAAATTGAAAGTTAGGCTATGACATATGCTAAATTCTACATGATACTTTACATGTTAGACATTAGATTACACCATTGTTGCGATGTATAAATCACATATGTGAGTTTATGTGTTGGATATGAATCATGTTATGTTATTACCTATGCAAGTTTACCCCCTTTAGATATAAATCTATGACATATGTTGTTTATGTAAGTTTGTGGCCATTATCTCATCAAGTTCACACCTTTAGATTTGGATCCATGACATATGTTATTTATGCAAGTTGTAAATTTTGGCCTATGCAAGTTTTAGATGTAGAACATCATTCACATATGCAAGTTCACCCCTATGTTAGATCTATGTTTTAATTATGTGTATATATTGTGATGTTTTCTTTTATTTCATGAGTTAGACTATTCGAGTCTAACGTATATTTTACGTTTAACGAACAAACGTACAACGTGGGGGTAAAAAGGGGATAATATTAAAAAGATTTAATTGGCATAAATGCCTTAAAAGGCATAAAATATAATTGTGGTGAAATTAGTATGATTTTACATACCATAAATGGATGGACATAATTGAGTCAATTATGGACATTGTTAAATTTGGAATCGATTGATAATTTGAATAGGGAAAGTAATTCAAATTTGGGGAATGATTAATTAGGAGTAATTAATCGTCTAAGACACGAGGTTAGGCTCTTTTGTGGTGTAAGACTGCCCGGACCCGCCCGGCAAATCTAGCTGCCACAAATGCCAGTCTAATGTGAGAGGTCTTAGGCACAAACTAAATACGTAACAGTTGTAAAGACACGAGGTTAGGCTCTTTTGTGGTGTAAGACTGCCCGGACCCGCCCGGCAAATCCAGCTGCCACAAATGTCAGTCTAATGTGAGAGGTCTTTATGAGATTACGGTCTTAATGAATTAAGAAACACTTAACCAGATAAGCATGTAGTGGGACATGAGGGGGTTAAGTGGGTGCCTTGGGTGGCATGTGGAATCTAGTGGGTGCCTTGGGTGGCATTTGGAAATACGATTAGAAATACTTAACCAAAATTGAAACATGTGATTGAAACATGAATAAGAAGTGGGTTAACTGGGATGTACTAGAGGGGACCAAGCTTAGGTGGATAGCTTGTGTCAAGTAATGGGGGCCCGTTTCAACCAGTAACCCATACGTATCTTTGTGGGCTCGACCCAAGTCGAGGACGGGACACGCATACCGGGCTTGACTGTAAGAGGCCAAACCGGGTTAGCGGTGGCAACGCAAGTCCAACGGGTTCATATGCGTGTGTGGACCCGGGCCGGTAGGTAAGACGTTGTTGCATCGTGTAGGTATAAGCCGTGCATTCTTGGTGGTATCGGGTTGCCACTTTGGGGAGTGATACACCCCACTATGGGGCCAGCACGGGTATCTACGAGTTAGGGAGCCGATCGCTTGGGGGTAGTGGGTACACCTAGTGGAGATAGGGGCAGACGACACCTATGAAGGCCGCAAAGGGTGCACGAAACTACCAATATCATTATTAAGTCTGTAGGCGGGATCAACCTTAGGGTGACTAGTGGTGGTGCAATATACTAGTGGCGGTGCAGTATAGCAATTATCCAATAGTGTTGGTGTAGTTTAGTAAATCTATCTTAGTGGGCTAGGTGCGCTTTAACGATATCGTTGTTCATCTTGTTTCCTTGTTTACTTTGTCATACTCAATGGTTCATGATCATTTCCTTATTTTCCAACTTATGCCTTAGTCTAGTTACTTTGTTAATTATATTGTTAGAATTATCGCACTCGCCAGACTTTATGTCTGACCCCCCTTTTTCCATCTCTTTCCCCCCCCCCCTAGGTGCTCAGGTTGGAACTAGCACCAGTGGAGCTTGATTTTGGATTGCTTTTAGAAGATTGCTTGGATCGCTGAAGTAAAGTTCAGCTTCTCTTTATTTATGGCTATTTTGATGTTGGGGATTATGTCTTTCAGTTTATGTACTTTGTTTTATCAAGATGGATATGATGTACTTGACTTTGGTTTATGGTTTTGATGATGTAATCAAACATATGTGTTTTCCACTGCAATGAAATAAAGTTTTAAATTTCCAAGTACTGCTTTATATCTGTCTTGTTGTGATTTTCTGTTCTATATTCACTTAAAATGCTCCATGGAAATTAATGCATTCCCTTTGTGAGTGACATTAATGGACGTGGGGTGTTACAGGTTGACATGGCATTGATGTATGAAGAGGAAGCCAAAAATGAGAAGAAAGAGGAAAAGCTCGGAGGACCACAAAACAAGAAAGCGTGGCCCGAAAAGGAAACACAAAAGAAAGATGAAAAGTCTGAAGATAAAAAGGAGAAAAAGCGCTTTACTTGTGGAAGCTTGACTCATCTGAACAAGGATTGCAGAAAGAGGAAGGGCGCTTGCTTCAACTGTGGAGAAATGGGACACTTCACTAGGGACTGCCCGAAGAAACAAGGGCAAGGGCAGAGGGCAGAACCTACTTCTGGAGGGCAGGCGAATGCTCTCGTGGCTGGTGGATAGGATAGAGAAAGGAAAATTTCTGTAGAAGGATTAATTTCCTTATCTGATTATTGAGTTAAAACTCTCTTTGATTCTGGCATTTTGATTCTGTAATTGGGACTCTGCACTTTAATACTAGTCTTGTTTCTGATCCCACTATAGTCTCAAACCCCATGAGGGTTACGACTCATCTGTTTGTGATAGGTTGGGTTTTAAGGGTATCTGTGTTGGGCGTTAAGTTGACTATGACGCATACATTCTGGGTTTTATGGGATGTGGTGGGGTTCTATCATGCTTAGTTTCCTAAGAATCATTTGATAATCTAATCTGTACCAGTAGTCAGTAAGTAATTGAATATTTCTGATAAGGTTAGGGTTTTTTACTCAAAGCGTGAAGAAGATTTCCAGTTTGACATTTGTTTAATGGGAGTAATTCTCTGAGTGTCAATCTGATGTTGATTTCGGTCTTCGGGGTTGTACTTAGGGAATTATTCTCTTAAACCGATGTCTAATGGGGACAGAACTTTTGTTTTAATTGTACTTGCTTCTATCACTCGGCTGTATCCTATCGATCGAGTCTTCGACCTTTAGGTAGAAACTAATGGGTGTAAACATGTGTTTGAGACATGTTATGGTTGATGGTTGCAAGAAGATGCAAGTGGTTGCTAGTGGTTACTTGTGGATGCATATACACACACTAGGCACTAGCTCGGCTCAAAAACACTGTCATACTGCATATGGATGTGTGTGCATTTTTCGATTTTTGTGGATGCAAAATGATTGACTCATCACATGGATGTTGCATTTGGGTGAATGGTTATGCACTCATATAGAAATGATGTGTATCAAATAGGATTTCTTGCATACATAATTGGACTCATGGCACTAACATAATTCACATTGAGGAGTCAACTGAATCAGTAGACCGCCTAATCTTTTCATTAGATAAGAGACATATACACACACTTTTGCATATGTTCATACAACATAAGAAGTTTTCCAAGGACAATGGATACTTGTGGATGATGGTTGAGTAGATGGGTGATTGGATGGTAGGACACATTCTTATTAACTTGAAGATTTCGGGGACGAAATCCTTTAAGGAGGGGAGAATGTAACACCCCGTATTTTTCTGTGAACATAAAGTAACAAAACAAAGTATACTTAATTTTTAAAAGAAGAATTAAGGGAAACAGGTTATGCTATTGCGTTAGTCTCGGAATTCTGCTTGAGATAGAGTCCGAGCTTGCGTAAATCAGACTTTGTATGAAGTAGTTATGGCACTTAGAAGTTTCAGGAATTTAAAATAAAAACTAGACCGAATTCAAAATTTAAGAGTTCGAAATTCAAAGCACACACCTGGGCTGGGCGGGAAATTACCCGCCCAGGACCCAGGTCGACCAGGGGATCGACCTGGGGGTCGACCATGTGGTCGACCTCCCCCTCGGGCCAGATTTGAAACCTGACGTGTTTCTTTGTGTGACGATTTTCTGAGTCATTGGGGCTTGTGTGGCAAGTTCTGGTTGGTTCTTTTAGGTTTGAATGGCTTTGATTGGTCCTAGGTTGATCTAACGGCTCTTGTTAAATCAAACTTCTATGTAAGCAACCTAAATCTAAACCCTAAACCACACAACTTCATTATAACTATACTCGGCCCTAATTCTAATTAAAATAAATCAATGGCGTCGCTACCTTGCTGAAACCTAAACTAGAACTAGTGCTCTTCTTCTTCCAATCTAAATAGGATTAAAAGAGAACAACTACAACCCTTTTCTTATAGAATCCTACCAAGGCGAGTACAGTTTTTTTCAGATATGAAATTTAATTATGATCTTGACATGGTTATAAATCGGAATTGGAGATTATGCATATTCTTGTTTATCAGATCTGTTTTTCTATGTAGATCTATTTTATTCCTGTTTATCAGATCTGTTTTTCTGTGTAGATCTATCTTATTAATATTATTGTAACTATTCTGTATCTCTTCCTTCCTTCTGTTCTATAGTCATTCTACCACGAGCCTGAGCCAAATCTCATAAGAAATTGACGCACGAACGCTAAATTTGGGGAAAATAGTGAATGATGCATAATTAGACATGACTGATTTGTGACTAATTTGAGAAAAGAGCATATGTTGTAATTTAATATCTAGATCTGGGCATACTATATATGATAGTCTGTGATTTGGAAGAAGGAGAATTATTTTATATATGAATTAGGTGTAAAGATCTATATTAAAATAGGATAACTATTAAACGTGAACATGCCTAAATGGGGATTTTTGGACATTTGACATACGCCGAAATCAAAGGCTATAATTTGGCATAATTCGTATTGTATATCATGATTTGGGTTTTTTTTGGGAGAATATTTTGTACTGTGTAAATTTAAAAAAAATTTGGGGCATATGTTATATTGTGAATTATTACCATAATTTGAGCATGTAAAATTAGGCTTAATTTTATAATTAAGCGAGGTATGTCAATGGAATTTTAAGGGATGATTAAATCTGTTAAATTGTCTAATCTGCTAAATCTGTTGAAACTGAATACGGTAATTTGGGGTATGAAAATCTGTGGGCTCGATCTAAAATTGAGCAAAACATGTTAATAGAACTTTGGATAATCTGCTGTAATTTGTAAAGAAGTTAATTTGTTGAATTGGCATAATTAGTTGATATTGGCATAATCTGTGAATGAATACTTTAGGTAAAATAAGAATACTGAGACACGCGGTTAGACTCTATTTGCGATAGAAGCCTGCCCGGACCCAACCGGCTTAACCAGCAACCGCAAACTGTCAGACTAATGTGAGAGGTCGTAGGCATAACTAAAAGATTCTTAGACACGAGGTTAGGTCTGGCTTGCGGCAGAAGTCTGCCCGGAACCGCCCGGCACATCCAGCGGCCACAAGCTACCAACCTAATGTGAGAGGTCTGTGCATTAATATTTAATTAATGCAAATCTAAGATAAATGTGATGCCTAAAATGTGTTGGGTGTATAGGGTTAAATCAACTGGACTGATGAATCAAATAAACCCATTTCATAAATCTGTTGGCCTAATACAAGGTTAGGTGAAACAATTTGTAAGTCTGTTAATCTGTATATCTGATCCGTTAAACTTGTTAATCTGTATATCTGATCCGTTAGTCTAAAAACTTGTTAACCTATATGTCTGATCTGAGAACTAGTTAATCTGAACTTTGTACATCTGAAATCTGTAAGCAAGTTAATCTGAAATCTGTTAGTCTGGGGACACAAGGTTAGGAGGGGTAATTACTTATGTCATCTGTTTTTTGGGACCCATATTAGTCAGTTACCCTTTCTGGTATCAAAACTATGACCCAACACTAGGCAGGGGTCCAGGGAACGCTTACTGAACTAATTATAAGAGGTTCATTCTAATAATGGCGAGGGGTGTTGATGGTGCATTCCAACCGGGTCATGTGCGTGCATGGATCCGGTCTGCTCTGAGGATGTAAGATGCCATGACATCTGTAAATAGGTCTGTGTCTGTAGGTTGCCACTTTAGGGAATGATACACCCTTTTGTAGGGCCGACATAGGGTATTTATGTATTAGGGAGCCGATCGCTTGGGGTAGAATTTAGGGTACACCTAGTTCTATCTGTTTCTGTTGGGGTGGTAACACCTGTCTGTTTCTGCGTGGTACCATCTGTTTGGGTGGTAAAGGCCCGTCACTTGTGTACACCTAATTCTAACATTCTGTTTCCGTAGGGATTATTCTGTTTCCGTCTTTGATTCCGTTTCTGCTTCTGTTTCTATACCGTCTGTCTCTGTTTGGGTGGTAAAGGCCCATTACTAGCATTCTGTTTCTATACATTTGTCTCTGTTAGGGTGGTAAAGGTCCATTACTAGCATCGTGTTTCTGAAGAGATCGTTCTGTTTTCTGTTTAGACATTAGGACAACACCTAATTCTTTTATACTAGCATTAGTGCAGAGAAGTGAAAACCAAGTAAGAAGCTTAGTTTAGCCTATATTATTCTGTCTCTTCTGTTAGCCTGCTACTCCTGTTACGGTTATCTCTCATCCAGTTTTATTTTAATGTCATGATACTGTTATCTGTTTATATGCTGAAAGTCATTGGACTCACCAGACTTATATCCGACCTAGTTTGTTTCACCTCTTTTCTTCCGTTTCCCCCCTAGGTTCTCAGGGTGGAAACATAGGAGCTTGATTAAGATTCCATCTGCTTGAAGTGTTTGAAGTATTGCTTGGCTTTGATTCTTCTTATTTATGGCATTTTCTGTTGGGGATTATGATTTTAAAATTATGTACTCTGAAGGCTTCTATACAAGACTGATATTTATGTACTTGAATTTTGGTATTGTGGTTTTGAAGATGTAACCAAACTTATATCTGTTTCCACTACAGTAAAGTTATAAAAATTTTCAAGTACTACTTTAAGTATCTATCTTGTAATATTTTGTTCTGTTTACTTATATCGCTCCATGAAAGTTAATGCATTCCCTTACTGAGTGACATTATTGGACATGGGGTGTTACACAATGCAACGCAAGCCAGAGGATAGGGTTTTCCCTTATAATAGCCAAACATTCTTGGTACGTTTAAAACAAATCTTTTGATACTATTATAAGTGCATAGTGTATAAAACAACTTCAAATATAAATGTATCAATCGTAGATGGCATGGGTACCATATATCATGTCGCCATACTAGGCTCTACCATCAAAACCGCAAAGTCACGTATTGGAAGTTGGATTTCCATCCGTGAACCAAGGCAAGGGATCATCCTTACCGCTTTGAGATGCTCTAGCCGTGTCTCAGTCAAGTACTCCATCAAGCCTTTGGATCGTCAGGGCCGGTCCACTCGATGTGGATTAAAATGCCTGAACACTACGTTTCCCCGCCCTATGGGACGTCAATCTGGTATGTATAAAGACCATATCATCCATCGGCCCCGCAGTGCCGATATATCCGAGGCGCCTCGCTATCCATCATCCACATAAGTAAAACGTCTGGGCGTACAAAACCCAGACACCACTCCTAGCTAGAAGGAAACGCATGTCCTCCCTGATGTCCTCTCCCGTTTCTGGTTCACACCGGGGTGTGAGGCTCGCGAATTAACGCTATACACAAAGCTATGCTAAATTAAAGCCGTGCTTTGATCATCAACCACAATACTCTGCTTTTCAATAGAAGAGTTGATCATCTGCATCTCAGCATGCCACATAGGCAATTCACGCTATGCGACTGATGTTTATCAATCACACAGAATGAAATCCAATGTCAAACACACAGTCCATTAACAAGTTCGTTCTGGGTCTGAACGAAACCGGAGGCACCTTATTCCTTGTCCCATATATCCAATACAGGAGAGAGGCCCTCGCATATTCGGTCGATCTCCAAGTACGTCTAAACAATCACCACTTATTACCTTGTCTTGGGTGTACAACCCAATCAAGACATCAGTAATCATCCAAACAATGTAAATACCTCTGGTCTTCGACCACGGTCTTCATCGTCGACTCATCGCCGATTCAGTTATTCAAAGTGGGATAAACCCGGTCTTTCTGAATAACTCGCGTATATAATAAACAAGTGCTATAAAAACACAACATACGCCCCATTCCAATTCTGAATATTCTTTTATTTAAATATTCATATCCTTTGGGAAAGGTTCCCATTAATTTTATCAAAGATAAATTCTTTAAATTTATTCTTTAATCTTCCTTTGGAAATCAATCCATACCAAATTATGGTTTATCCAAAACTAGTCGGGATTAGCGAACCTTACCGAAGTAATCATTTGTTTTTATTTCCCAATCCCAACCTATTCATCCCATGAAGTAAAACTGGTAATACTTCATATCTAACACCGCGGTGTTATTGGTAAAATTAATTACCATTTAACGTTCAAATCTAATTAAAGATTTAACTAACGCTTGGAGCAAAACTGGTGATACTCCATTCTCGATCATTTCTTGGATTTGATAATTTTAGTTATCAAATTCACCTTTCAATCTATTTAAAGATTAATAAAAACTCTAATTCAGCTTTAATTTCCAACAATCATTACTTAATGATTTTTCCAATTCAGGAAATAAATCCTGTCTTTAACTAGGTTAAAGAACTAATGTCATTTAAAACACAGTTCACAATAAACCCAAAATCACATTCCATTAATTATGGAATTTTCACGGAAAAACAAACCAATATATAATTGATATCAATTTTTGTATCCAACTAAAATTATAAATGGAATAACGGTAAATTCTTTTAAATTCCATATATATTATCAGTCTTCCTCCACAAAAGTTCATTTCGATTATTATCGAATCGAATCGAAACCCATTCCAATTTATTTTATTAAACTGGAAAACTTCACTTTGGAAATTCCATTAAATCTTAGAATAAAGAATTATAAATTCCAAATCACATTTCACTGCAAATCGGGTTAAAGAACAAATGTCGTTAAAACACAGTTCACAATAAACCCGAAATCACATTCCATTTCAATTCCAATTAAATGTTCATTAATTGGTAATTCTTTTTTAAATCTTAGTTAAAAGACTTAATCTTTTCACACGGAGTTTTAGAATAGTGTTAATGAAAACACCATTCAATCAGTCTCTACCCGTAAATTAGTAAGAGAACAATTCCCTAAGTATTAATCCCGAAGGCCGAAACCAACATCAGATCAATACCTAGGAACCGTTCAACTTAGCTAACCTCCTGTTAGTTTCTAATTTCCTTAACTCCATTAGGTTTAAGAACAATGTTAGTGAAGATACCGTTCACGACAAACCCGAAATCCCATTTGATATTAAATACAAGGCTCTGAATAGAAAATATGTCGACTTATATTCAATATCAAATTCTGAATTCAACAACCATCGTATTGGAATAACGATATATATATCTTCCTAATTCCTCTACAATGCCTGTATAATCACAGAATCCAATACCGAAATATTCCGAAGATAATTTCGATTCAAATCCATTCCAATTCATATATTGGAAATTCTGGTTATTTTTAAAACCATTTCAAATCCAATTTATTTTATTTAAAAATCATTGGATTATAATTCTAGTTCATAACTAGTTCATTTCGATAAAAATCTATTTTTACCTTTTCAAATATTGAATTTTTCATCCCAATTCTTTCCAAATCATTTCTTATGATTTTACACTAATTATTGATATTTTTAATAATTTTATCAAGGCCCGTACAGTCGATTTCCATAAACGGCCATCGAACTGCACTTACATCGACCTTTTCCAAATTTTATTTGGACATAATTCCAAATCCAACCGTTAGATTTCAAACCTCTAATATTCGTTAGAAAGCTCTTTTCGGTACGAACCCAATGGTTGCGGTTTTAGGAGAATATGACGGTCGGATCTCCCATAATGTCCATTCGAAGTCAATGGTCGAAATTCGCGAACTGCCGCAGCGTGGCGCGTTCTATTCAGGCCGTTATATTATATATATAATATATATAATGTATATTTTGACGATTTCCATTTAAAATGTATTTTATAAACCGTTTTAAATTCGTTTTCAAAACGATTTCAACTCATATTCAGTTTCAAATCAAAATTGAATATTCCATATCATTAATATATAAATGATAATATTTTCAAAACATTAAATTTTGAAATCAATTCCTTTTCAATATTCATTATAAAAATGAATAAAATCGATATAAATATCGTTCGCGTCAAAATAACGTTAATCTAATCAACACGGCTATATATATTTAAATATATTCTGTCCATCCCATATCGAACATCAAAATCATATTTTGATCTTTTACTGAATATTATTTTAAAATATTCGTTATTTTAAAATATTTGTTATTTTAAAATATTCATTCTTTCTGAACTGGAATCAGACACAGTCAATTACCATATAATGTTATTTATATGGATTTCATACAACACATGTATCGAATAACAAAGATAAACAATCAACCATCATCCAGAGTGCATTCTACACTGCATAAGCATTAAATATAAATATTTAACGCTTATAACAGTCTGTCAACCAATCGATTGACATACAACTAAACAATTGGGATTAGTGTACGTCAAATATCATCCCAGTACCCGTGTGGGGTTCCAACCAATAAATACTAAATATTATTTGTGCAGTTGGATGACGTGTAAAATATACCGTCCCAATCCATACCAGTAAAATGAGTGTACATAAACAAATCGTTTGATTTATAAATGAATATTTATTTTCATTCATATATCCGTTAAAAAATATATTTTAACGATAAATTATTTATTTCAACACATGAACATTTTATTCAGTTCATTTACACAATAAAAATGATTTTTATTATTCAAATATTTTATTCAACACATGAATAATTATACAGTCCATTCCAAATCACAATCAATTTTCACAATACAATACAATCAAACAAACATGTCGTCCATGGTCTGTGGACGACGGGGAGCAGTTCATATATGCAGTTATAAAATAAATAACTATACACAAATAATTATAGTGAGGAGTTCTCATCTTTATTTGCTTTCCGACAGTCTTTATTTGATGGTTCTGGTACTATTTGAGATTTGATTTTGGCCTAAATTCCAACTAGCTGCAAATTGGGCCGGGTTAGTCTTGTTGTGAAGCTCTCGTCCCCACGATCGCAATGGATCCAGTTTCGCGTGATTTGGACCTCGTATGCAAAAGTTATGAGGTTACAAACATTTGATTTTTAAGATGGATAATTAATATAATAATTAATTATTTAAAACCTTCTTCCTCCTTATAACAGCCGACATCGATTAAAACACTCTGCCCTAGGGCATCAAAATCGCACAGAATCCGAGGCATCTGGAGTTGATCGACCGCCTCCATCTTGTTCGCCGTCGTCAGAGCCTTCCACGCCTAGAGCGGCGTTACATTCAGTGGGCCTTACGCCTGGGGAATTGCGCTCGAAGTCGGTCGCTTTAGGCAATAATTTCTCCCCCCTCCTCGTCACGATAATTCACCCAACCACCGCGGATTTGAAGCCCATTCCTAGCTCTCTGATTTTCTCTTCTTGAGTCCTTGGAATCGTTAAGTAGATTGGCCATTATTTTGGGGGGAGTTTTTGAGCGTTTACCGCCGTTGGTTTCAGGAAATGCGGCAGTTGAAGGAGATTAGGGTTGTGGAAAAAAATACGGTGTATTTATATTTTTTTTATTATTTTATTTATTTAATTCCCAATAATACATGTTCATCGTTACGAACTCCAAATCGAACCCAACGACTAACGCCCCTAGCTAAATACCCCCATTCCAAACATAATGGGATATGTCTCGCAAGCCGATTCGATTGTTTCAATCAGTTTTCGCTGAAATTAAAATATAAATCATTATATTGAATATTAAATGTACATTTCAATTTACCAGGGCCACATACTGACTCTAAAAATTCCAGAAAAATAAATCTGACTATGTTTTGATGATACGGTCCTAAGAAAACTAATTTCGTCAAATTTGAAGACCGTTTGAAAAATGGCCATTTTCTGGTCGATCCAATTTGACTGAAATTAACCAAACACGTTTTCTTTTGCCACGCTCACATATTGATTTCAAAAATTATGAAAATTGGAATCTAGCAATAATTTGGCATCCCGGATCCAATAAACGTGCTTTCGTCGAAAACAGAGGTCGTTTGCAAAATTTCCATTTTTAAGGGCTATAATTCCATAGCGACTATTTCGAATCTTCAACTGGGAATAACTTTTTATTCCTGCTATGAAATTTCAATTTTTCGGATTCTTTGGAAAGATATTTTTAAATAGATTCTAACATTTTTGGTTTCACTAAAATCCGGTTTATTTTGAATCCTGTACATTCATTTGAAATTTGAAATCGAATTTTCAAACTACCCCGCTATTTCCAATTCCTTTTATAATTAAAATAAATATTTATATTCTAATTTCGAATTAAGTAAATATATACGTTCTAATTCTATTCAATATAAATTTATCGTCATTATTATTTAAAATAAATCATTTTAGATATTCAAAATTCTTTAAAATTGCCAAAATAAAAATTTTAAATTGGTTCTGATTTTTCCGGGTTGTTACAAATGAGGTGGATGTCCAAGTCAATCGCTCATTAGTGTTATTTAGGGTCAAGACCCAACGAGGTGGGCATTCTTGGTTGCTTGTGGCATTGTTAAAGGTGGATTCTTATGATCACTTATAACCTTGAGGCAGACCCTAGCCTCTTAAGACCCCATCCTATTACATCAACGTTCTTAAGTCTATACTCTCACTTGTAATATGAGAAGTAATATTGCGAATGTTACTACTTAACTAATATTACGGTAGAACACCTATGTCTCTTAAAACTTCCCTTAGATAGTTGGCGAGCATGCAATGGCCACATATCTTTCATATACCAATTCTATCCCTAGTTGAGCTCTTGCAAGCTCCTAGAAGAAGTGGACATCCCCTGTAAACTACACTACTCCGTTACCGCTTATGCCGAACCACTTTTAGAGAAGGAGGACCCATAGACTTATTCTGAATATAATAAGGGTGAGTCCCATGACTTTGGTTCCTCTCCAAGGAATAAACCTTCGGAGGGATCCTAGTCATAACTACTTAAGACCCAAATTAGATAAGAAGAGAATCAGCCACTTAAGACCTTCTCAAGGTGTAGTAAACATGCTTACTTTCTCGCACAACAGACCTACACACGCACTAACCCTCTCACATTAAACTGTAAACCTATAGATGCTGAATATGCCGGTCGATTCCGGGCAGGCTTCTACTACAAGTTAGTTTAACCTCGTGTCATAGTGTACTAAGTTTTGAATGGCCCATGACACCCAGACCTCTCACATTAGTTGGGCTTACTTGTGGTTGCTGGATTTGCCTGTCGGTTCCGGGAAGGTTTCTACCACAAATGGCAACTAACCTTGTGTTTGTGTGTCACTATTAATATATATGTAAAGTCATTCTCTACTAATAAAGAAAATCTTTTAGAGTGGTGAAGCTTTTATGCGTTTTCAGAAATGTCCACTATCCTCCAACTAAACAACATTAGAAAATATTAGGATTTGAGGGTAAAAACGTCATCACGCATCCCACTTTGTGCTCCTGTATACCACGATACGCGGTTAGTCAACCGTTTCCACACATTTCTTTCACTTTCTTCCCTTTCGCACTTCACCGTCTTCTCTGCCTTTCTTATTTTTTTTAGATATTTGCTCCCCATTTCCAAAGTCTAACCGACTCGATCTTCAACTTCTACTCCTCTGATTTCCTTTATTTGTTCAGCTTGATCCTCTCCAGATCCAACAACAGCTGATTCTCCTTCGAATTTTGTGGTTTTTTTCCAAATCTGCTGCTAAACTTCAGATCGGGTTGTTTTCTTCGAATCTACTCAGGTATATATTTTCTGTTGTTTGGCAGGTTGGATTTTGTCTCTGTTTTATGATTTACGGTTGATCTATTACATTGGCTATTTCAAAATTCCGTTCTTACCTTCGATCTACAAAGTAAAACAACATGCATTAAACTAAGTTTAAATTACCATGAGGTTTTCTTACTTTGATATAAAATCGCTCATCGTTTAATTTCTAACCATGATATTCTTATGTTATTCTCCTTCTCCAGATCTTTGGATCATCAAGCTTTGGGTTCAAATTTCAGTTCAGTTCCTGAGCCCCCGATATTTACGTTCAGTCCATTCCTGTTTCTCTCCTCTACTCTAACTATAATGAAAACTTATGCTTTTTGACTTTTACAGATAATTCTGAGGCATCAGTTGAATTTTAAATCAGTCTCCAATGGCGTGCCGATGAGAGAATTCCGAGACCAGGTGGAAAAGGTCGGATAAGGCTTCCAGGTTCAGATCTCTGATGAGAAAATAAGGTTTGTTAAGTTTCAATTTGTTTTCATATAATTGAAGTAGAGTTTTTCGTTTTTTTATGGCTAAAGTAGAAAATCGCAAATTTGTTGGTTCTCTAAAATTCACCGCATTGGGAATAATGGAAATGTATTTTATTGCTTATAGATTTTAGTGCTTGGAATTCTATGCAATTTGTAGATGGAAACTACCCGAAATTGATTTTTCCTCTTTGAATAGCAGGTATAGTAGTTAGCCTTAATGCTTGCATTTTAAATATAACCTTTCTCGATGTTGTATACTAACAAGTACACTGTTTTACCAAACCATGCTAAAGAGCCAGGAAAATAACAGCTAGCGAAAGTTCTATCATTCAACGTGAAATTTTAAATTGATTAACCTTTGGAGTCCTCTGAAGATATTGTAGTTTTGAGAGTAGAAATAAATACTATTAAACAGAAAACTATAGAAAATCCAATAGAACTGAAGGAAACCCTTTTACTGAAATTGAACCTACATATGACTAGAAGGGTTGCATTATTTCTAATGCTATACACACGCAACTATGACAGGGCATCATATAGAAGTGATTGGAAAAGCAACTAAGGACTGCAGCGTCGCTTATCAAAGTCAAACAATTCATTTTGCGAAGGTTTGTTTTCTTATTTTGAAGATTGGATATTGATTTATCTTTTAATTAAAAACTATTTACCTAAATTGATTTTATCTAGATTATTAAAGATAATCATTAATTGTGTTTAGTTAATTTGATGATCCCGTTATTTTGAAATATCAATTGTGATTTCATATTCATGCTTACTAACAGTAAAAATATTTGTCTAAGATTGTAAATTTAAGTTTGTAAGTTATGCTCTTTAATTCATAAATTTGTGAATATTTAATATAAGATCATGATACAAAAAGCATATTGATAAAAAAGATGTGGATCAATAGTTTGTGAAGATAGAGATACGAAGATGGTATACATTTAAAAGCAAGGCACTTCTTTTGTCATGCTACCTTATATCATATAGACTTTGTCTATTCAATCCTTATAATTTTCATATTGTTTTTATCTGCGTTATGCCGACTCAGTCTTATAGAATAAAATAAGGATACGATGATGTACTTTCACGTTTTATACATAATATCCTTGATGTCCCAGTTGTTGTTTTGGCTGTTAAAATTGGAAATAACATGATTAAATGAAAAAATGAACAGCTTTAAATAAGCAGTAGATACACTTCTTGGTTTCTATTTCCCAGCTATTCTCCTTATATCATCCCAAAACGAGTAAAATTGGCTTTTCTATTCAATCTTTGGATTGGTTTTTTGGCATGAATTAGTATCATCAGCAATAAGATTGGATATAGTTTTGTCTATCTATGCTGAGAGTACTTCCTTTTGAATATGGATATTTTCCCGTATGTGACATTCATATCATGTATGCTTTTGCTATTATAGTAGATTTGACTTATAGATTTTGTTTATCCATGTATAATACATGCTGGAAATTGTAAAAGGCTACTATGAACATTTAATAGTTAATTCATAACATGGTTTTAATTTAAACCAACTATGAACCTGCTTACTTTAACATGACAGGGTTTCTTCTATGCATATTGGTTGAGGCTCTCTCTCTCTCTCTTTTTTTTTTTTTTTTTTTTTTTTTTTTGCTTTCTACTTGGAAATTGTTCTACATAGCATTTCCTTCTTCAAACTTATATCATGTTTTAATATGAAACATACACTCTTAAGGGAACCAATCATATAAATAGTTATCAATTTTTATTATTTGAAGAACAGTATAGTGAATCAAATGAAGGTGCAAGGCTACCTTAGGTTTTGTGTTTTCCCCTTAGATAAGATATTCCTCTATTATTTTGTATGACTTCTTTTTTGACCATACTGTACCTCACCATTGATTTCTTTATGATTCTTAGCCTTTTTACTAATATCATGCATTGTATATGTACTACACTGTGCTTAAAATTTGATTGACATACATCATACACACATGCATTATAAATGCATAAAAATACATTCTAACACAATACAACAACTCTGTTTCCAAAAAAAAGGAAAGAATAAGAACATGTAAAATGCATATGAGTATGAGGAAAGCTAAGTCAAAGAAATAGACACCTTATTGGTGAAAGGTAGAGAAAAAATAACATGAAACATGCAGCCTTATAAAATGTTGTCTTGGTGATTTTCTAAATGTTAATTGTCATTATTTGTGACTCTTACTACATAATTAGGATGACAAAGATAGAAAATTCCCTTTTTCCTACAAAAAATCCCCAAGTTTTTCCATTATAATGACATAGTTGTTTTAGAGTTTAGAAGATTAACCATTTCCTTCAAGACTTCTAATTGTGAAACAGAAATCATTTATTTAAAAGATGTATGAAATGATCTTTTGGCTACACAGCCACTAATGCAATCTTACTTTATACTTCATATTGTGAAAATGGTACTCAATCAATAAAATACCGAGAATAAGATGGTTGTATACTGGACTAACTTAAGGGGAATCCTTCTAAGACGTTTGATTGGGCACTTGCTGGACGAGGGGCAATGCATCAACAAAAAAAAATTACATATAAAAAGTTCAATTAAGATTTTATAGTTTCAGTATGGTTAATGATGTAAAATGGAGTTATCTTTAGCCTGAGAGATTCTAGGCTAAATTTCATTTTGCAAATGTGTGTTTTCAACCTAATCTTCAAAATTGAATATGGGTTGGAGCATATTTAATGGCACGTAGTCATTGTAATTGTATGCAATTCTCATGTCCTGTTTTCTATTTTTACTACATGCTCATTTAGTAGCACTGTATGGCTAGAGGTGGATTATTATTTTGCACCATGTTCCCAAGTGATTCCTGCACCATGTGATGTACTTTGCATGTTAGATAATGTATTCTTACATGAAATCTATTTTTATATTATTTATAATAAAGTAGATCTTTTAGATTTTATGAATTCTCACACTCCTCCATTCTTTGCAGGTGATTTATTTTAAAACTCATTGTTCCATCATTTCTAAAATTGCTGCAATGATCCATTAATTTCCTTAGATGATATATATATTCAAACACCACTATTATACACTTTTTGTAGCTATTTATAATATTCTTAATTTTTCCAGTTATTTCACACATTATGCACATATTTTTAAGCTAGGCTATTTTAAATCTAGAACATCTGAAAATTCAACTAACCGAGATTTGTTTCTTAGTCTAATTCATCTTAGAAATTTAAACTATTGCTGTTAATTTACTTATATTGTTTTCAGTTAGCTTTATATAGTTTATTTTGGTAAGCCAATGGATTTCCATTTCACATAAAATCTGTCTGCAGTCTTATTTGAAAATTGAGAAACATTTTACATTCAGAAAAGTGGATAAGGATTTAGATTTGTTTATTTCCACATCAAAATTTTAATTGCACAACTTTTATTTTCATGGTTTAGGTTTGTTTATTTTCGCATTAGAACATTATTTGCACGACTTTTATTTTCATAGTTGTTTACATTATATGTTTCTGCAACTAGAAATGCAGCTTTCATAAATTATGCACTACAAATGCTAACACACATACACCACCAGGCATAGACTGATTGCTGCGAGGTACCCATGTCTACAACTTCAACAATCTAGATCCAGTATCCATGGTGGAGACCACTACGGCAAAGACGATGGCGCATCAGAGCTTCGCCGTTTGCAGTATCCCTTTTTTAGGTTAGATCCGAATTTTATGTAGTTTTTCATCTTAAATTTTTTATTTTTTTTTGCTCGCAACTTTCCAAACTATTTCTTTGACATTGAAAAAAAATCTGATACAGCTAAAGCTACATCTATATTCTATCAAAAAGCACTTAGATGCAAATGGATTAATGCCTAACCTAAAGGTAGTCGCGGAAAGAGAAGCAACATGCACAAATTGATTGGCTGCATCTGATAATGATGAAGGAGTTCATGTGTAAAAGTAGCGGCAGCCAAAGCTAATGTAGAATAGACAGCTTAAGGTATAAAAAGCTGCACACGAGTAAGCAACGAGGAAACAAATGCCAAGGAAATGAAGTGCTTTACTTAGTTTGTAGCATAGTCCAGTTAAACGAATAACTGTAATATGTAAAGTTGGATTGATATGCTTGGTCTTGAATCGGAAAGTTGACCGCTCCCGAAGATGTGGGTCATGCTCTGCGACTGTTTAGGAAATCGAAAACAAAATGTATTCGATTTTTATAAAGACTGTGCACTCTAAGCAAAATGCAGGTCATGCTAAACTATATACGATTTTTTATTGCATGTAGTGTTTTCTTTTTTCTTTTGTTTGTATAGCGAGCTCCAGAATTTCTGCACACAAACAGCCGCCAACACTATGCACTTTAAACTTCATTTCCAGCTTCGGTCAAATTCATTTATGCACACGCCCATCGGGCATGCCTCCATAATGGTAAGTATAATAATTATAACTTATAAATCGTATGAATGAGTGAACGTTCTAACGAGATAGCGTTTGTCAGTTTGTCCTAAATTAAGGTATACAAGTTAATTTCCATATTTTTGACCGCTACAATTTAGGCATGATGGTATACTAACGCAATAACAGATAGCAGTAAATGGAAAATATACATACATACAAATTTCAACTTACATCTTAGGCTTGTTGGAATGATTTCAATAATGGATCAAGAATAAAGTATACACATATAATATATACATGTATGTTTATACGTTCCATTTTATCTAATTCACCCTTTTTTGGTGTTTCGCATATAAAAACGATTACATTTGATATGTTTCAAGTATGAATACTTTTAGATTCAAAATAGAATCCAAACCTAATCAAATCTTGGAATAACCAAATTTAAACCTTTTTAGTTTACAACCAAATGTTTACATAAGGGTGAATTACACAAAGTAGAAACAACAACAACACCCGTTTCATCCTCAATCTAATATTAAGATCAAAAATCCACAAACCAAAATAACATAACAATTCTTACGCAAATATAAAATAGAGGATTTGGGGTTTTTTGTATTTATGTTATCGATTTCCAAATCCTCTTATGCGTAGCTATCCACATGTATTAAAACAATAGAATATGCCTAAGAATATGATATTCCACTCATAGATCTAAGGAAGAACAAATAGGATTCTTATTGTAGATTCAAATCTGTGTTTAATCTTCGCAGAAAATGTGCTCCAATCCTCCTTTTCTGGAATTCAACAATGGCAGAAGGACAATATGGAGGTAGAGATAAGAGAGTGGCTAGGGTTTTGTTATGTAATATGAGATCCTATATATAGTTACTTGTGTGAGACATTAGATTACTTAGATGTAATCCTGGCCTTATATATATATATTCGCTTAGAAAACCCTAGCCAACATAGATTCATTGGGCTCCTCAACCGCTAGGCGGTCGACCACCTTCTGGTCGCTGAAACGCCCAATGAATTTATGTGGCGCTCAGGTGTCTAATTAAATAATTTGTTACTATATTTTCTAATCTCTTTCCTTACTTAAAATATTCTCTGTCCCCATTATCTTATCCTTTATTTGAATTTCAAATTCTCCCTCATTTATTTAAATATATTTTGGACATATATATATATATATGTATGTATGTATATTACTCATCTGATTATATATATATTTTGTGTTTTATATCCAAATTCATTTTCTTGTAACTTCTTCTTACATTGACCATTTTCAGCATATTATATATGAAAACAATTCAGAATTTCGCCTTGAATCCAAATAAAAGATTTTCGTGACCAAATTCCTAAAGCTGCAACATCTCATTTTCTAGCCTTATTATTATTAAATTGTTTAATTTTATTTATTGTTAATATTTATGTCTTTTACAGGGTGTTACATTCTCCCCCATTAAAATAGATTTCATCCCGAAATTTGTTTGAAGGGGCGAAAAACACAACTCACTTGAAACATTCATGTTGTACATCCATATTATTTTTAAATTTTATCCACAAGCATCCATGACTCGTAGTGATTATGAACTGCAGACCCACTAAAGTGAGATCAATCCTATATACCTAAGTGTAATAAGTTATGCAATATGTATGCAAACAACCTAATTATGCATATATTTCTATATGAGTGTGCTTGTAAAATGGTGTTGCATCCATTTCCTAACATCCAATCAAGAAATCACCATGCATACATAAACGCTATTTAGAGGGAAAACTACATGAGAAAAGCTCTAGGTGAGTCTGTCTCATCTTATCCTCGGTCTCCTATGTGCTTTCCGCATGATCATTTCTCCATTGTACTCGGACGAGGCAAATGGTTTTATTGCGGAGTTTCTTGATTCCATGCTCTAAAATCCTTATAGTGGCACGGGGAACCCTGGACTCTAACTTGAGTTGTTCTCTGTCCCCAATTTCATCAAGCTCGAGTCTGACAACGTAATCATGAATGCATTTCCTTAGATGAGATACATGAAAAACATTATGGATTCCTAATAGATGCTCTAGGATATCCACTCGATAAGCCAAAGATCCTATCTTCTCAATGACACGAAAAGGCCCAATAAATATGGGAGTCAACTTCCCCATCTTCCCAAATCGAATAGTCCTTTTGAGTGGGGATACTTTTACGAATACCAAATCCCCAATATTAAACTCAAGTTCTCTTCTTCGTTTATCGGCATATGATTTCTGATGGTCTTGGGCTGCATTTATTCTTTGCCTAATCAAGAATATCTTCTCAGTTGAATCATGTACGAAGTTTGGTCCGAGTAGAACCTATCGGTAGTTTCCCACCAACAAGTTGTCAATTTGCATGGCCTCCCGTAAAGCGCTTCAAAAGGGACCATACCAATAGTCGTTTAAAAACTATTGTTATAGGTGAACTCTACGAGCGGTAGGTGTTGTTCCCAAACTCCTCCAAAGTCGATGATGCAAGATCTGAGCAAGTATTCCAAGATCCGATTCACTCTTTCTGTTTGGCCATCAGTCTGCGGATGATAGGTTACGCTTAGATTGAGGATTGTTCCTAATGCTCCTTGTAGGATTCTACAAAATTCGCTTGTGAACAAGGGGTCTCTATCACTCATAATACTCAGTGGGATACCATGTAGTCTAACTATCTTTATCACATATAACTGGGCTGACGAGGCTGCAGTCCTTGCCTTCTTAACTGGTGTAAAATGGGCGCTTTTGGTTAAACGATCTACCACAACCCAAATGGCATCATTGCCCTTTTGGCTTCTAGGAAGTCCATCTATAAAGTCCATGGAAATATGTTCCCACTTCTACGTGGGATCTCTAAAGGTAGTAATAACCCTTCGGGCTTCCCTTGCTCCGCTTTTACTTTCTAGCACGTCAAGCATTTGGCCATGAACTCGACTACATCCCTCTTCATTCCTTCCTAATGGAGATTCCTCTTCATATCTCTGTACATTTTATCCCCACGGGGTGTATGGTCATTTTTGATCTATGGAAATCCTCTAGAATTTCTTTTCTTAACCCTTTATTCTTAGGGACGTAAAGTCGTCCATCCCGAAGTAAACTTCCATCAACGCCGATCGAATATCTAACCGAATGGGGAAAGGTCTCCTTCTTTCCCATTTTCTCCTTTAAGCTTCTTAACTCTTCATTAAGGTCTTGTGTACCTCGAATCCTCTCTTTTAGAGTAGGTCTAATTATCATGGCTCCAAGAAAACCATTAGAAGTAGTTGGCGAGGGTTGTAAATTAAAATTAGAGAGGAACTCTAATTGTTTTCGTTCTGAGATCGCATTTAAGGTTGCATGTTTCCTACTTAACGCGTCTGCCACAACATTCCCATTTCCCGGGGCATGACGAATTATGAAATCAAACGAGGTAATATATTCCATCTACTGTTGTTGTCTCAAGTTTAGGTCACGTTGAGAAAATAAATATTTTAGGGATTTATGGTTGGTAAAAAGTTTAAATTTTTCCCCTAAAAGATAATGTCTCCACATCTTAAGGGCGAACACTACTGCGACTAACTCAAGGTCATGAACTGGGTACCTCTTTTCCGGATCCTTGAGTTGTCTACTAGCGTAAGCAACTACTCTTCCTTCTTGCATAAGGACTGCTCCTAAACCGGTCCCATACGCATCAATGTAAACTGTGAACAATTTCGAACCATTAGGTACAATTAGGACTAGCACGCTAGTCAATACTTCCTTTAATTTCTTAAAGGCTATGTCACATTTATTACTCCAAGAAAACACCAAATTCTTCTTTGTTAGTTGGGTTAAAAGAGTTGCAATCTTTGCAAAGTCTTTAGTGAATTTCCGATAATATCCAGCCAATCCAAGGAAGTTTCTCACTTCTGTAGCATTTCGAGGTATCCTCCATTCTTTGATTGCCTCAATCTTAGCGGGTTATATGGCCAAGCCTTCACTCGACACAATGTGTCCTAAAAGTCTTACTTCTTCCCTTTACAAATGGCACTTCGAAAATTTTGCTTTCAATTGGTTCTTCCTTATTATCCGTTAAACTTGTCTTAAGTGATTTTCATGCTCTTTACGGTCTTTTGAAAATATAAGGCTATCATCTACGAAGACTACCATAATCTTATGTAGAATTCCCCTAAACACTCTACTCATGAGGTCAACAAAGAAGGCGGGTGCATTCGTCAATCCGAAGGGCATAACTTCCCATTGGAACAATCCATCCGGTGTCCTAAACGCAGTTTTATCCTTAAGGTCCTCATCAAACCTTAACTGGTGAATTCAGTAGCAAGGTTTGATTGGGAGAGTACCTGGGCTCCTCCCAAGTGTTCAAAAAGGTCATCGATTCTCAGTAAAGGGTACCTATTCTTCTTGGTTAATTTATGAAGTTCCCTAAAATCCACATAAAGTCTTAAAGATCCGTCTGCTTTGGTGGCAAACACAACAGGTGTACCCCATTCTGAGGTACTTCGATGAATGAAACCTTTTTGTAATAACTTTGAGATCTGCTATCCAACTCACTTCTTTCCTTAGACGACATATGCCTCAAGGGTAGTGCTACGTGTCTAGCATCCTTCTCCAAGTCAATACGAAAAGATATTTCTCTATAGGGGTGAAAGTCCTATGACTTCCTAAAAAACATCCAAGAACTCACAAATTATAGAGACCGAAGATGGTCCTTCAAAACTAGGAGATAATGAATATAATAAGGTTTTATCCTTGTTCCTAACATTATAAGGAACATTTAGGCTATGTCCTCCTCGGTTCCTAAGACGAACGATTCTCTTATCGCAATCCATGATGACCCCATAAAACGATAGCCAATCCATACGAGGGGTATAGGTGGTAGAAACCCCACTGGTTTTGGTCTAAATAGTTGCGAGGGGCATATGTGTATGCGAACTCTCGGCTTACAGCGGCAACTATCTTCAAATCAGTATCTTCACTAACATAGTCAATCTTCTTATTAGATTTGGGGTTCTTTCTCTGACATCCTACCCTTTTGTTGGGCTTCTCCTCTACTTTTTTCCTTTCCCTTTTAACTATGTTGCATGCTTTAGTATGTGTTTTCCTTTTGACACCCTTACGGGATGGATCTTGCTTTGTCCGTGTCTTTGTTTACAAAAGATGAATCTCTTGGAATATGACCGAAGACTCTTGCTTATTACGAATTTGCTTGTTTGTGGTTCTTAGCTCTTTCTTCGTTTCTCCTGATTCTTTATCCTTGGCAAACGTCAATCGTTTTCTGTTGCAAAATTGATAGGTCTGAAGTTATTAACCTTGTGGTTAAGACCAAAAGAAAGTTCTTGCACAACACCAAACAAGCAGTTTTATCATGCTTTTTCTTCCATAATTTGTAATGGTTATTACTGTGATATATTTATAACAATAATAACCATGGATATGGAGGATCACATTTAAAACCGTTAGGACATTTGGTTACTTTGCAAATAATTGGAACCATCAGGGAGGCCTTGGTAATTTATCTTTCTTTCGTTTATTGACTTCCTCTTTTTTCCGTAAGCAACCCACTCTAAGACCATCCTAATATTTCTTTCTATCGCGATCTATGTTCGAATCCTCCTATTCATTCCTTCTTGTACTCGAAATTTCTCCCATAGTTGCGATTCATAGGTTCCAATCGAGATGATTGTTCATATCGAGATCTTGGGTTCAAGTGGGGAATACTGTTCACGTCAATATCTAGGGTTCAAATCGAGACCTACAATTCACATCGAGACCTGTGTATGTTCAAATTCTATTTCTATTTAATCGAGTCTGATTTAAATTACTTCCAGTTTTTTCGAATTTTGACCAGATTTTATGTATCGTTCAGTACTTATTACCATGGTTAGGAAACTTGAACTAGTTTATACCATGAGATAGAAATCTAATTATTTTAAAAGATTTTATAGCATTGACAGCTATTGTAGGAATCGTCCAGTACTTATTACCGTGACTTTGACCAGATTTTAGGTTCAACGGAAATTGGAACAAGTCTCGCTTGAGCTTTGACAGCTGCTGTAGAGGTAATCTAAAATATTTTAGTTTCCTTCCAAAATATATTACAAAGATTTTTGTTTGTGGTTAGGGAAGATTTTCTTTTGTTATATATTTAAGTTTGTAGTTTATGTGCTTCTATTCAGTAACATTGTGGTTGAAAAAATGAAGTTATATAAAGCATTCAGTTCTTGGAAATCCAAGGGAAAGACAAGCTTTTTAACGATTTAAAACTAAATATAATGATTCTCCCTCAAGGGGGTGTAGGAGTAGGCTAGTATAGGATGCAATATAGAACACAAAATGGGTGCAGTAACCTAAAAACTATTTATGCCTTTTGCTAACCCATAACAATATTTATGCCTGAAAATAGCGATATACACCTTGATAAAAATTTGTGCAAGTTCAGTGCATATCTTTTTATATTAATTTTGATATCAGTATATGTGTATGTGTCATTCTCCCGTTAGGTCCTTGATATGGTTGTGAACCATATGTCCGTATCAATAAATCAATTTCAATCATGCAGAGTATCATCTCCATGTAATCAAAATTAAAATGATAAGAATTCCTGAAAGTTGGTTTACGTCTAATTAAATCGATTGATTGCTCGTACTGTATGCCCATAACCTAACTTATTATGTGGGGTATTAAATATGTGTAATGAATAACAATAAAATAGATGTTGGTTCATACATTAGTAACCATTTACCATTTATTTATTTTTCATGATGCTGATGGTAAATTAAACTTTTCATTTGGCAGTGAAGTCCAATATAAAAAAGGCACGCGGAAAGACTTTTAATATGCATTCGGTGCCACCACCTACGTGTTCTTGTTGTTTTAAAGATGAGTCTCATTTCTTTTATTATAAATGATATATTATTTTTTTGGTGCGTTTGATTTCGTTGTAAAAGTTGATGACGATTTGATTCTCTAGTTCTATGTACATATTTAATGGATTATATGAAAATATAGGCAGACATCTTGTCAGTGCGAAGTATCTAAACAATAAAGAAACACTTGGCCATAAACCTCTATTCATTTGTTTCACATAAAGACGGTTGATATTAACCAGAGTCAATACTTTTATATTCATTCTCCAAATGGCATCCGATATTTTCTTGTGTAGCCCTATATATGTATCTTTGTCTTCGATTGTTCCAATGAAAATGCACTGTTTGTGTGCCATTCGTGACGATGTTGTTGATATTGCGTTGTTAATTGTTATTCATTCCACGTACGTAATCCAATTGAAAGTGACTGGCTTGATTTTGTTGCAAAGTTGCAACAAGTAGAATATTATAATCAGATGAACACTACTGCAGTTCTGCTTCAGTAATGGAAACAAATCAGAATGTGGCTAAAACCTTATATGATTGTAATAATGTTGTTAATCATTGGTATTTGGTATATTATTGTATTCAATCTACCACATTTAATTTAATTTAACTTTTATTTAACCAGTACTTTATTTGAGAATCACATCATACTTATGTTTGCAATGTGTACTGAATTATATAGGAAACTGTAACGTGGTCCTCTTCTATGTTTCGCATCTTCCTCGAGTTGATAACGTTGATCATTTAGTAGCCCCTCCAAAGGTACCTTTTATACAATAGCTTATATATGTTACCAAGCTTTGACATTTCTTTTATTTTTTGCATTTAATTTGAAATCTTTGGTTACCTGTTGTGATACACACACACATTACATGCAGATTGTACCTTCCGAATTTAAGCCAAATCTGGCCATTGGACTATGTATTTAAAGTTTTATGCATAACTTTGTATCCTAAACCATATTACACACGGCATAAACTGTAGGAAATATATGTTACTATTCTATGGTAATTTGATCACAGTCTGGATGATTGTTCCTTTTACTATTTTGTCCTTATTTTCGTGTATACACATATACCTCTACCCATCTTATGAATTTTATGCTAACACAGAGGCAAAAAGAAGAACAAAGCAGTGGTTGTCCTCGTTAAATGTGTCGAATCTTTGTAGAATTGTCTTTTAGGTTATGTCATAGTATCCCATTTTATTAAAAATTGCTAGATTTTTGTAGGTGGATGGATCTTTTCATATGACTTTTTAGTCCCTCATGTGTATCAAAAAAGTTCATTTTATTTTCATTATGTTTAAAGCTGTACCAATGATAGTAAAATGGCATTTACTGCTTGTCCATGGTGTTACATACATGCATGTAGCTATGTTCTTAGCAGGGAAATCGCATGGAACAATTAAGGAATCCTTGCAGTTACAGATAAGCTAACGACGTCTTAATTGGATAACAAACTCTAAACTCTTATTCATCTTTTTTCTAATTGTAGGGGATTATATGATATCAAAAATAATTGCTTTGGAGTAGATAAAACAAGTACAGTTTTCCTAACACTCATGAGTTTTAAAATAAAACATATTATGTGATTTCTTGATTCATTTATGATTCAAATATGTCACTCACGTCAAAGGGTTAAATTAGCACTTATAATCAAATTGTAGTTTATTTACTTGCGTTTTCTAAAAGACTTTTGGTGTGGACAGAGATAACAATTTTCGCTATGCTTATATATTTATATTATTCAAAGCATGCATCATGGTGGTTGCCCTCGGGAATGTTTAATTTATAGCTAATGCATTCCGGTATGATATTCAATATAACAATTGTATTGTTTTCTTTAAGCAATGCTATTGATTATTTTAATTTATTTAAAAACACTTTATTTTAAAAGTTGTATAGATTAAAGTGAAATCCTAATGTTATTAAATGTAGTGCTTGAACTTGTTAACTGTTTTCGAGAATCCACTTCTTTATTGGATTCAGCAGCTATGTGTGATATACAGTCATATGACTGTATGTTGAAAATACTCCAGTGCATCCATTCGGTTGTTAAAATTTATGTGAAAGAGACCGTCATGCTGCATATATTAATGCCAGTTGTGTTTGTTGGATTAATTTTCTTTTATTAATTGTGGTCTTTAACCTTGATGTATGCTATCTTCTACTTGTTTGAATTATGCTCTTTGATTCTGTGGTTGCATGTACATTGACTTGGAAACTTCCTTGTAACACTGGCTTGTCTTCATGTTGCCACAGCCAATTCATGTTGAATTGAGTCTTGGTCGACTTGCCATGATAAATAAATTTGAATCTCTGAATTTTGAAATCCTTGAAATATTCTACTTTTTGAAAATAAAAACATATTTGTCGTAAATAACAGAATTGAACTTCTTTGGGCTTTTAGTGATAATATTCATGACTGTTTAAATGATACTATAGAGCTTGAGACTTACTTTTGCCATGATTACCCATTTGAATCCAATTGCCCTATGCTTTCCTGCTCATTACATTGGGGTTGTCCAGTAATTATGCATGAATTTAGTTGCTGCTTGGTGTTCAGATTTTATCCTGCGCATGGTTTTTCAAATTTTGAGACCCTATTGTTGTATTTTGCCGTCACCTCTTGTTGCATTCATGGCCTTCTATGTTATAAACATTGACAAGTTCTTACACTCTTTGGGTTACTTGTTACATTTGTTATTATGCTTGCTTGTGGGCTGTTCCACTTGGCAACTTTCTAGCTTGTGTATTTTAAGGAGAAATATACTGATACATTTGTTATTATGTACATGCAGTAAACGTGAAATTCAAAGCAGCTGTGATTAAAGAACAACGGGGGGGGGGGGGGGGGGGGTGTATAGGGTGCAAACCCGATTGACTGCTCATATTTCATCCATTGCTTGTGTCCAATTCTTGAGAGCTCAAGGTCTAAGTCAGATGGAGGCTCGGCTAACCCGCACAGACTCGATCTCCAATATTAAGATAATACACATTTTTCTAATGGAAAGGTTTGCAATTTTCTTCTCTTTTCTAAGTTCTTTTTCATCTTTTGGTTAGTATCCGTGTAGGTAACTTCCATAATCTAAAGGCACATTTTTATTTTGTATTCTACACATTTTTGCCTTTGGATTTCTCAAAAAAAAAAATGTAGTGCATAAAGTGGATTTTCCTAAATTAGATTGTTATTTTTGCACAAGGGAATATCGGAAACTGCAATATTTTATGGTCTGCGAGTTGTATTGACACAAACTGCTGCTTTTGAAAAAAAATCATATGATTTTTTGTTGTTTGAGACAAACTACAGCATTATATCGGCATTATTTGAAATATATATTATCTAGTTTAACAATAGATTATTTGGCATTGCAGGTTTTCTTACAATGGAAATTCATTAACAATGGAAGGTACATACATTTGATTTGCAAGAATGAATTTAGAAGATCAAGTGAAGTCAGTTGTAAGTAAAGAAGCGTGAACCAAGCCCACTGCTAATTTGTAGTTACTAAACATTCTAAAGTTATATGTTGAAGTCATGTTTTAGATTTTTTTTTTATGTAGGTTGATGTCAGTATATAACTTGCGGTGTTTTGCATGAAACACATATGTGTTTGTTGTTAGAAACGTTATGCATTATTGACCATATTTTTGCAGATAGAATGGAGAGTATCTGTGTGTGTATATGCCATGAAATATATGTTATTATGTGTAATTGGGTTTAACAATATTGTATATGTGAGCATATGTTATTCGGTGCGAAAATACTAGATGGCCCGGTTTTCCATTTGTCAAAAAGTGCGGCAAGGAACTGAAATTTCGGAGGGGCCCATGGCAATTTACCATTTTACCCCTTGAATTTCTGTCATTGATCTGTTTCGCACATTTTTCCCGCTTTTGGAGCCGGGCTTTCTAGCAAATCCCTATTCGGTATTATAGCACATTTGCTGATATGAGTACATATAATTATGTGTTACGGCAAACCTTTCTGGTGTTGTGAGTAATGGTTAAAACCGTTGTTAAAGTGGCATCGACCACACTTATAACCGTTAGGATGGTAAATATTATCACATTTATAACCGTTAGAAAAATAAATATTATCACATTTATAACCGTTAAAAGAGTAAATATTATAACGTTTATAACCGTGATAATATGCGTTGGTATATGTCACGGTTATAACCATGATAATATGCGTGATAAAAATCAACAAAGCACATTGGCTTTACGGTTATAACCGTGAGTATACTGCTTCCTCACGGTTATAAGCGTGACAACTTGGCCTTTCTGGTGTTGTGTTGGTCTAAAATTAATGCCCTTTCGGTTAAGATCGAAAGATGCTTCCTAGTCTGAAGAAAATTTCCTTTTCCTTCCTTCCCATATTTCAAAAGGATATTGTTGAAGGTCTAGCACTACTTCCTTTGGGGTGCTATTGGCTTCAACTCGATTTTTATTCCTGATTTACCCAGGTTATTTTTGGTGCTAATAAATATATACATAATTTTTTTGAAAATGTAAAGAAACATTTGAACATATATACACAAACACACACATATTCACTTTCAAAAAATGTACAAGTAAATATATATATATATATATATATATATATATATACACACACACACACATATACATATATATACACTTATTTGATTATAATTATATATATGATTTCGTGATTTGGTTCATGTATACACACACTAGTACAAAATATAATTGTATATATACACAAAATTTTAAATTATTTAATATTTGATAGTTCGTAGAAAAAATGTTTTAAACATTCTATTATAAATTATTTATGAAATTATTAATAATTAAGGCTAGAATAAAATGATATAAAATATCATATGATATAAACTCAAACTTTAAAATTTCAAAAATCTTGGACCACAAAATAAATGTTACTAAAGAATATGAGATTTACACGAATTAAAATATTATTTTTAATAAATAAATTTCATTTTGGCTAAAATTTAAACTAATTTTTAAAAATATAAATTATTGTTGAAAAATTTATAATAATTCTCATGAGCTCTAAGTATGATATAGTAATTCAAAAATTATGAAACTGAATTTTAAAATCACTAATTATTCTATATATAATAAATAATTCATATAATCATTGAATATTGTTAATATATAATTGATTAATTTTCATTTACTATAATTCATAGTAAGTGTAGATAAGTGTACGGAGAATTTTTTAAGTGATTTTATACTATATAAATCATATATGCAATTATGTGAATAATATATTTATATATATATATATATACTTGCTAATATATATTATACATATATATTAATTAAAAAATAAAATTTTGTATAGTAAATATATTTGATTATATTAGAATTATGAAAGTAAACATCAATGTCGTGCACATAAACATTCTTATTGTGACAAATGGTTTCATTGGATAAGCATTTGATAATATAGCTTGGAATCTGATATATTTTTAAGATTTATCGAAATATTAAAAAAAAAAAATGATTTATTTAAACCAAATTTCTTTCCCTTTTTCAAAGTTGAATACATTTTAAAGCGAAGGTTTGAAGTTATTAATGGAAAGTTTAAACGTTGTTTAATAGATGTTTAAAAGAAGATTTGAAATTTATATAAATAATTTGAAGGATTATTTGACATTATAAGGAAATGATAGTTTTACAAACAAAGGCCTTTATATTTTTAAATCAACTTGGTTTTAAGCAATGATCTTCAAGTAGTGTTTGTATAAAAGTTTTTAAATTATGATTTAAAAAGAGTTTTTCTGGGAATTTTTAAAAGAAGAAGAAAACATGGATTACTACAACCTTGTTGTAATAAATGTTTTTGAGGAAAAAAAATTGTAACAACCCGCATTCTATGCATCGGAGGATCGTAGAATATTTATTTCTTTCTTATACGAAGTCGTATGGTCATGTAACATTGGGGAACGACTAGTGAGGTCATTTCCCATGTTCATGATTTTTGCCGATTTTTAAATGACCGTTTTGCCCTTAGCTGATCTTGTTTCGTCCATAACTTTTGATTGGAAAGGAGTTTTGATCTGAAACCACTTCCATTGGATTCGAATGATGGTTTCTCTTTCCGTAGAGTGGTTACATTAGCCAAACGGACTTACCGTTTGGGAGATATGGCTGAAACAAGGTTTAGAAGGTGAAAACAGCTTAATTGGGCTAAACCGGGTGATTAACAGCTAGGCCCAATGGGGAATTTCGGGTTTAGAGGTATTTGAGGGCTGCTAGGGTTTAGAAAACAATTTTTTCAATCATTTTCCAGCCGCCACAAACCTTCTTTGAGCTCTAGCAATGGCCTCCACCTTCTAAATCACTCCCAAAACATCTTTTTGGCTTTCCTAATCACATATTAGCAAGATCTACACCAAATCAAGGCGGATTAGCATCAAATCAAGATAGGAGCTGCTGCTAAGCATTGAAATTCGACACAAACAGGGAATCATTTCAGATCTATAGTTTACTTTGTGGCAAAGGTGAGTGATTTGCATTGTTTTTCACTAATTACGGCTAATTATGGTAATTAGCGAAGATTAGCGAAATTATGGCTCAGAAAAATCTAGAAAAATTCCTAAAATTCTAAAACATCATTTTAGACATCTGATATGAATTTGGATTAATTTGGTTAAGTTTTGCTAATCACATCATTAGTTTCACCTAAATATGCTTAAGGGGAAATATGGGGTTTTGGCTAGGTTTGATCCACTTTAACCTATCATATTATTGTTTTGATGTTTGTGGTTGATTACACATGTTGTTATGACTGTATGGTATGCTTTGTGATTGATTTCAATAGTTAGAATGGTCGAAAACGTCGTCGAATGACGTAAAACACTCGCTGGAAAAGTCTCAGGAAAAGTGCAGGTTTTGAACCGGATCGGATATGGGGCTCGGATCGGATATGTGGACGGGCAAGGACATCCGAATCGGATCGGAACTTAACACTTGAGAGGCTTGGCAAAAAGGATGGCCATGTTGGTTAAGCTGGGGATCAGATCGACTTAAGGACAAAGGGCTCGGACCGGAGTATGGCGAAGGGAGCGGATCGGATTAGAATAGGGAACGAGACCAGAAGAGGCAACAGGAGCTGGAGCACAAACTGAATGGGAGATGGCAACCCGAACCGACCCGAAGTGGGACACCCGACCCGAACCAATGCGACGTTGTGAATCCGAACCGAACCGTTACCAGAGGAAGACCCCGAACCGAACCAACTCATGGTAGAGGACCCGACCTGAACCGATGGCTAGAAGGGGAACCCGAACCGACCCAGTAATGACCAATGACCCGAGATGCAAAGGTAGTCCAAATGGGAAGTTAGAGCTCCAGATCCAGTTGGGAACCAATGAGTTCACTTCATGGTTGGGCTTTGCTGCGGGACGTGTGCAAAGGGGTTGTCGGTATTCATAACTTTGGTTCACCACTGAGAGATGGATAGTGGGCTTGTAGTGATAGTTACACGGGATTGGATTCCGTCATGGCCTAAAGTATTAAGTGACCAAAGTAGTGGATATCGTATGCTTTACGCACTGAGTGAGGGATGTGAGGATGATTGCTATGCTTGATTGTTTGACACCACTATGACATGCACACCCCCACCCCCGTATCTCTTACACAGTATGTTAGTGGCACCTTAGAGTATTGTACGGTATGTAGTGCTAACTCTTTGGTTGCAGGTCCAGGTTCAGGTATGATTGGATTATACCTGTTATTGCTCTGTTTTGTTGCTTATCGCTCATACCAGACTTTTTGTCTGACCCAGAGTTTTATGTCTCTTCTTATTACTCTGGGTGCTCACACGAGCAGACTAGAGACAGGTTAGCTGGTGGTGCGCGAGTAGCTGATTCGGAGGCGAGCAGGAGGCTTCCACGTATGATATATAGATATTCTCCCTGTGTCGCTTGTGGTCGCTACTTGGGCATTAGTAGTGTACCTCCTTTATCTTGCTTTTGTTTTGTTGAGACAGTTTTAAAAGTTGTAATAATGTTGGCTTTGGATCATAAGCTGTACTTGGATTTTCCGCTGCTATGTTAGTTTATTTTCAGCTTATGCACTGTCTCACCTATTTTATGTCAAGTATGTTGTTATTATATTTTATCCTATGCGCTGTGAGACATTCTACAGGTTCCTTGTTAGTTCATTTCCTTCTTTCCTTTCCTTCTGACGACCGTCCCGTGCTAACTGGACATGTGTACAACGCACTTTTGGAGTAAATGTCGGTTGGTGCGGGGCGGGCCGTCACATTTGGTATCAGAGCTCTAGGTTGCGTAGTTAACCTAGGGAAAGACACTAGGGAGAGATAGTACGTATATGAGAGCGCGTATTTTTGATTACTTTGGTTTTCAAAAGCTATATATGTATATATTATTAGTAGTATAAGAATGAAGTCGTACTGCACTAGCACCACCATGGGGTCGTTAATCGTTTCCCCTTTTACTGATTGACGATGAGCCGATATGCAAGAGGTGCTGGCAGGGGAGCCAATAATGGGAATGCTGCTGACATGAGGGCGATGTTTACTGACCTCATGAGAGACATGCTCAGAGAAGTGCAAGGGGCAGTTCCCAATCCCGGAACTGGTGGTGGTCCAGTAGTGCAGGCGCCTAGGGTCGATTTCGCCAAGTTGTGCAAGGATTACACTAACCTTGGTGGGAAGCCGTTCCACGGAACGGAGTCGGCCACAGATGTTCAGGATTGGTTGGATAGCTGTGATCGTATCTTCGACGACTTGGGTATCGAGGATGCGATGAAAAAAGGCTAGCATCTCGTCAGCTGCAAGGGCGAGCGATGAATTGGTGGAATGCCATTAGAACAGCTACTCCAGAAGATCAAGTTACCTGGAATCAGTTTAAGACTCGCTTTTGTGATAAGTTTATCCCAGCTGCTCATAAATCAGAACTGTTCCGGAAGTTCTTAGAGCTTAAGAAGAATGGTAGAGCAGTCTCGGAGTATATCGCTGAATTCGACACTTTATCGAAATATGGATGGTCCCTTATCGATACAGTCGAAAAGAAGAACGAGAAGTTCATAACTGGCTTGGATGGGTACTTGGGGGAAAGACTTATAAACCATATCGATGAGACGTTCGAGTCTATTGTAGGAAAGGCATTAAGGTCAGAGAGCTTTTTCCCTACGTCGAAGACCGAGGTTGCTATGACATCTGTAGAGGAGCCAAAGCCGCAAGCAGGCGGTGAAGGCAAGAAGAATTCCCAGAACAAGAGGAAGCAGAACCCGACCAAGGATGGCCAAAATAAGAAAGATGGTGAATGCTTTAGTTATGGCAAGAAGGGCCACTATGCCAGAGATTGTCGAGAAAAGCCTGGGGAGAGGACTTGGCCTTTCTGGTGTTGTGTTGGTCTAAAATTAATGCCCTTTCGGTTAAGATCGAAAGATGCTTCCTAGTCTGAAGAAAATTTCCTTTTCCTTCCTTCCCATATTTCAAAAGGATATTGTTGAAGGTCTAGCACTACTTCCTTTGGGGTGCTATTGGCTTCAACTCGATTTTTATTCCTGATTTACCCAGGTTATTTTTGGTGCTAATAAATATATACATAATTTTTTTGAAAATGTAAAGAAACATTTGAACATATATACACAAACACACACATATTCACTTTCAAAAAATGTACAAGTAAATATATATATATATATATATATATATACACACACACACACATATACATATATATACACTTATTTGATTATAATTATATATATGATTTCGTGATTTGGTTCATGTATACACACACTAGTACAAAATATAATTGTATATATACACAAAATTTTAAATTATTTAATATTTGATAGTTCGTAGAAAAAATGTTTTAAACATTCTATTATAAATTATTTATGAAATTATTAATAATTAAGGCTAGAATAAAATGATATAAAATATCATATGATATAAACTCAAACTTTAAAATTTCAAAAATCTTGGACCACAAAATAAATGTTACTAAAGAATATGAGATTTACACGAATTAAAATATTATTTTTAATAAATAAATTTCATTTTGGCTAAAATTTAAACTAATTTTTAAAAATATAAATTATTGTTGAAAAATTTATAATAATTCTCATGAGCTCTAAGTATGATATAGTAATTCAAAAATTATGAAACTGAATTTTAAAATCACTAATTATTCTATATATAATAAATAATTCATATAATCATTGAATATTGTTAATATATAATTGATTAATTTTCATTTACTATAATTCATAGTAAGTGTAGATAAGTGTACGGAGAATTTTTTAAGTGATTTTATACTATATAAATCATATATGCAATTATGTGAATAATATATTTATATATATATATATACTTGCTAATATATATTATACATATATATTAATTAAAAAATAAAATTTTGTATAGTAAATATATTTGATTATATTAGAATTATGAAAGTAAACATCAATGTCGTGCACATAAACATTCTTATTGTGACAAATGGTTTCATTGGATAAGCATTTGATAATATAGCTTGGAATCTGATATATTTTTAAGATTTATCGAAATATTAAAAAAAAAAAATGATTTATTTAAACCAAATTTCTTTCCCTTTTTCAAAGTTGAATACATTTTAAAGCGAAGGTTTGAAGTTATTAATGGAAAGTTTAAACGTTGTTTAATAGATGTTTAAAAGAAGATTTGAAATTTATATAAATAATTTGAAGGATTATTTGACATTATAAGGAAATGATAGTTTTACAAACAAAGGCCTTTATATTTTTAAATCAACTTGGTTTTAAGCAATGATCTTCAAGTAGTGTTTGTATAAAAGTTTTTAAATTATGATTTAAAAAGAGTTTTTCTGGGAATTTTTAAAAGAAGAAGAAAACATGGATTACTACAACCTTGTTGTAATAAATGTTTTTGAGGAAAAAAAATTGTAACAACCCGCATTCTATGCATCGGAGGATCGTAGAATATTTATTTCTTTCTTATACGAAGTCGTATGGTCATGTAACATTGGGGAACGACTAGTGAGGTCATTTCCCATGTTCATGATTTTTGCCGATTTTTAAATGACCGTTTTGCCCTTAGCTGATCTTGTTTCGTCCATAACTTTTGATTGGAAAGGAGTTTTGATCTGAAACCACTTCCATTGGATTCGAATGATGGTTTCTCTTTCCGTAGAGTGGTTACATTAGCCAAACGGACTTACCGTTTGGGAGATATGGCTGAAACAAGGTTTAGAAGGTGAAAACAGCTTAATTGGGCTAAACCGGGTGATTAACAGCTAGGCCCAATGGGGAATTTCGGGTTTAGAGGTATTTGAGGGCTGCTAGGGTTTAGAAAACAATTTTTTCAATCATTTTCCAGCCGCCACAAACCTCCTTTGAGCTCTAGCAATGGCCTCCACCTTCTAAATCACTCCCAAAACATCTTTTTGGCTTTCCTAATCACATATTAGCAAGATCTACACCAAATCAAGGCGGATTAGCATCAAATCAAGATAGGAGCTGCTGCTAAGCATTGAAATTCGACACAAACAGGGAATCATTTCAGATCTATAGTTTACTTTGTGGCAAAGGTGAGTGATTTGCATTGTTTTTCACTAATTACGGCTAATTATGGTAATTAGCGAAGATTAGCGAAATTATGGCTCAGAAAAATCTAGAAAAATTCCTAAAATTCTAAAACATCATTTTAGACATCTGATATGAATTTGGATTAATTTGGTTAAGTTTTGCTAATCACATCATTAGTTTCACCTAAATATGCTTAAGGGGAAATATGGGGTTTTGGCTAGGTTTGATCCACTTTAACCTATCATATTATTGTTTTGATGTTTGTGGTTGATTACACATGTTGTTATGACTGTATGGTATGCTTTGTGATTGATTTCAATAGTTAGAATGGTCGAAAACGTCGTCGAATGACGTAAAACACTCGCTGGAAAAGTCTCAGGAAAAGTGCAGGTTTTGAACCGGATCGGATCGGATATGGGGCTCGGATCGGATATGTGGACGGGCAAGGACATCCGAATCGGATCGGAACTTAACACTTGAGAGGCTTGGCAAAAAGGATGGCCATGTTGGTTAAGCTGGGGATCAGATCGACTTAAGGACAAAGGGCTCGGACCGGAGTATGGCGAAGGGAGCGGATCGGATTAGAATAGGGAACGAGACCAGAAGAGGCAACAGGAGCTGGAGCACAAACTGAATGGGAGATGGCAACCCGAACCGACCCGAAGTGGGACACCCGACCCGAACCAATGCGACGTTGTGAATCCGAACCGAACCGTTACCAGAGGAAGACCCCGAACCGAACCAACTCATGGTAGAGGACCCGACCTGAACCGATGGCTAGAAGGGGAACCCGAACCGACCCAGTAATGACCAATGACCCGAGATGCAAAGGTAGTCCAAATGGGAAGTTAGAGCTCCAGATCCAGTTGGGAACCAATGAGTTCACTTCATGGTTGGGCTTTGCTGCGGGACGTGTGCAAAGGGGTTGTCGGTATTCATAACTTTGGTTCACCACTGAGAGATGGATAGTGGGCTTGTAGTGATAGTTACACGGGATTGGATTCCGTCATGGCCTAAAGTATTAAGTGACCAAAGTAGTGGATATCGTATGCTTTACGCACTGAGTGAGGGATGTGAGGATGATTGCTATGCTTGATTGTTTGACACCACTATGACATGCACACCCCCACCCCCGTATCTCTTACACAGTATGTTAGTGGCACCTTAGAGTATTGTACGGTATGTAGTGCTAACTCTTTGGTTGCAGGTCCAGGTTCAGGTATGATTGGATTATACCTGTTATTGCTCTGTTTTGTTGCTTATCGCTCATACCAGACTTTTTGTCTGACCCAGAGTTTTATGTCTCTTCTTATTACTCTGGGTGCTCACACGAGCAGACTAGAGACAGGTTAGCTGGTGGTGCGCGAGTAGCTGATTCGGAGGCGAGCAGGAGGCTTCCACGTATGATATATAGATATTCTCCCTGTGTCGCTTGTGGTCGCTACTTGGGCATTAGTAGTGTACCTCCTTTATCTTGCTTTTGTTTTGTTGAGACAGTTTTAAAAGTTGTAATAATGTTGGCTTTGGATCATAAGCTGTACTTGGATTTTCCGCTGCTATGTTAGTTTATTTTCAGCTTATGCACTGTCTCACCTATTTTATGTCAAGTATGTTGTTATTATATTTTATCCTATGCGCTGTGAGACATTCTACAGGTTCCTTGTTAGTTCATTTCCTTCTTTCCTTTCCTTCTGACGACCGTCCCGTGCTAACTGGACATGTGTACAACGCACTTTTGGAGTAAATGTCGGTTGGTGCGGGGCGGGCCGTCACATTTGGTATCAGAGCTCTAGGTTGCGTAGTTAACCTAGGGAAAGACACTAGGGAGAGATAGTACGTATATGAGAGCGCGTATTTTTGATTACTTTGGTTTTCAAAAGCTATATATGTATATACTATTAGTAGTATAAGAATGAAGTCGTACTGCACTAGCACCACCATGGGGTCGTTAATCGTTTCCCCTTTTACTGATTGACGATGAGCCGATATGCAAGAGGTGCTGGCAGGGGAGCCAATAATGGGAATGCTGCTGACATGAGGGCGATGTTTACTGACCTCATGAGAGACATGCTCAGAGAAGTGCAAGGGGCAGTTCCCAATCCCGGAACTGGTGGTGGTCCAGTAGTGCAGGCGCCTAGGGTCGATTTCGCCAAGTTGTGCAAGGATTACACTAACCTTGGTGGGAAGCCGTTCCACGGAACGGAGTCGGCCACAGATGTTCAGGATTGGTTGGATAGCTGTGATCGTATCTTCGACGACTTGGGTATCGAGGATGCGATGAAAAAAGGCTAGCATCTCGTCAGCTGCAAGGGCGAGCGATGAATTGGTGGAATGCCATTAGAACAGCTACTCCAGAAGATCAAGTTACTTGGAATCAGTTTAAGACTCGCTTTTGTGATAAGTTTATCCCAGCTGCTCATAAATCAGAACTGTTCCGGAAGTTCTTAGAGCTTAAGAAGAATGGTAGAGCAGTCTCGGAGTATATCGCTGAATTCGACACTTTATCGAAATATGGATGGTCCCTTATCGATACAGTCGAAAAGAAGAACGAGAAGTTCATAACTGGCTTGGATGGGTACTTGGGGGAAAGACTTATAAACCATATCGATGAGACGTTCGAGTCTATTGTAGGAAAGGCATTAAGGTCAGAGAGCTTTTTCCCTACGTCGAAGACCGAGGTTGCTATGACATCTGTAGAGGAGCCAAAGCCGCAAGCAGGCGGTGAAGGCAAGAAGAATTCCCAGAACAAGAGGAAGCAGAACCCGACCAAGGATGGCCAGAATAAGAAAAATAAGAAAGATGGTGAATGCTTTAGTTATGGCAAGAAGGGCCACTATGCCAGAGATTGTCGAGAAAAGCCTGGGGAGAGGAAGTGCTTTAACTGCGGCCAGGCAGGACATCACAAGGATGATTGCCCACAACCTCCTAGGGAGAAGCAGATTGTGAAAGCGTATGCTATCAACGCTATTCCTTCTTCGTCGAATGCTCCGAGTGCGGCGCAGAAGGGAAAGGGTGTCGTTATAAAAGGTATGCTTTCTAGTTAAGATGTTTCTGTTCGGGTATTGTTTGACAAACACGAGATAGTCGATAGACCTCTAGTTGTGACGAACCCGATTGGTGGTTCGACTAGTTTTGGCATGATTTGTTGTAATGTGGTCTTATCGAGTCATGGATGTATGTTTCCTTGTGATTGCTTTGTTTTTGGCTTTACTGGGTTTAGCATTATTTTGAGGAGTCGATCTACTCCAAAGGAATAGGGTGGTATTAGGTACCTACCTAATGATGGCGATAGTAACTGGAGTTAAGAAAGCTAAGAGGTTATCGTTGTAATAAGTTCTGGTTGTCTCTGGGAGGAAAATGAGTGCTCCAGTGCTAGATTGTTTTGCTAGTATCACCTCACGTGGGTTGTCCGAACTCGGAGGAGATGTTCCTTGGGTGCTTGTCTAATATTGGTTTAGGCCTTTGGGGCTTGTGCTTGGGGAATGTCGATTTCGACTAGGATGGTTTGCGTGAGGGGTAAATAGTTGTTGTGATTTTTCATTGGATGATATCTTGGTTTACTCGAGGAGTGATGGGCAGACGGAACATGATGAGACTGTTCAATGGTATAGACTGCCCAGAGTTAGACTCGATAGGGTTATGAGATTGCTCGAGTGGGACTCGGGAAAGATGCAAAGTAATGGATTGTTTAGGACCCTATGTTGATGTTCTCTATTGGATAGTAGAATTTTGAAGGAATAGGATGAGTTCGTTGATCATGGAAGATACAACGAAGGTTAGGGCGATTCAAGTTGGACTTGAACTCGTAAAAGAAAATGGGTGTTTGTTGATCTTAGAGATGCAACGAATAGGGAGACGACTCACGTTGGACTAGAGTTTGTCACTAATTGAACTCAAAACTGGGTCTGAGTTATAGATTGACTCGAGTTGGACTCGAGAAGGCTGCAAGGAATTGGATTCGGCTTGAGTTGGACTCGAGAGGGCAGCAAGACAATGGATAGACTTGGGTTGGACTCAAGTATTTTAGGCGGACTAAAAGCAGGGGTATTTGGGGATGCCCGTTACCCTGGATCCGTTGGACGTGATCTAGTTATCCTTGGAGGATAAACGTACGTTGGACGTACGGTAGTCCGTAGGGAGGCGAGGCTTCCATTGGCCTGGGATTGGTTGGACCACTCAAGTAGGCATCGGTGTATGTATGGAGGCTGGGCTTCCATTAGTTATTGATGTTGGTTGGACCAGACATACTGGAATCGACATATTGGGATTGGTTAGACCAATCATGTAGGTGTCGATGTGTTTATGAGTTTAGCAGGTGATAGGTAGGACTTGTTTGATGGATGTTATGGTTGCTATGTTTTTCCTATTTTTCTTCCCTTGAGTAGACTATCACCTGTAGGGTTCCAGCGATGGGGAACAAAGTGATTGTAGTAGGACTATGAGCCAGTGCAGTAGAGTCGTCATGACTCGAGGGGCAAAGTGGACATAGTAAAGGAATAGTAAGGCTATGAGCCAGTGCAGTGAAGTTGTTATGACTTCATGGGGCAGAGTGGACATAGAAAAGGACTAGTGGCTATGGATCAGTGAGGTGGAGTCGCCATGACTCCATGGGGCAGAGTGATCATAGTAAAGGATTTGGGTGCGGTAATAGTTGCATTGAGTAGGAGACATGCCAGTTTAGGGGTTTTGTTTCTAGGATGGAAGCAACTAAAGTATATCACAGGATATGATTTCGGGCCCAAGAGTGAATTGGATTCAGAAACACTAGTAAGCTTGACGATCAGATCGATTTTGATTGGGTGGATTGGTTCCAGTTAGAAGGACGATCCTAATCTATTGTAAACCATCTCCAGGGTAGAGATGGGTATCGATGGAAAGAGAATGATCAAGTAAGGATTTGATCGAGAAGGGTGGCTTCGAAAGAATAAGGGACTAGTTGTACCCAACGTAGATGGACTGAGGGGTGAAGTGCTTAGAGCATATCATCACCCGAAATTGACTATACATCCCAGTGGTAACAAGATGTATTGAGACATGGAGCAGATCTACTACTGGGTAATGATAAAGAAAGACGTTGGGAAGTTTATGTCCAAATGCATGAATTGCCAGTTAGTTAAAGCTGAGCAAAGGAAGCTTAGTGGTTTGTCACAACCGTTGAGAACAAGTCTCAAATGGATTATATTGATAGTTTACCAAGGACTAGGTCAGGTCATGATGGTATTTGAGTGAATTGTATATTAGAGAATGAAGGCTACCCAAGACAGGCAGAAGACTTATCTCGATAAGAGACGAAGAGATTTGGAATTCTTCGTTAAAGACTTGGTGGTCGTCAAGATCTCTCCATTGAGAATGTGATTCGGATTGGTTGGAGAGGTAAGTTAGCACCAAGATTTGTTGGCCCATTCCCAGTCCTCGAACAAGTTGGGAATTTGGCGTAGGAAATAGAGCTACCTGACAAGATGGCGGGAGTTCACAACGTATTTCATGTTTCCCAGTTAAGGAAGTTTGTGCAAGACCCTAATGTGGCTATTTCACCAGTTCAGTTGGACGATATCGAGGTTGAACCCAGGGCGGTTGAGAAACGCAAGCCTTTGCGTATTGTTGGGAATGATACGAAGCAGCTTCGAAGGAAGGCGGTGAAACTAGTCAAAGTCCAGTGGGGTGAGAATGAAAAAGACTGTACTTGGGAAACAGAGAAGGATATAAGGAAGAAGTATCCAGAACTCTTTGCCTGGTAAGGTTTTGGTAGTGACAGTTTCTTCCCTTGTTAGTAAACCGCATGCTAGGATAGACTTGTTTTGCATGTTGATTGTTGTTTTGGGGCTGATAGGCATGCGGGACCCTTTGTGTGTTTTGGTTAGGGAATTTCGGGGGCGAAATTTCTTAAGGGGGGGGGGGGGGGGAGAATGTAACAACCCGCATTCTACGCATCGGAGGATCGTAGAATATTTATTTCTTTCTTATACGAAGTCGTATGGTCATGTAACATTGGGGAACGACTAGTGGGGTCATTTCCCACATTCATGATTTTTGCCGATTTTTAAATGACCGTTTTGCCCCTAGCTGATCTTGTTTCGTCCATAACTTTTGATTGGAAAGGAGTTTTGACCTGAAACCACTTCCATTGGATTTAAATGATGGTTTCTCTTTCCGTAGAGTGGTTACATTAGCAAACGGACTTACCGTTTGGGAGATATGGCTGAAACAAGGTTTAGAAGGTGAAAAACACCTTAATTGGGCTAAACCGGGTGATTAACAGCTAGGCCCAATGGGGAATTTCGGGTTTAGAGGTATTTGAGGGCTGCTAGGGTTTAGAAAACGATTTTTTCATTCATTTTCCAGCCGCCACAAACCTCCTTTGAGCTCTAGCAATGGCCTCCACCTTCTAAATCACTCCCAAAACATCATTTTGGCTTTCCTAATCACATATTAGCAAGATCTACACCAAATCAAGGCGGATTAGCATCAAATCAAGATAGGAGCTGCTGCTAAGCATTGGAATTCGACACAAACAGAGAATCATTTCAGATCTATAGTTTACTTTGTGGCAAAGGTGAGTGATTTGCATTGTTTTTCACTAATTACGGCTAATTATGGTAATTAGCGAAGATTAGCGAAATTATGGCTCAGAAAAATCTAGAAAAATTCCTAAAATTCTAAAACATCATTTTAGACCTCTGATATGAATTTGGGTTAATTTGGTTAAGTTTTGCTAATCACATCATTAGTTTCACCTAAATATGCTTAAGGGGAAATATGGGGTTTTGGCTAGCTTTGATCCACTTTAACCTATCATATTGTTGTTTTGATATTTGTGGTTGATTACACATGTTGCTATGACTGTATGGTATGCTTTGTGATTGATTTCAATAGTTAGAATGGTCGAAAATGTCGTCGATTGACGTAAAACACTCGCTGGAAAAGTCTCAGGAAAAGTGCAGGTTTTGAACCGGATCAGATCGGATATGGGGCTCAGATCGGATCGGATATGGGGCTCGGATCGGATATGTGGACGGGCAAGGACATCCGAATCGGATCGGAACTTAACACTTGAGAGGCTTGGCAAAAAGGATGACCATGTTGGTTAAGCTGGGGATCAGATCAACTTAAGGACAAAGGGCTCTGACCGGAGTATGGCGAAGGGAGCGGATCGGATTAGAATAGGGAACGGGACCAGAAGAGGCAATAGGAGCTGGAGCACGAACTGAATGGGAGATGGCAACCCGAACCGACCCGAAGTGGGACACCCGACCCGAACCAATGCGAAATTGTGAATCCGAACCGAACCGTTACCAGAGGAAGACCCCGAACCGAACCAACTCATGGAAGAGGACCCGACCTGAACCGATGGCTAGAAGGGGAACCCGAACCGACCCAGTAATGACCAATAACCCGAGATGCAAAGGTAGTCCAAATGGGAGGTTAGAACTCCGGATCCAGTTGGGAACCAATGAGTTCACTTCATGGTTGGGCTTTGCTGCGGGACGTGTGCAAAGGGGTTGTCGGTATTCATAACTTTGGTTCACCACTGAGAGATGGATAGTGGGCTTGTAGTGATAGTTACACGGGATTGGATTCCGTCATGGCCCAAAGTATTAAGTGACCAAAGTAGTGGATATCGTATGCTTCACGCACTGAGTGAGGGATGTGAGGATGATTGCTATGCTTGATTGTTTGACACCACTATGACATGCACACCCCCACCCCCATATCTCTTACACAGTATGTTAGTGGCACCTTAGAGTATTGCACGGTATGTAATGCTAACTCTTTGGTTGCAGATCCAGGTTCAGGTATGATTGGATTATACCTGTTATTGCTCTGTTTTGTTTCTTATCGCTCATACCAGACTTTTTGTCTGACCCAGAGTTTTATGTCTTTTCTTATTACTCTGGGTGCTCACACGAGCAGACTAGAGACAGGTTAGCTGGTGGTGCGCGAGTAGCTGATTCGGAGGCGAGCAGGAGGCTTCCACGTATGATACATAGATATTCTCCATGTGTCGCTGGTGGTCGCTACTTGGGCATTAGTAGTGTACCTCCTTTATCTTGCTTTTGTTTTGTTGAGACAGTTTGAAAAGTTGTAATAATGTTGGCTTTGGATCATAAGCTGTACTTGGATTTTCCGCTGCTATGTTAGTTTATTTTCAGCTTATGCACTGTCTCACCTGTTTTATATCAAGTATGTTGTTATTATATTTTATCCTATGCGCTGTGAGACATTCTACAGGCTCCTTGTTAGTTCATTTCCTTCTTTCCTTTCCTTCTGACGACCGTCCCGTGCTAACTGGACATGTGTACAGTGCACTTTTGGAGTAAATGTCGGTTGGTGCGGGGCGGGCCGTCACAAAAATATTACTGACTATAACATTCTTGTTGTAGTAAATGGTTTTTAAAAGTAGGAAAAGAAATTTTTTATTATAATACTTGATTATTGTAAATAGAGGTAATTAGGGAGAAGGACAAACTTTGTCGAAAAATTAGGCTGAAGGACACCAAGTTTTATTTTTAGTCTGAAGGACAAACTTTGAACCAAAATTAAGTTGAAGGAAAATGCTAAATGTAATTAGCATTATATTCACTTTTTTTACACTATATGAAAATGCTAGTTTTAACTAGCATTATTCAGTTTTACACTGCAAAAAATTGTTAACTATATTTAGCACTGTCCTTCAGCCTAATTTTTTTTCAAAGTTTGTCCGTCAGTCTAAAAATAAAACTTGATGTCCTTCAGACTATTTTTTTTCCAAAGTTTGTCCTTATGTCTATTTTCCACTTGTAAATATTATATGGAATTTATGAAGTTTTATGCTTGAAATTAAGTTTTAAGGGAGAAAAACTACCACCTATCCTAAAAGATAATAATGTTTTGAAGGCAATGTTTGAGTTGAAGTCAAACATTAATGTTAAGTATATAAAGTATTATTTCCATATACAAATTCAGTTATTTATGAAAATATATTATTCATGCGCTTAATAGTAAAAGTTGATGAGTAGATTGATCCTTTATCCATAGTCTCCAAAATCAAAGTGTCTGAAGTAAGGTAATGCCAAATGCAACCAACACCCTGACTTACTTGTCTTTCTTCTGGAAGAGGGATAAAGTAAGTCAAAATATTGAAAACATGACAAGTATACAAGATTCGATTTTTAGAAATAATTGTACAATTTATGGTGGTAGGTAAAGTATTATTTTCATACCAAACTCCAAATTCCAAGGTAGGTAAATCCGTCTTTATCAGTTAGAGTTTAGGAATGTACATCAAAGTAAAGATAATATGCTAACTTGTCCAACTACATCATTAATCGAGGGAAAGTACAAGCTTAAAATCAGAAAGAGGTGTTAAGTATATTTTTTTTAAGTTCTATATGGCTGATTTACTTGCACTAAAAATAATAGTTGTTTTAATTGATGAAACGTTAATTAAAAGGATTAGGTGTTGTTTATGTAATTAATGAAGCTGGATTTCCAAATGAGATTAAATTTTTAATTTGGTTGTTTGTTATTCAAATAACATATTGTCAAAACTTGGCCAGTTTTGAAACTAATCATTTGTTGATCTAGACAGACCAGGATTAGATGAGCATGAGTTATCCAAAAATCACTTCGAACCAACATGAGTGTTTGCCTTAGAACCATTCTGAAGATAATGGAATTGAATATGAATTTCTTTGATGTGAAAGGTCCACTTGCTATTAATTTTGATGACGTATTGGAAGTGCCTTCAATTTGTTCACATCCTGAATAACTTGTATAGATGACTGTTTTCACTGCATTATTGCATGGAGGGCAGTGTTAGCGTTTCAAGTGGGATTCGCTAGAAATCTAAAATTTAGCCTCAAGCCACACACATGATAATGACTAAAATATAGGATATGTCGCAATGTTATGTGGTTCACTACCATTAAGGTACTATCATCACCCGATCTAGACCGGTACTTATGGATTTATGTATGCTTGATGCCTATTGAGATTACATGTAACAACCGATGTTATGACATATTTGGTACTATCTGGAAAAGAATACACTGGTCTTTCCATATAAGGAGTCTATGTGAGGTACTCAGAATATTTTTCTCTATATGTGTACTATGATATGTCACACCTATGTAGGCTTGTCGTTGATTGAATCAATTTTCCAATTGTACTCTATGGACTTACTTGTACAATTAGTATCCTGGAATGTGAAATGCAAGTATACCGGCTATGTTATCACAAGGTAAAAGTTCTCCATGTTTATATGAGTCGTGATCTTACGAGACACATTTAATTTTAAGGGGTTTCATAAAACGTAACAATCTATATGATTTAAGTTTCCCAAGATGTTTTACCAAACCAATCTTGGTGTCATTTTCTTATAAAATTAGGGTCAGACTAGATTGCTTTTACGGATTTAGTTGTACTTTTGGATCCATACGAGGCAAGCTGGATGCCTACGAGATTTGATGTATTTTATTTCTTGCTATATTTATTATTATTTTTGATCTATAATTATAAGAGCATGTTTTTATTACTGCTAGAAATGATGATACGTTTGTTTACTCTTATTGGTGTATGTATATAAAACTTTCTTTTGTGAAGATACGTTATATATTACTCATTACATATTATTAGATTTTATTCTATCATTTCTTTTCTTTTTCCCCCAACAGTCTGTCTTTTCAAAACTGGAATATTCGACCCGTGAATAACATGGATGTATTAGTATTGATCTTCAAAGTTTAAAAAGACATATTGTCCAATGAGTTAACCGGATTTTTGACCTGATCGGAAGATCCAACCAAAAGATAAAAAGAAGGACTGGGATAGGATCTATAAAAACTCGATGCAGAATAGATTAAGTCTATGGATTTGTTGATCCAAAAGTTGTGGATCGGCACAAATCCATATGCTATGGATCAGCACTGATCCATAAGGATCACATGTGATCCATAGTGGGCCCTACCGTCTTGCTTCTTATCTCCTTACTAGCCTCTCCTTTAAGTTTGTTTGCAATCAAATGTCTCCAGCTAAAGATATTTGATGGATCATACATACTCGAAAGCAGTTCAACATAGCTCGATCGCAATGTACAATCGAACTAAGACCAAATCCTATGAAACTTAGCGTAGGAAAAAGGCCAGAGGAATCTATTAGCACCATAAAAATTCTAAGTGTATGGATTATTACTGATCCATAGACTATTGATCGATATGATCCATTATACTTAGTCAAATTGGGTTGAGTTCTCTAGCGTGACATTTTATGCCCTAGATAGACCCATGATGTAATGTATTAGCCCAGTTCAGCTTCAAGTTCCTATGAACATTAACTTACATCATATATGTAACTGATCTAGATCTTCCGTTCCTACATGTTGCTAAAGTGCTTCCTCGCCGTTATTATTTATTAACAGCAGTTACTAAGTTGGATACTGTAATCTATTACAAATATCCCTTGTACTTATGATATCAAAACTATCTATTCTAGGACATCTTTTCAAACTCTTGTACTAGAATTCCTAGTTACAGACAACGAAGAACAAACTGATCTTCTAAAAGTGGAATGTTGGCTTAGTTAATAACCATTATAAACCGTGCATTGTTTTCTTTTCCCATTCTTTATTTCTTTCATTTTTTATTATTTATTTTCATTATCTGTGCTTAGTCTATGCTAACTCTAACTTAGTTTCCCAAAGAGGGTTGGTGCTTTCACATTAATCTGGGGCTAGTGGCATTTACGATGTTAACTTTTGGGGCTTTCACTGAGAACTAAATTCAAGAAGAGATCGGGGGTATTCACTATAAATTTGCATGTTCTAGGCATCAAAATCGTCATCAAATCTTTGAAAGTCTGCAAATTTCCTACTAAGTGGAAGAGCGGATGCCTCTGAAGATAAAACCTAGCACATATGTTGGTTCCGCAATCGTAGAAGGAAAACTGATGTAACATCTGCTGGTAAGGAAGTTAACAATCCAAGTTAAACTCTCTCTCAAAGACATGCCATCACTAGAAGAGAGCTAGATTAGTGGTGGAAAATATGAATCAACGTATGGAAATCGCTAATAAGTCCTTGGTGGACGAGATGGATGCTTTATTTGCACTTCCATCTAAGCCTAATATTGGAGCTACTGGACTGAACGTAGATTTGGAAGAATGTGCACATATGTCAACATATAATAGGCTAAGGAATAATCAAGCCAAGCAAGAGTGTATGTCGCTGATTTAAATCAAACCATGGATGAAGGAATTGGAACCACACTCCTAGAAAACTCAATCTTGAGATGAATCAAAATCTTTATGTTGATGCTACCCGAAATCAAGATAAAATATTTGTATCAGATGATGACCGAATTGAGGACATGGAAGATCTTAATGTGAATGTGAAAATGAGAGGAGGAAGTTAACATAATGCAGTCTAACCCATACTATAACTTCCATCAAGGGTATTGAATTCCACTGCAATGGTTCTCCTGAAGATTAGATGTAGATCTCAACAACTAACCATTGTTATTTACAAATTCAAACACTCGGGATTTTGCCGAAGTTCATCCAAAAAGAACAACACTAGCGAGGAACGAATGATAAAGAAACTGTTGTAGAAGAGTATCGCGCAAAAGGACGTCGAAGAATATTGGGGTTTCGCTCTATGTCCTACCTCATTTACTCAAGAAATATTAGATGTAGAATACTTGTAGAAGTTCAATCCCCCCAAAATGCCCGTATATAGCAGAACATAGAATCCGAACTTTTTCCTATATAAGTATGAATGGCGAAAGAATGGTGTACGAGAAAAATATGCAATAAATATTTTCTCATCTATCTTGAAGGAAATCGCTTCATTAAGGTTTGTTGCACTACGACCTAGGTCTATCTCGCAATTCGGAGAATTGGCACAAAAGACTAAGGAATAGTGTAGGCTGTACACTACCTGCGGTAAAGATGTCATGTCACTGTCTGGATTAATACAGGGCTCCCTGGAGTCAGTGAAAGCTTTCTTAAAATGATTCAAAATAGCTACCACTGAGATCAACAACACAGACCAATAAATGGTTCTTCAACATTATTTATGCCATTAATAAGGAGACAAACTTCAGAATATGGATTAAAACAAAGAAACCCACAACTTTAGAGAAATGATATAAAGAGGTTATTCTTAAGATTAGAAGATGCGGAGGTTGTTGAAAGAATCTCCAATCCTAGTGTTCAAAACCATAGTCCCAGGGTAACATTGAAATGAAATAAAAAACAGAGTTGTTTCGATAATATGAATAAGAAAGGAAATGGAAAAGGGGGAACAAAGATAAAAGGAAGGGTGAGAGAGACAACAATCGCTTTAAGGGTTTCAATCCAGAAGACTACACCCCTTTAATTAACAACCAGAAAATATTATCTTGGTTACAAAGGTAGATGAAAAATATCCAAAGCCTGCCACCAATAAATCGAATAAAATACTGAAGTAATTTAGCAAACTTTACCATTTCTATGAAGCCATTGGACACACCAATAGTGAGTGTCGTCACCTAAAGAACCTCATTGACAAACTCATTAGAAAGAACAAACTCCAACTATATATGCAAATCCAACATAAGCCATTGCACATGGTACAAGTGAGCGTAACTCCAGCAAATCGGCCTGGCCCCAATATTCATGCTGCTAGACAGGACGATGGAAAGCATACCATTAACATAATTTCGGGTGGATCACATGCAACATGAAGAAGTTAGGGAAAGATGGATAAGCATGCTAACACCTTGAATCATGATCCATGGGTTTAAGGCTTCCTAGCAGATAAGGAAGGAACTCTAATATAAAGACATGCAATGACGGTATCATAATCAGGGCAAGAGACTCTGAGGGTATTGAAGCCCCAGTTCTCAATCCTATAATTGTGATGATCAGGATCAGACTAGTAATGGTTAAGAGGGTGTTAGTCAACAGTGAAGCCTCAATGAACATTATATTCCATAGAACCTTCGAGCAAATGAAACTTTATATGAGAGACATGGAGGCTTGCTAATAAAAAGTTCAAGGATTCACTGGAAAACCAAAGCAGTTCATTGGAAGATCAACCTACCTGTTAAACTAGGTAAAGGAGAAAGAAGAGTCTATTCAAACTTCCATCATAGTCAATGAAATGTCATCCTATAAGGCATTTTAAGCTGGACCACCTTGATGGGCTTCAGAATCGCATTAGCTCCATGGTGCATGACCATAAATTCCCCATGGAAAATGAAGTTGGCATCGTAAAAGGAGACCAAATCATGGCCTTAAGAATGATGCATTACTGAATTGGGAGAAGCAAAGAGGAAGGGAAAAGGAAAGAGTATGATGGGATCTCTCTGCATTTGTGAATCCCTTTTATTGCAAATACAAAAGAGCCTCTGCCTAGAAGAACATAGTTTTGCTTATAAGGTTATGGACCTTAGAAAGAACAATGTCGAGAACAATCATGCAGCACCAACTAAATCAATAGTGTTTGTACTTATATATGTGGAAATTCAATTTCAAATGATTAACATTCTATCATAGTTTATCACGAATATGTAGAGAGGATCGATAGCCTTTCGCCAAGCTAACCTAGATGTTCACATAGATTCATGTTGATATATGTGGGGTCTTACCGAATGTAGCGAGTCATGCAATAAACATTGATCCCCTCTTCACTCAAGTGAAGCAAAAAAGGTGATGCCAAAGCCTAGAATAGCTAGATGCCCTAAAAGAAGAAGTAGACAAGTTGATGGAGAATGGATTTATAAGAGGTGCAACATCCACATATTGGGTATCAAATTTAGTCCTTGCCAACAAGTCAAACGGGAAACACGAGTCTACACGGACTACTTGGACCTCAACAGAGCTTTTCTCAAAGACAACTTCATGTTGCTCAAAATCGATTAGTTTGTGGATGAAATGGTAGGACACAAGCTCCTATCATTCATAGACGCTTACTCGAGCTATAACCAAATCATGATGTATGAGCCAGACCAAGAAAACACAAGCTTCATCGTGGAATTGGGATTGTGTTACCATCGAGTGATGATTTTTGTACTTAAGAATGTAGGGGCAACCTAACAATGGCTTGTGAATGTGATGTTTATAGATCGGATCGGAAAAACTATGAAGGTGTATGTAGATTCCATGTTAGTAAATCTCGCATGGCCAGAGATCACATAGACAACTTAGTTGAAATGTTCGAAGTGTTATGCAAATATGGAATGAAACTCAATCCTTTGAATTTTGGTTTCATGTTTGAGAATTTTTGGGATTTATGGTAAATACAAGGTGCATTGAAGCAAACCTGATGCAAGTCACAACACTAAGAAACTTGAAAGCTCTAAGGAATAAGAAGAAACTCCGAGGTCTAAATGGGAAAATTACTGCTTTAGGTCATTTTAAGGGATATTAATAAATGCATACTGTAATAACCCGCACCTCCATTCACGCAAGATATTGTCCCCAACTTAGCCACCGTATAGGTGTGGAGTTTTGTTCCTCAAAAGTCCTTGGCGTTAGTAAGTGATGGGCTCTACTATATAAGTACCCACTTCACACAGGCTTCCACGATGTGGGACTTAGGGGTGTTACATTCTCCCCTCCGACAGAGCCCAACGTCCCCGTTGGCTCACAAACACCTCACCCAGGCGCTATGGTCCACACAGGAGCCATAATTCCGGCTAGGTATTGGCTCTGATACCACTGTAAAAACCCGCACTACCGTTCACACAGATATTTTCCCCAACTTAGCCACTATATAGGCTTGGGGTTTTGTTCCTCAAAATGCCTTGGCGTTAGTAAGATATGGGCTCTACTATATAAGTACCCACTTCACACAGGCTTCCACGATGTGGGACTTAGGGGTGTTACGCATACCATTCTTTAATGCGCTAAACAAAAGAAAAAATAATTTCGAATCATCCACCATGTTCCAAACAGATTTCTATGAGCTACACAGACACATGAAAGCTCCTTAAATGCTTTCCAAGCCAATGGATGGCAAAGATTTATTTATTTGTATCCCCCATTAGCTAAGTGTCACACTAGCGTGCGAAGAAGCTCGAGGTCAAAGACCAATATACTACATCAGCAAACGATTCATAGGCATAGAACAAAACTACCCAAAGCATTAAAATATCCCATATTGTTTGCTAATAGCATCAGGGAAGCGACAACTGTACTTTCTGTCTTACCCAATAAACGTTATCAATGACCAATTGCCAAATTAGGTCATGTCCCACCCCGATACTTTAGAGTGGTTGCTAAAATGGAACATCGAGCAATACAATGTGACTTACTTATCAATCCCTAAGAGGAATAAATGGACAGGCATTGGTGAATTTCATCGCTGAGTTCATAATCAGAGAAGACAAGAAGGGAAAAACAATGGATGTGGCATAGCATGGAAGTTATTAGTCAACGATGCAATTAATGATTACTGCTCAGGAGTTGGAGTCACGGTTGAGATTCCCAAGGGGGGATCTGTTTGTTATGCTTTAGGATTGAAATTTCTTGGCATCGATAATAATGCGGAATATGAAGCATTGATCGTAGGACTAGAAATAGTGAAAAAGCTAAGCATTTGAACCATGCAAATCCTCAGCGACCCACGGCTTCTTGTTTTCAAAAGCCGAATGGATTTCCAAGCAAAAGGAGGGAACCTATCACGTATCTACCAAAGACTCGAGAGCTACTCAATGATCTCGAGCACTTTGTCACTATTCGCATTCCTTGAAAAGAAGATATGAAGGCCAATTCTCTTGCTAAATATGCTAGTTTTGGGAAAGAACAACTCCTCGAGGTAATACCTATCGAAGTCTTAACACGCCTCGGTATTAAAGACTTGGATGTGGAATGAATTCTAAAAACCATCAAAGAACCTGAATCGTGGATGATCCCAATCAAAAAATAAATGGTCTATGGAACCTTCCCAAAAGACCTAAGTGCGTGGAAGAAGCAACTCCAAAAAGCATCCATATTTGTCATGCATGATGGAAGACTCTATAGACATTACTCCTTTATGCCACTGCCATGGTGTGTGACATGAGACAAAGACTAACATATTATTATGGAGGTGCACAAAGGTGAATGTGGAGACTATTCTAGGTGGCAAACACCATTCAAGAAGGTATTGTGATACAAGTATTTATGGCTAGATTTGAACAGGGATGAAATTGACCACATAAGATGGTATAATATCTGCCAAAGATTCTCCAAAATGCTAAAATTCTCCTCGATGTACTTGATGCAAATAGTTAGTATATCACGCACCGAAATCCCCCGATCTCCGAAGAGACAGAAAAGCTCAAATTGTATAAGAACACGATACATCGTAACACAAAACAACAACACATTTCATTGTTATTACAATAATTTCCATCGGAGTATAAGAATATATCATACCACAATTAAATAAATACACAGTGGAATTACAATGATCAGAGAATAAAATAAATTACATAATAGCGGAAATGTGATATAAAGTAAATACAATGCAGCGGAAATAAATCAACTAACACAGTTGAAGACAATACACAGATATTGAGCTTTTCGATTATAGCTCCAGCCATAATCCAGGATCCTGTTAAATAAAATAATTTGCAAAAACAAAACTGCTGACTGCCTATGTGGAAAATATGGACACCCAGAGTTTAGGTGGAAAACAATAAACTCCGAGTCAGTCATGGGAATGGTGTGAGAGCTAAAATAGTTATTAACACTTTACTTAAAAACAAGATAAATCACAGGACCACACCGTATAACACGGAGCGAGTTTACTCCATGTGAATACCAAAGATTGAAATAAATAATAAACAACGCAATTCTTTTTAAAAAATGAAGCTATTATAAGACTCAGGTCCCATCACATAATGCAACACAAGCCAGAGGATAGAGTTTTACCTTATAATAGCCAAACTGCTTGGTACGTTTTAAAACATTTTTTTAATATTACTATAAGTGCATAGTGTAGAAAACAACTTCGAACAAAAATGTATAAATCATAGAGGGCATAGTACCCCATCCTACTATGTCGCCGTACAGGTTTACAAATAAAACCAAAAAGTCGCATATTGGAAATTGGATTCCATCTATGAGTCGAGGCAAGGGATCGTCCTCACCGGTTTTAAGACACTCTAGCACATGCCTTCGGATCACACCCTTAGTAACCCTTGGATCTTCAGGGCCGGTCCACTCTTACTTTTGTGGATTAGTTATTCCTGAATAATACGCTTCCTGATCCTATCGGACTTCCGAAATTGTTAGTATGTAGACCAATCATTTCCAAGGGCCCTCGCTATCCATCATCCACATAAGTAAAATATCTGGGCTCTATACCATGACATCACCTCTAGCTAGAAAGAAACGCATGCACTCCCTGCAGTCACTAAGCTGTTCTTGACTCATACTGGGGGCGAGGGTCGCGAATTAGTGCTATACACAAAGCTGTGCTATTTAAAGTCGTGCTTTGGTCATCATCCACAAGGCCCTGCTTTTCAACAAAAAGCCTTGATCACTGCATCTCAGCATGCCACATTGTCAATCTATACCATACCCTTGATTTCCACCAATATATAACCTCTAAGCTCTTACGTCTCAGAGAAGGGTGTTAAGCAAGAGAATTAATTCTCCGCCACCAAACAGATATATATATATATTTAGTAGAGATTAACAATTATAGCACACAATACAACGTCAGACATATAATCCATTTACATGTCCATTCTAGGTCTGAACAAAACCAGAGGCACCTTATTCCTCGTCCCATATGTCCAATACAAGAGAGAGGTCCTCGCATATCCGGACAATCAAGTATGTCCGGACAATTACCACTATAACCCCTTCCTGGAGTTACCCAAATCCAAGGCATCAGTAGTGATCTATTCGATGTGAAGATTGCCGGTCTTGCACCGTCTTCTACTTCTTCGACTTTTAATCATCGTAACAGTTATTCAGAATGGGTTAAACTCGGTATTTTTGTAATCATGTGATAAATACTCAGAGATAGCACCCATCTCATTCCAATCCAGAATATTCTTTTATTCAAATATTCATTTCTTTGGGAAAAGGTTCCCATTAATTTTATTAATGATAAATTCTTTTAACCTTATTGTTTAATCCTCCTTTGGATATCATTTCAAAAGATTTTATTATTTCTTTTCACCACTTAAACCAAATTAAGGTTTACAAAACTAGTCGAGATTATCGAGCCTTACCAAACTAATCATTTGTTTTATTATTCCCAATCCCAATCTATTCATCCCATGGAGCAAAACTGGTGGTACTCCATATTTAACACCGACCGTGTTATCGATAAATTTAATTACCACTTAACGTTTCAAATCTAATTAAAGATTTAACTATCGCATGGAATAAAACTGGTGATACTCCATTCTAGAAAACTTCTCGAATTTGATAAATTTAATTATCCCATTCATATTTCAATCTAATTAAAGATTCATTAAAACTATAACTTTGTTTTAATCTTCAAAAATCATTATTTAATTATTACTCGACTTAGGAAATTAATCATGTCTTTAGCTGGGTTAAAGAACAAATGTCATTTAGAACATTGCTCATGATAAACCCAAAATAATTTTCCATTAATATGGAATCTTCACAGAAACAAAATAATCCATAATCAAATTCCATTCAATTCCAATTTAATTGAATAAACTGGAAAACTTTATTAAATCCTATGTAATAGAATTATTCCTTTTCATAACTGGGCTTAAGAACAATATTATTTAAGATACCATTCACAACAACCCAAATCCAATTTGGTATTAAATATAAAATTTTAAATGGAAATCATATCGACATTCATTCTATATCAAATCCTGGAATCAACAGATATCGTACTGAAATAACGATATCAATATCTTCCAAATTCCATAACAATATCTATATAATTACGGAATCCAATATCGAAATATCTGAAGGTAATTTCCATTCAAATCCATTCCAATTTATTAACTTAAAATAATTGGATTTCTACTCTAGTTGTTAAGTAATTCATTCAGATAAAACATCTTTTATCTATGGAATATTTCACCCAAAATCTTTCCAAACCATTTATCATGATTTTACATAATTTATTTATATTTTTAATAATTTTATTAAGGCCCTTACAGTCGGTTTCCAATATCGGCCACCGAACTGCATCCATAGCGATGATTTATGAAATTGATTTGGTCATATTTTAAAATCTAACCATTCAAATTTAATCATCTTATGTTCTTTTGAAAGATCTTTTCGATACGAACCCAGCGGCTCTGATTTTAGGAGAAGCCGATGGTCGGATCTCCCATTATGTCTATTCGAAGTTAATGGTCGAAATCCACGAATGGTCACTGCGTGACACGATATATTCAAACCATTTAAATATATATAACATATTTCGTTGATTTCCATTTTAAAACGTATTTTATAAAATGTTCGTAAATTCGTTTTAAAACGATTCACTTCCATTTCCAATAAATTAAAATTGAACCTCTTATATTTTTATAATCTCAAAATGATAATATTTTTGAAATGTCAGTTTTTGAAATTCAGTCTTCTTGATATTCATTATAAAAATGAATAAAATCGATAGAAAAATCCATTCGAGTTAAAATAGCATTTATATACTTAACTCGGCTTCATATTTTTAAAATACAATTCATTTCAAAATAAACCAAACAAATCATAATTAAATGAAAATTAACTTAAAAATGTTCGTTTCAATTATAAATATTCATTGGCATTTTTATGTTTTTGTGTCCATCCAAAATCGAACATCGAAATCAACTTCCAATTTTCATTGAATATTATATTATTGATATATTTATTCCGGATTGGAATATAATTTCAACCAATATCCATATAAATGAATTTATATGGATTTTATTCATCATGTACATCCAACAATAGTTGCAAACAATATCAGCATCCAAAATGAGATCCAGTGTGAATTATATTTTTCATATAAGCTTCAAATGGTTTATTGACGCTTAATTTAATTTGTTAACCAATCGATTAACATATGTGTAACTCAAATATCGTTCCAAGACCTGTGTGGGGTTTTCAACCAACAATAATCAATTTAAATCTATCATTGGTTAATAATTTTAACCAATTTTAATTCGATTCGAATTATTTTTCTATCTAACCAATTTTCACTGTTTAAATCATAAATGGATATATATATATATATATCCAATTCCAACTACCACAATTTTAACATGTTAAATATTTCAAATTCACAACCACAATCATAACACGACAAATCAACAATTCACCCATGGGTTTGCAAATAATGGTGATGTGAGCTACCAGGCATCGTATAACATTTTATAATATTTAAACTGGTAAAAATCAACACTGGCAATGTAAATATTTTTAAATATGACTATAATAACATAGCATAATATTTGAGTGAGAAAGAACTCTCACATTGATTGGTCTGACGATTTATTTTTAAACTAAATTAAATAAATGTTTAATTTAGCTAAAATTTAAGCTTGCTCCAAATCTGACCAAATTAGTTTTGTTGTGAAGCTCTTGACTCCACGGTCGCAACAGATCCAGTTTCGCGTGAGTCTGAGTTCGTATGCAAAAGTTATAAGCTTTTAAACATTTAATTACATTACTAAATAAAATACATAAATTAATTAATTAAGTAAATTAACCTAATTAATATCCCAATGCTTTCTTCCTTCGGCCGTTACTTCCTATAACCCAATCGACTTGAGCTCCTTCACCTCTCTCTTCACTGCGCCTTCTTGAAGCCATCTGACCATGATCAGGAGCCACCCCCCTTCGTCTACATGCCGCCACCCAAAGCCGTGAAGGGCGTCAAACTCGCGGGCCCCACACCCCTGAAAATGCCTTCGAACGACGGTTGTTTGAGGGATGAATTCGAGCAATATGCAACATGAAATATAAACATAACCTTATGGAATTGTAGCTCGTGAAGTGCTTAACAATTTTCGCTTTAGAAATTTTTATAATCGTTGAATGGATTGGGCATGATTGATGAAGGAATTTTCGAACTGTTTTGGCCATCGATAGGAACTGGTGGTGGCTGTAAATGATAATGAGTTAGGGTTTCAAAATGGTTATTTATACCAATGTTTTATTATTATTTAATTCTAAAATAACTTGTTTATTGTTTTGAACTCCAAATCAAACCCAACAACTGTCGTTCCTAACCAAATACCCCCATTCCGGACATAATGGGATGTGTTTCATAAGACGAATCGATCGTTTGATCATTTTTTATCTAAATTAAAATATAATTCAATACAACGTTCAATATTAAATTTCAACGTACATTTTAATTTACCATGACCATATACTGATTCCAAAAATTATGAAATTTGAAATCTAGCTATGTCTTACAATTATAATTCTAACAAAATTAATTTCGTTGAATTTGAAGACCGTTTGAGAAAGGGCCTTTTAACTAGCTTATTTAATTACAATTGAAATTCCACGGGCGTTTAAATTTTCCACGCTTACATACTAATTCTAATTGACTTGAAATATTAAAGCTGACAATAATTTGACGTTTCGGATCCAACAAAATTAGTTTTATCGAAAACGGAGGTCGTTTGCAAAATGGCTATTTTTAAGAGCTTACTTAATATTAAGATATTGATAAATTCCATAGCGACTATTTGGAATTTTAATTTGAACATAATTTACAATTTATAACTTGAAAACTCAATTTCTTACATTCTTTAGAAAGATATAATTAATTCGATCCTAGTATTTCTTCTTTTATCAAATTCTGATTTGTATTGAATTTTGTGTACTCAATTGAAATTTAAAATTGAATTTTCAAACTACCGCGCCATTTCAAGCTCGTTTTATAATTAATATAAATTTATACGCTCAAACTTCATATTAAATAAACTTTTCGTCATTCATTCTCAAAATAAATTATTTAAAATATCTAATTTCCATGAAAATCAATTAAAAATAAATTTTAAATTGGTTCCAAAAATACGAGTTGTTATATAGCACATGGCCATTAGTGATATATGGGATTGTTCTTATTGATTTTCTCCCAATGGGAAAAGGAGTAGCCAAATATGTAATAGTCACAATTGATTACTTCATAATCTAGGCTAAAGCGGATCTGCTAGTTATAATTACCACTAAGAAAGTTTTCAATTTGTGACTAAAGTCATCATTTGTTAGTTCAGAGTACCATTAACTTTCATAATTGACAATGAAACTCAATTCAAGTGTAATGACCCAGATTTTTTTATCGTTTAATTTAATATTTAAATTTTGTTTTAAATGTTGATTTGGATAAATGGTTTGAATTTAATAAATTAGAATATTATATTAGTTTGATTAATAAAATAATATTTTAATTTCGATTAGTCGATATTGGCTGAATTTACAATATTGTATGATTTGGTACTATAAGAGGATTTATTTAAGTTTATATTTAATTTTATTTACGATTCCATTATTAAACTATATTTGAACGTTTAGTTTATAATTTAATTATATAACGAGCTGCAGTAGAACGGTAGTTCGTAATATAACATTTTGAACTTTAATTGGTTGTACAGTATCCAATTTAAGTCAGATTTCTTCGAAGCAAGAAACATCCGAGTCTAGTTGATAATAATTTTCTAACGATGTAGAAAAATCGAGTTTTCATATTGTAGATTTTGTTTTATGTCCAGATCAAAATCTAAAATAGCCGCTATGGAATTCGTTTATATGTTATAGCGATTTATTTTATAAAATGAAGGATTTTTATTTTATTTATTATTGATTTAGCTTGGAATTTAACCCAGAATAATTTATTTTTAAAATATGTGAAATTTTGCTTGGGTATGTCCAATTATAATATTATAATATTATTATATTGAGGTATTTTAAAATTGATTTATTTTGATTTAAAATGGACCCTTAAAAAGAGGCTTTATTCAAACAACCTCCGTTTTCAACGAAACAAATTTTATTGAGATCGTAACAGCTAATTATTACTTGATTTCAAGTTTCGTGCCAAACGGAGTTATTCTGTGAGCGTGGCAAAATAAAATGTAAATAAATCAATAGTTTGGACTCGAACGAGCGCCGTTTTTGCAAACAGACCCAGAATTCGATGAAACAAGATTCATTAGGACCGTAATGTCGTATTTTACAATGATGTCCATTCTCGTTATGATTAGAGTTTGTGTGTGAGCACAATAATCAATAAACAGTGTTCTGGAATTGCGATAGGTATAAATAAAAAGCATTAGTCTCATCTGATAAAAATCTTCAGTCACATCACAATTAAATAATATAATGAAATATTATATTTTTACCCTATATATAACTACCGTGACCCTTCTGATTTGCCAAACTAATTCACCTTTCCTCCGTTCGTTCTACAAACCTTTTCTTCCAGTAAAATACTCTCTTTTATTTTCGAAAATAGTTTCAATTAATTTCTACCAATACAAAGAAATATATGGTTGGAATGATGCTGAGATACTCCTCAATCTGGTGTATATATTGTGAGGCTCGATCAAACAATTGGGGATCCTTTCTTTTAAACTTGGATGCTAAAGTCAGCGGTGGTTTTGCTTCTGGCGAATGTAGGGGGAAAGGGTCAGATATGTTATAGGTGAAGGTGGGGGAGAGTCTGGCCGTCGTTTTGGTGGTGGTCTAAGGGGTTCCGGTGCCTTATACTATCGACGGTGGGGTTTATCGAAGGAGGTGCTTTCTATATTGCGTTTCTGGAAGTTAATGGCGGTTTTAATGGTCGTAGAGGAGATGTAGACCACCAGAGGTGTCTTGAGTTGGTCGTGGAGGAAGCCTGAGGTGTGGCAGTCCTTGTGGCGTTGATCTGTGGAGGTCTGGTGACTAGATGGCGGAGGTACAACGAGATGAACGTGGGGTACTATTTTTATGGTAGCTTGAATTGGTTACTGCTCAATTTATAGGTGGAGGAGGAGTTTTAGTGTCTATAGTCTGAAGAGGAAACATCGAGGGAGGTGAGCACTGGTGATGGGCGGCGGTGGCATGGTTTCAGATCAATGGTGGTCGGAGAATTCGGGGTTCGAACCAATTCCGTTCATGCCTAAATTGGTGACGATGTAAGGGGAGTCGGGGTCTGATGCTTCTGGCGAGTGGGGACGACGGTGGCACAGTGACGACAGTGTAAGCCTATGTTGCTCCGTCGGTCAGGATAAGCAGCAGTGGGAGGAAAATGGTCTCGTGTTTGTTAAAGGCGAAAGTATCGGGTTTAATCGAAATGAGAACATCGAATTTTGACTTCAGGGAAGGTAATTAACAACGGGATTAATTAACGTTAATAATTAATTAATTTATATTAATGACTGTAGTTAATTTATTAATTAATTCAATTTAGAGTTAATTATGTAAATCGTATAACTTTTGCATTCGTATACAGAATTGGATGAAACGAGTGTCGATGGATTCGTAATCACGGTGCCGACGTGTACGAGCTGAAATGGAAGGATTCTGAGATAGTTGAGATTTTATGTAGTTTCAAACATTAGTTTGAAACTATATAGCACAACTCAACATCATCAAAATAAAATGGTGAGTTAATTCTCACACTTCTAGAATATTGTGATGTGTTAAATTCATATTATTAACATTTACCACTTATAAGTATAAAATTGATTAAATGGGTGCTATGGATGATTTTTTCTTGTTATTGGTTTATTGTTTGCCTATATTTATAAATTGGTCATTCAATTGCAATAGATTATAAATCTCATTTCATACGTTATTATTGAACGGTATTATAAGCTGTTATACAGGGAAGAACAAGTTGGAGGTATCCAACCGGATTCCCCAAATAAATTGTGTATTATTTGTTGTTTATTCTACTTTATATATTATCATATCCTGGTTAGTTACAATGATTGAATGGATTTTTACATCTAATTGTCATATTTTAGTCAATAGTCAGTATTGATTAAGTAATTGGCAGCAGATGGTCTGAATCCATCGTTTTGAGATATAAATTCACCGCCAGGCGAATTAATGTATTTTTAAGTTATAAAATTTACTTTTCTAATTGAATCGAATTTTTTATTTTAAATAGAAAGTTTTAAAATAAATTGATAGTTATGACTTGGTTTTATACGGAGATATTAAAATGATTTTTTATAGTATCAACTTATGTTTAAATGCACAAGGAAGTGAGATATTAACAAAAAGTTAATAATCTGGATAATTGTTCCCAAGGAAACAAATTAATTGAGATTATCATTTTAACTCAACAATTATTTTATAAGATAAATAAACTTTTAGTCCAACTACATTAAAGAAATTATTGAATAGTTTGTTATTTATAAAAGTAATTATTTTCCTTAATGACTTATTAAGGAGATTAACTAATCTCTTGTTAGTTAATAGTGAAGTAACACACTTTTACCTCAACAAATGATTAAGTTAACGATTAAGTTAATTATTATTTTAATAATTTAAATAACGACTTCTTAAATAGAGTTCATTTAAGATATAATGAGATTTAATAAATTTGAAAGGAGCTTAGGAAAAGGATGTTATAATCTGAATTTCATAAACAAGTTTAAAAGGAATTTGAGTTTAAAGTAAATATTTTATTTAATATTCAAGTTGGAATAAAAAAAAAGAAGATTTGCAAACATACTAATCAATTTGAGTAAAGAATTTAATAAAAGGGTTTGGTTGTAAAATCTAACTATTTTTTATGACGTTAAAAGAGGTATTGGATAGAGTACTAGTAAACGAATCCAAGTATGGACAGAATAGTATGCAAGCAATGGGTTAATATTTTAGGAAATGATTTACTTAATAAATATATTAAGTAAAATGGTTATAACCGATTGAGATTTTCAAAAGAAAGAACATGGTTTATAAAACCATGGTTTAAATAAAATAGAAATAAGATCAGATTATAAGTAATATGAGTTCTGAATTATGAACTTTTGTCTATCTCAAGACAAGAACGTGGTCGATCAAGGTCTTAGAGGTAATTAGAATACCCCAACTTGAACGACTTCGCTATTATCAAGGGATGGTATCAGTTTGTTATGGGTAAGGATGTTGAGTGGTTCATTATTTCCATAAAAGATATATTGTAACTTAGTTGCAAGGTATTAACATGAAAATTTAACTATTAGTTTTAAGTAAACAATGAATAAATTAACATTATTTTGGCCAATTTGAAATGTGTTAACATTTATTCATTTCTAGCTAATGGAAATAATAGAGTTGAAATATACTAAATAATTAGGAATAGAAGGAATATATATATTAATTTGGAAACAGAAATAAGTATTCGGGATTTAAGTAGATTTCCATAACATTTTCAAGTGGAAGTGAAATAAAAGCTCTTGAGTTTTAATAAGAAAGCATGTGTCATTTAAAAGGGTTTTAGCTGCATAAGGATTGGTAATTGGGTTATATTTGTGAGTTAACGATATATTTATATATCAACATTTCCAAATTTAAGGAAACAAATGGGTTATGAAGATATGGTAATGTTTCTGGGTTTAAAAGAGAGAATAGAACGAAGTGTGAATAAAAGTAGAGGTATTGTTCCCAACATGATGAACAAAAGATGAGTTCGAATCAACTTTAAGCCTATAAAATCATTTTAAAAGATTTGATAAAGATTTTTGATGAACGGTTTTAAATATGAGAGCCTGAGCTGCTAATATACTTGACCGTACTATTTTGACATCGATAGTTAAAACACCAAACTAACAATGAAATATCTTTTTGGACCTTTTAAAGTGTTGTTTCGAAGAGACCGGGATGGGAACTTGACCCAAAACCACTTCGAATCAACGTTGCGCTCGAAGCTAACTTGCAAGTATAAAGATGGAGCAATTGAAGACCATTGATATTCATAAACGGAAGAACTACTTATAACCTCTGGTCTGCAACCAAAGTATATTGTGGTTCTGTCGTGATTGAGATCTACGGATTTGCAAGGACTACGCGCTACTGATCTATAGGGTGATCCCTTGGATGCAGTAGGAGGGTGCCTTCGGTTCATCCTGTTCCTGGATGACTTGTATGGACGAATGTTTGACAGGGTATTTCCAAAGGAATCATGTACGTTGATTTCCTCAAACAAATTTTTGTTGGTAGCGGAGAAGACACCTTCTCTTAGCTTAATGACTAGTGTATCTTTGCGGACGTCAATTAGTGAATTCTGACGGATCTGACAATGTAACATTCAAAGTGAATTGTGGTCGGATGTTCTAAAAATGTAATTATAACCTCAAGCCTCATTAACGGGAAATGACAAAAATTGGCCAGGCAGCATGGCTATGTGGGTCGCTCATTAGGGTGTATAATCACCTATCTACATAAATTTCATTTGCTTCTTTACTTTTTTCGATGCTGTCCCTTTTCGGGAAACGGTTATCGTACGCAACCATTAGTGATATACATTCGATACACTTAAGCGAAATGAGTGGTCAGCTATGTGTGGGCCGGGTTGCAAGATGTTCTTGTTGAACCCAGTGTATTCCCCTCTAGATATACACTATCAGTAGGTTGTTCCATACCTTGTCATAGTCGGAATCCAATCTCCAATAAGTGCCTGTAGTTTTGATTGCATACTATATATGTGGAGCGTGAGATGCAAGCGTTCCGCTAGATTGCTATTTATTTGTGATTTGATAGACACTATTATAATATCATAATAATATTATTTTCAAAAATATTTTGGGTTATAGTAAGGTAAAAACCTTCTGTACTTACGTGTGAGCTGGTCTTACTATTATCCTTTCTTTCAAAAGGATTTTTTATTCAAAGTTAAGCCGATTGTTTGAAGTGAACTTAGCACTGAAAGTATTCCAAACTGATCCGGGTGTTTTTTCTTTGCTTCAGAATATGCTCGGGTCAGACCGAACATATAATTCTAGGTTGGTTCGCTTGGAGTTCCAAGACCTGGAAACAAGAGACTTCACCGTTAGTTATTTTAAAGTTGTTATGCTGTATCTGATTCACGTTATACTTTAATGATTGGTATGTATATACGATTTCTTTTTGTGTAAAGAGATTTCATACATATATATATTATGTTATTCATTCCGTTGTCAGATTTTGATGTTGTAACAACCCGGAAAATTAGAACCAATGTAAAATTTTTATTTTTAGCTATTTTAATGGATTTTAAATATCTAAAATGATTTATTTTAAATAATAACGATTTAAAATTATTTTGAATCAAAGTTAGAACGTATATATTTATTTTAATTATAAAACGAGCCTGAAATGGCGCTATAGTTTGAAAATTTGATTTCTAATTTCAAATGAATGTACAGGATTCAAAATAAATCGGATTTCAGTAAAACCAGAAATATTTGAATCTGTTTAATTATATCTTTCTAACGAATGTGAAAAATCCCGATTTCATAATGAGAATTGAAAGTTATGTCTAGTTTAAAATTTAAAATAATCGCTATGGAATTTAAATATATATGGCCCTTAAAAATAACCATTTTGCAAACGATCTCCGTTTCTGACGAAACCACTTTGGTTGGATCCGGAATGTCAAATTATTGCTATTAATTTTTGGAATTAATATGTGAGCATGGTAAATTAAAACGCGTTTGGTAATTTCAGTTTGAATTGGATTGACCGAAAAATGGCCATTTTTCAAACGGTCTCCAAATTCAATGGAATTAATTTTGTTAGGACCGTATCGTCCAAACCTAGCTAGATTTATTTTTCTGGAATTTTTGGAATCAGTATGTGGCCTCGGTAAATTAAAATGTATATTCAAATCTAATATTGAATGTTTTATATTTTAGTTTGAAGAGAAACTGTCAGAAACAGTTGAATGAGCCTACGAAACATATTCCATTGTGTTCAAAATGAGGGTATTTAGCTAAGAGCGACACTCGTTGGGTTTGATTTGGAGTTCGGATAAGAAAACACTATTTTTGGAAATAAAAGAATTTAAAAATAATATATATATGTATATATATATATATATATATTATCCAATAGAAATTCAGCGCCACTTTTCTTCCAAACCCGTAACCCTCAAAATGACAACGGAAAGCAGCCCCCCCTTCTCTCTTAGATTTCTCTCAAACCATGCTATACAATTCGATGATGCTGAAGGGGATTTTTTAGAGAATCTCGAGAGCTTCAAATCCATACAGGGTTAGTGATTTATCATTCAGTATTTTTGGAGAATCGAGCCTATGAAGTCTCGCCATTCAGACCGCCTCAATGCCCTATTGCCGCCGTCGAACTGGACCCCACCACCAGCATCCGGCGCGCCTCTCCTCTGCCTACGACGTGGTGCAACCCGATCTTGCCCTAGCTTCATGGATTTGGAGCAATGATCAAACCTAGTTTTAAACGATTCAGAGAGATAACAGTTTATATATTTTTAACTGCTTATAGCACTTTAAAGTGTTGCAAAGTTAATTTATCGAATAAAAATGATATCTTTTTCATATATTGTCGAAATCCAATGAAACAAGAGACATTGGACTCGTGACATCGTGCGCTACATTCTAGAAGTGACCGGAGAATTTTTAGAGCTAGCCGTCAATTTAGAAGGAGTGGAACCCAATGTGAGATTTCCAAATTTGAATAAAATAAAGAAAAATATACTAGGTTGTAGATGTAGCTTAGTAGCTCCTAACACTACTTTCTGTTAAACCATAAATGATTGTATGATGATTGTGGTTTGAAATTGGTTGTGATTGTGAATGATTGATTGTGGTTGCAACAAAATTGATTGTGTTTATGGTAAATTCATTGTATTGCGAAAATGAATGGTATTGTGGAAATTATGGAAATGAAATTATCGTAATGCTGCAAGGCCTAGGTTAGCAGAGGAGTCGTGCTCAGACGCGGTGCAGGTGTTAAATACTATGTCGTTATAATGCTGAAATTTCCTGAAATGTACTATATATAATATTCATGTTTAAAACTTCATGTTTGAAGAATAAAAATAACATTTTTATCGTATGTATGAAGTACATAAAATATTCATGTTTGAAATAAATTGTTTGAACAATAAAAATAACATTTTTATTATATGTATGAAGTATATAAAATATTCATGTTTGAAATAAATTGTTTGAACAATAAAAATAATATTTTTATTGTATGTATGAGCATACAAAATATTCATGTTTGAAGAAAAAAAATAACATTTTTATTGTATGTATAAAGTATATAAAATATTCATGTTTGAAATAAATTTTTTGAACAATAAAAATAACATTTTTACGGTATGTATGAAGTATATAAAATATTCATGCTTGAAATAAGTTGTTTGAACAATAAAAATAACATTTTTATTGTATGTATGAAGTATATAAAATATTCATGGGTTGAGTAAATTATTTAAACAATAAAAATAACATTTTTATTGTGTGTATGAAGTGCTAAAAATATTTATGGGTTGAATAAATTATTTGAATAATAAAAATATCATTTTTATTAGGTATATGACGTGTTAAAAATAACCATGTGTTAAAATATATTTTTGTTCTCCAAAATTTTTATTTTTATCATGTATGTGAAGTAATAAAAATGACCATCTGTTGGAATATATTTTTGTTCGCCAAAAATATTATTTTTAACATGCTAATGAAGTAATAAAAATAACCGTGTGTTGAAATATATTTTTGTTAGTTAAAAATATTATTTTTATCACATGTATGAGGTGTATAAAATAACTATAGGTTGAAATAAATGATTGTTCATTGAAAATATTATTTTTAACATGTATATGAAGTGTTAAAAATAACCATGTATTGAATTGAATGTTTATTTGCTAAAATATTATTTTTAGCGTAGATATGCATATATATAGGTAAATGGATTGGCTGTAGAGTAGAGAAATATATTGCGTGCCCGACAAATAGGTAAACCTTAATTAGTTGGCTACACAATTTTATTAATTATATAAACTCCTGTGAATGTCATTGGATGAACTACATGACATAATTCGTGAAGATAGCATACTCTGTCATATACCATATAAGCATTTGGAGCTTATGTGACGAGGTTGGAATTACCATACAAGCGAGAGGCTTGTATGGTGATGACTATATTTCAGAACCAAAAAAGAACTATTGATGTCATAGCATATCATATTCTATATGAGCATTTGGAGCTTATATGACGAGGTTGAGATTACCACACGAGCGAGACGCTCGTATGGCGATGATTGAATTACAGGTTGAACTGAGGACTGTTACGGACTGAGATGACCCGAACTTCCCCGTAAAGGAAAGCCCGGATTGAGTTGAGAACACGAAAAATCAGAACACAAACAGAAGAACATTTCATTGCTTATTACAACAATTTACATCAGAGTAGAAGACTATACAGAGTATGAATAAATATTATACATTTGATAAATATCAGAGATTTACAAATTACAATGCAGCGGAAAATAATACAAAACACAACTGAAAGAGATACACGGATACCGAGCTTTCCGAATATCATTCTAGCTGTAAACCAGGATCTTGTGAATATATATCTGCAAACCCAAAACTACTAGTTGTCCGTGTGGAAAAAAGGGGCATCCAAAGTTTAGGTTAAAACAATAAACTCCATGTCAGTCATGTGACTGGTGTGAGAACTAAAACAATTATTTAAAGCTTTTCTTTAAAGTTAGGTAAATCAAGGGACCACGCAGTATAACACGAAACGGGTTTACCCCCAAGAATACCAGTGTATAAAACAAACAATGCAATGCTAAATAAAGAACAATGAAGCTATTGTAAGACTCAGGTCCCATCATACAATGCAACACAAGCCTGAGGATAGAGTTTTACCTTATAATAGCCAAATATGCTTGGTACGTGAAATTTCATCTTTTATTATTACTATAAGCGAAAAAATCAACTTCAAATATAAATGTATCAATCATAGACGGCATAGTGCCCCATCCCACTACGTCGCCATACTAGGCTCTACAATCAAAACCGAAATGTCACATATTGGAAGTTGGATTTCCATCTGTGAACCAAGGCAAGGGATCGTCCTTACCACTTTGAAACGCTCTAGCCCGTGTCTCAGGAGCAGAGCTCGAGTGACCCTTGGATCGTCAGGGCCGGTCCACCCGAAGTGCAAAGGATGAATTAAAATGCCTGAATATGCGTTTCTCCGCCCTATGGGGCGTAAGTATGGTCTTTATAAAGACCATATCATCCATCGGCCCCGCAGTGCCGAAATAACTGAGGCGCCTCGCTATCCGTCATCTACATAAGTAAAACGCCTGGCGTGCAAAACCCAGACACCACTCCTAACTAGAAGGAAATGCATGCCCTCCCTGATGTCCTCTCCCGTTTCTGGTTCACACTGGGGTGTGAGGCTCGCGAATTAACGCTACACAAAGCTATGCTATATCAATGCCATGCTTTGATCATCAACCACAAGACTCTGCTTTACAACAGAAGCCTTAATCATTTGCATCTCAGCATGCCACATAGGCAATTCACGCTTTGTAACCGATGTCTATCAATCACACAGAATGAAATCCGATGTCAGACACACATCCATTTACTAGTTTATTCTGGGTTTGAACGAAACCGGAGGCACCTTATTCCTCGTCCCGTATGTTCAATACAGGAGAGAGGTCCTCACATTTTTGGTCGATATCCTAGTACATCTGGACAATCACCAGTTCTTGTTGTAGGTCCTGTGTGGGCTCGGTACGCATGATGGGGGGTTCTCACTTCGCAGTTTGGTGGCGAACGGGAGACTCTTACCCCTACATGTCCCTATTGACGGTTGGTTAGGCAGTGGCCGGGAGGCTCGAGAGGGTCGTCGTAAAACAAGACAGACTGGGGGACCACTGGGAGCCACGGTGCGTTTTACCTGTTGCTTTGGGGGATGAAGGGGTGGTTGCAAAGCCTACCAGATTTCATCGGGCATTGTGGATGAATTTGGAAGATATTTTCAAATAGATTCTAATATTTTTGGTTTCACTAAAATCCGGTTTGTTTTGAATTCTGTACATTCATTTGAAATTTGAAATCGAAATTTCAAACTACCTTTAAATTCCCAATTCCTTTTATAATTAAAATAAATATTTATATTCTAGCTTCGATTCAAATAAATATATACGTTCTAATTCTATTCAAAATAAATTTATAGTAGTTATTATTTAAAATAATTCATTTAAATATTCAAAATTCATTAAAATTGCCAAAATAAAAATTTTAAATTGCTACTGATTTTCCGGGTTGTTACATGGACTAAATAAAATATAACGACAAATGGCAAGATTAATAAAAATCCCACACGGGTCTGGAGATGACAATAATTCACGTCTCTCCTGTTTTAGATACGGCGCATGGATTATTTATTTTCCAACACTGGACAAGGTGACGAGATTTATTTCTGGAGTTATGATTTTTATACACTCCCTTGGGCATAGAATATGTCACTAAAAATTGTGTATGCTGTTTCTGGATTTATTAGGTGGCTAATACGGCCCAATAAATTTCCAAACCCCTCCCCGTACAAAGGAGGTTATGGCGAAAAATTTCAAAATTTAAAGGCGTTAGTGAAAATTTTGAAGTGTAAACAGTTTGTAAATCGTCGAATGAATTATATTTGTGTGTGTGTGTGTATATATATACATAAATTAAATTAAATGTATAACGACGTTGTAGTTCTCGTTTTTGAATCGTAATTTTAAACTATTATACTGAGAGATCCGACCATCAGATTTTCCCGAAACTGGAACCATTGGGTCCGCTTTTAAAAGATCTTTCCAATGATATAAAATTCGTTAAGATCCAATAGTTAGATTTTGTGAAATGTTTTATTCTAATTTGAATGGAAGCAGCGCCAGAGCCATCGAATGACCTGAAACGTCATTCGATGAAAGTGGCTATATATATAAATAGTGACAAATTGTTACAAAATATTATAAACGATATGGAATGGAAATAATTTGATTTTCTTGGTTTATTGGATATTCAAATGGTTATATGTATTTGACATGACATTATAATAATGAATTGAAAGGTGAATGTCAAATAATCTAACCAAGGAAAGAATTAGTTTGAATTCTGTATATACATGGATTATTTGAAAAGGCGAGTTAATTCTCATTTCAAATAATCAAATAATGACTAAAAGTCGAAGATATGAAGATGGTGCAAGATCGATAATCTTCACATCGAATGGATGGCTGTTGATGCCTTTGGTTGGAGTTGCTGCCTTGAAAGGGTTACAATGGTAGTTGTTCGGACGTATTTGTTGATTGTTCGGATGTGCGAGGGCCTCTCTCCTGTATTGGACATATGGGACGAGGAATAAGGTGCCTCCGGTTTCGCTCAAACCCAGAACAAACTAGTAAATGGATGTGTGTCTGACATTGGATTTTGTTCTGTGTTGATTGATCCATATTAAATATATATCTGTTTGGTGGTGGAGAATTTATTCTCTTGCTTAACACCCTTCTCTAATACGTACGAGCTTAAAGGTTATATATCGATAGACATTAGTTGCATGGCATGGAATGTCAATGTGGCATGCTGAGATGCAAGCGATCAAGGCTTTTGTTGAAAAGCAGAGCCTTGTGGTTAATGATCAAAGCACGACTTTAAATAACATAGCTTTTTGTATAGCGTTAATTCGTGAGCCTCACACCCCGGTGTGAACCAAAACGGGAGAGGACTGCAGGGAGGACATGCATTTCTTTCTAGCTAGGAGTGGTGTCATGGTATGGAGCCCAGACATTTTTACTTATGTAGATGATGGAAAGCGAGGCGCCTCGGATATATCGGTTACTACGGGGCCGACGGATGATATGGTCAACATACTGACCAGGTTTACGCCCCATAGGGCGGGGAAACATATTGTTTAGGAATCGCCAATCCTCAAACATGAGAGAGGACCGACCTAAAGATCCACGGTTCAGTTGTGACTGATCTTGAGACATGATAGGCTAGATTGTCTCGAATTCGGTAAGGACGATCCCTTGCCTTAGTTCATGATGGAAATCCAACTTCCAAGACGACATTGTGCGATTTTGATTGTAAAACTAGTACGGCGACATAGTAGGATGGGGTACTATGCTGTCTATGATTGATACATTATAACTGAAATTGTTTTTGAAACATATATGCACTAGTAATATTATCAAATGATTTTGTTTTATACGTATCAAGCATATTTTGGCCATTATAAGGTAAAACTCTATCCTTTGGGTTGCGTTGCATTGTGTGATAGGACTTGATCCTTATAATGGCTTCATTTTTGTAAAAAAAAGAAGCATTGCAATGTCTAAATGATTTACTTGTTTTATGCACTGGCAATCCAGTGGAGTAAACCTGTTCCGCGTTAACGTCGTGGTCCTGGGATTAGCCTTATTATTAAATAAGTTAAGTAGATTTCTCATACCAGTTCCATGACTGACTCGTAGTTTGTTCCACTTTGCAAACTCGGGTGCCCCTATTTTTTACACAGGCAGGCTTGTATTCAGGTTTTAGCAGGCTCATTCAGGATAGCTATGGTGTTGAAGACGGATTCTATCATTTCTATTATGCTATTCAGACTTTATTATGTATATTATGTTTGATTCCACCGCAGACATTTTATATAAAGCTGAAACTGTATTCTGTACTAAGTATGATCCTGTTAAGCTGTGTAACTCTGATGTTGATATTATTTTCAGTGTAATTTTGTGACGTCCCGCCCCGCATTAACCGATATTTCCTTCGAAAGTGTGATGTACACATGTTCGTTAGCACGGGACGGTCGTCAAAGAAAGGAAAGAAGACGAAAGAACTAACAAATAAACCTGTAGAATGTCCCACAGCGCATGGAATAAAATTTAATAGTAACATTCTTGACATAAAATAGGCGAGACAGTGCATAAGATGAAAACTGAAACCATCATCATCATAGCAACGGAAATCCAAAATACAACTTATGATCCAACATCATTATTACAACTTTAATACTATCTCTGAAGTGAAAGAAAGTAAAAGAAGGAGGTACACTACTAATGCCCAAGCAGTGACTTTCAACAACACAGGGAGAATATCTATATATCATACGTGGGAGCCTCCTACTCGTCTCCGGTACAACTACTCGTGCATACCACCTAACCTGTCTCTAGTCTGCTCGTTTAGGAGCACCCAGAGTAATAAGAAGAGACATAAAACTCTGTGTCAGATAAAAGTCTGCTATGAGCGATAAAAAAAAAACAGAACAATAACAGGTATAATCCAATCATACCTGAACCTGGACCTGCAACCAAAGAGTTAGCACTACACACCGTACAATACTCTAAGGTGCCACTAACATATGGTGTAAAGATACGGGGGAGGGGGTGTGCATGTCATAGTGACGGCAAACGATCAAGCATATCAACCATCCTCACATCTCTCACTCAAAGCGTAAAGCATACGATATCCACTATTTGGTCACCTAATCCTTTGGGCCCTGACGGAGTCCAACCCCGTACAACTATCACTACAACCCACTATCCGTCTCTCAGTGGTGAACCAGGGTTATGAATACCGACAACCCCTTTGCACACGTCCCGCAACAAAGTCCAATCGTGAAGTTAACTCGTTGGTTCCCAACTAGATCCTAAGTACAAACTTCCCATTTAGACTACATTTTCATCTCGGGTTTTGGTCATCATCTCCGGATCGGTTCAGAAATCAGCTTCCGTTTGGATCAATCCTCCTCTCCTCATTCAGTCCATAGTCATCCTCCTTGTTCGGATCAGGTCGCTAGTTCCTCCTCAGGTCGGGTCGTGGCTCGCGATGACTCCTCTAGAACATCAGATCAGTTCAGCTTCTCAGTTCGTGGATGCTCCGGTTCGGGATCGGGCTTCTTCACTCGATCGGTACGGATCGTGATGCCAGCTCCAGAGCATCAGATCGTGATTTGCTTCTTCAGGCGGTACGTGGTTGGTGCTCGTGAGTTTGATGCAGGCGGTTCGGGTCGGGTCGTGATCCCTTCATCGGATCGGGTCGAGGCTTCTGGTTCATCACATCTCAGATCGACCAAAGTACATCACGAGCGGTTCGTTTATAGGGGAGGCGATCGGATCTGGTTTCCTGCATATTTTCCTGCAACTTTCCAGCGATTGTTTTATGCCACACGACGACGTTTTCGACCATTCTAACTGTTCTAAACAATAACAAAGCATACCATACAACCATAGCAACATGTATAAACATCCACAAACAGCAAAATAACAATATGATATGTCAAAACGGATCAAACATACCCAAAAACCCTTATTTTCCCCTTAAGCATGTTTAACAACAACTAATGATAAGATTAGTAAAACTTAACCAAATCAACCCAAATTTCTTTCAGAGACATAAAATAAAATTTTAGAATTTTACCAATTTTTCCAGATATTTATGATGCAAAATTTCGCTAATTATCACTAATCACCTCTTAATCCCCTAAATTCCGAGATTAGCAAAATTAGTCCAAATTAACCCAAATTCATATCAGAGGCATAAAATAATATTCTGAAATTTTACAAATTTTTCTAGATTTTTCTGAGTTATAATTTCGCTAATCTTCGCTAATTACCCTAATTAGCTATAATTAGTGAAAAACAATGCAAATCACTCACCTTTGCCACAAACTAAACTATAGATCTGAAATATCCTCTGTTTTGGGTTGAATCCCAATGCTTAGTAGCAGCCCCAACTCTGATTTGATGTTATCTTGGCTTGGTTTGATGTTGATTAGCTTAATCCTTGATAAGAAAGTGATTATGAGGTGTTTTGGAGGTTAATGGTGGCTGAAAAATACTGAAAAAGAATGTTTTCTAAACCCTAGCAGCCCTCATATACTCCTAATCCCGAAATCCCCCAATGGGCCTAGCTACTAGTCACCTGGTTAAGCCCAATTAAGCTGTTTTTCACCCTCTAAACCTTAATTCGGCCATATCGCCCAAACGGTAAATCCGTTTGACTAATGTGACCACTCTACCAAAAGATAAACCATCAAACAGATCTAATGGAAGTGGTTTCAGGTCAAAACTCCTTACCAATCAAAAGTTATGAACGAAACAAGATCAGCTAGGGGCAAAACAGTCATTTAAAAATCGACAAAAATCATGAACATGGGAAATGACCCCACTAGTCGTTCCCCAAAAGTACATGACCATACGACTTACCAGGGAAAAATATATTCTATGATCCTCTGATGCATAGAATGCGGGTCGTTACATTCTCCCCCCCCCTTAAGAAATTTCGTCCCTGAAATTCCTTAACCGAAACATACAAAGAATTCCGCATGCCTATCAATCATTTTCAAATAATAAAACATACAAAACAACACAACAGGCCTATCCTAGCATGCAGTTTACAAGGGAAGAACTATCACTACCAAAACCTTACCAGGCAAAGAGTTCTGGATACTTGTTCCTTATGTCCTCCTCTGTTTCCCAAGTGCAGCCTTTCTCATCATTATCCCATTGAACTTTGACTAGTTTCACTGCCTTCCTTCGAAGCTGCTTCGTATCGTTCCCAACAATACGCATAGGCTTGCGGTTCCCAACCGCCTCAGGTTCAACCTCGATATCGTCCAACTGATCTGGTGAAATAGCCACATTAGGGTCTTGCACAAGCTTCCTTAACTGGGAAACATGAAATACGTTGTGAACTCCCGCCGTCTTGTCCGGTATCTCAACTTTATATGCCAAATTCTCATCTTGCTCGGGAACTGAAAATGGACCAACAAACCTTGGTGCTAACTTACCTTTCCCGCCAAAACAAATCACATTCATCAACGGAGAGACCTTGACGAACACCAAGTCGTTAACGAAGAATTCCAAATCTCTTCGTCTCTTATTGACATAAGTCTTCTGCCTATCTTAGGTAGTCTTCATTCTCTGTTGGATAACCTTGATCTTGCCTGAAGTCCCCCTTATTATTTCTGGTCTAAGCTCAAATTTCTCACCATTCTCCAACAAACATGATGGTTCCTTGCACGGTCTTCCGTACAAAGTTTCAATTGGAACCATACCAATACTGGGCTAATAACTATAACTCAACCAGATACAAATGGCCATCCCATGACCCTCCAAAATCCAATAGATAAGTTCTCAAAAGATCCTCTAGTATATGATTCACTCAAATACAATCATGACCTGACCTAGTCCTTGGTAAACCATCAATATAATCCATTGAGACTTGTTCCCATTTCCATTTAGGAATTTCTAATGGTTGTAACAACCCACTAGGCTTCTTTTGCTCAGCTTTAACTAACTGGCAATTCATGCACTTGGACATAAACTTCCTAACGTCCTTATTTATCCTTTCCCAGTGGTAGGTCTGATCCATGTCTCAATACATTTTGTTACCACCTGGATGTATAGTCAGTTTCGAGTGATGATATGCTCTAAGCACTTCATCTCTGAGTCCGTCTACGTTGGGTACAACTAGTCCCCCATTCTTTCAAAGCCATCCTTTTCAATCAAATCCTTGCTTGATCATTCTCTTTCCATCGATACCCATCTCTACCCTAGAGATGATTTCCAATAGGTTAGGATTGTCCTTCTAACTGGAACCAATCCACTCAATCAAAATCGATCTAATCGTCAAGCTTATTAGCGTTTCTGAATCCAATTCACTCTTAGGTCTGAAATCATATCCTGTGATATACTCTAGTTGCTTCCAACCCAGAAACATAACCTCTAGACTGGCATGCCTCCTACTCAATGCAACTGTTACCGCACCTAAATCCTTTGCTATGTCCACTCTGCCCCATGAAGTCATGACAACTTCACTGCACTGGCTCATAGCCTTGCTACGATCACTCTGCCCCATGGAGTAATGACTACCCCACTGCACTGATACGTAGCCTAATGTCCGTCTATACTACCATCTCTTTGTTCCCCATCGCTGGAAGCCTACAGGTGATAGTCTACTCAAGAGAAGAAAGATAGGGACATACATAGCAACCATAACATCCATCAAACAAGTCCTACCTATCACCTACTAAAGCCATTAACATGTCGACACCTACATGACTGGTCCAACCAATCCCAATATGTCGATTCTTGTATGTCTGGTCCAACCAACATCAAGAACTAATGGAAGCCCAGCCTCCAAACGGACTACCATACGTCCAACGTGAGTTTTATCCTCCATGGATAACTAGATCACGTCCAACGGATCCAAGGTAACAGGCGTCCCCAGATACCCCTTCTTTAAGTCCGCCTAAAATACTTGAGTCCAACCCAAGTCTATCCATTATCTTGCTGCCCTCTCGAGTCCAACTCGAGCCAAATCCCATTCCTTGCAGCCTTCTCGAGTCCAACTCGAGTCAATCTATAACTCAGACCCAGTCTTGAGTATCCATTACCGACAAACTCTAGTCCAACGTGAGTCCTCTCCCTATTCATTGCATCTCTAAGATCAATGAACACCCATTTTCTTTTACGAGTTCAAGTCCAACTTGAATCGTCCTAATCTTCATTGCATCTTCTATGATCAACGAACACATCCTATTTCTTCAAAGTTCTACTATCCAAAGAGAACATCAGCATATGGTGCTAAACAATCCATTACTTTGCATCTTTCTCGAGTCCCAGTCGAGCCATCTCATAACCGTATCGAGTCTAACTCGGGACAGTCTATACCATTGAACAGTCTTATCATGTCACGACTGCCCATCACTCCTCGAGTAAACCAAGATATCATCCAATGAAGAATCACAACAACTATTTATCTCTCATGCAAACCATCCTAGTCGAACTCGACATTCCCCAAGCACAAGCCCTAAAGGCCTAAACCAATATCAGACAAGCACCCAAGGAACATCTCCTCCGAATTCGGAAAATCCACGTGAGGTGATACTAGCAAAACAACTAAGCACTGGAGCACTCATTTGCCTCCCAGAGACAACTAGAACTTATTACAACGATGACCTCTCAGCTTCCTTAACTCCAGTTACTATCGCCATCACTAGGTAGGTACTTAATACCACTCTATTCCTTTAGAGTAGATCGACTCCCCAAAATAATGCTAAACCCAGTAAAGCCCAAAGCAAAGCAATCACAAACATACATCCATGACTTGATAAGACCATGTTACAACAAATCATACTAAGGCTAGTCGAACCACCAACCGGGTTCGTCATTACTAAAGGTCTATCGAATATCTCGGGTTTGTCAAACAATACTCGAACAGAAACATCTTAAATAGAAAGCATACCTTTGATAACGATGCCTTTTCCCTTCTGCGCCGCAGTTGGAGCATTCGACGAAGAAGGAACAACATTGATAGCATACGCTTTCACAATCTGCTTCTCCCTAGGAGGTTGTGGACAATCGTCTTTGTGGTGTCCCGCTTGGCCGCCGTTAAAGCACTTCCTTTCCCCAGGCTTTTCTTGACAGTCTCTGGCATAGTGGCCCTTCTTGCCACAACCAAAGCACTCGCCACCATTCTTAGTCTTCTTATTCTGACCATCCTTGGTAGGGTTCTGCTTCCTCTTATTCTGAGAATTCTTCTAGCCTTCACCGCCTGCTTGCGGCTTTGGTTCCTCTGTAGATGCAATGGCAACTTCGGTCTTTGACTTAGGGAAAAGGCTCTCTAACCTTAATGCCTTTCCTACAATAGACTCGAACGTCTCATCGATATGGTTTATAAGCCTTTCCCCGAAGTACCCATCTAAACCAGTTATGAACTTTTCGTTCTTCTTTTCGACTGTATCGATAAGGGACAATCCATATTTCGATAAAGTGTCGAATTCAGCGATATACTCCGAGACTGCTCTACCATTCTGCTTAAGCTCCAAGAACTTCCTGAACAATTCTGATTTATGAGCAGCTGGAATAAACTTATCACAAAAGCGTGTCTTAAACTGATTCCAAGTAACTTGATCCTCAGTAGTAGCTGCCTTAATAGCATTCCACCAATTCATAGCTCGTCCTTGTAGTTAATGCGATGCTATCTTCCTCTTCATTGCGTCTTCGATTCCCAAATCTTTGAGATGCGTTCACAACTGTCTAGCCAATCTTGAAATTCTGTAGCCGACTCCGTTCCATGGAACGACTTCCCACCAAGGCTAGTGTAATCCTTGTTTAGCTTGGCGAAATCGACCCTAGGCGCCTGCACTGCTGCACCACCACCATTAACAGCATTAGGAACGGCTCCCCGAGCATCCCTAAGCATCTCTCTCATGAGGCCAGTAAACATCGTCCTTATCAAAGCAGCATTCCCATTATTGGCTCCTCTACCAGTACCTCTCGTATATCGGCTCATCGTTCAGTCTGTAAAGAGAAAACGATTAACCATCTCCATAGTGGTGCTAGTGCAATGCGACTTCATCCTTAGCTATACTAATAGTATATATATAGCTTTTGAAAACCAAAATAATCACAAATACGCGCTCTCATATACGTGTACTATCTCTCCCTGATGACTTCCCTAGGTTAGCTACGCAACCTAGAGCTCTGATACCAAGTGTGACGGCCCGCCCCACATTAACCGACATTTCCTCCGAAAGTGCGATGTACACATGTCCGCTAGCACAGGACGGTCGTCAAAGAAAGGAAAGAAGATGAAAGAACTAACATGGAAACCTGTAGAATGTCTCACAGCGCATGGAATAAAATATAATAGTAACATACTTGACATAAAACAGGTGAGACAGTGCATAAGCTGAAAACTAAAACCATCATCATCACAGCAGCGGAAATCCAAAATACAGCTTATGATCCAACATCATTATTACAACTTTAAAAGTATCTCTAAAGCAAAAGAAAGTAAAAGAAGGAGGTACACTACTAATGTTCAAGCAGTGAACTTCAACAACACATGGAGAATATCTATATATCATACGTGGGAGCCTCCTGCTCGTCTCTGGTACAACTACTCGTGCATACCACCTAACCTGTCTCTAGTCTGCTCGTTTAGGAGCACCCAGAGTAATAAGAAGAGACATAAAACTCTGGTTCAGACAAAAGTATGGTATGAGCGATAAGCAACAAAATAGAACAATAACAGGTATAATCCAATCATACCTGAACCTGGACCTATAACCAAAAAGTTAGCACTATACACCGTACAATACTCTAAGATGCCACTAACATATGGTGTAAAGATACGGGGGAGGGGGTGTGCATGTCATAGTGATGGCAAACGATCAAGCATAGCAACCATCCTCACATCTCTCACTCAGTGCGTAAAGCATACGATATCCACTATTTGGTCACCTAATCCTTTGGGCCCTGACGGAGTCCAACCCCGTACAACTATCACTACAAGCCCACTATCCGTCTCTCAGTGGTGAACCAGGGTTATGAATACCGACAACCCCTTTGCACAAGTCCCGCAGCAAAGTCCAATCGTGAAGTTAACTCGTTGGTTCCCAACTGGATCCTGAGTACAAACTTCCTATTTGGACTACCTTTGCATCTCGGGTTTTGGTCATCATCTCTGGATCGGTCCAGAAATCAGCTTCTGTTTGGATCAATCCTCCTCTCCTCATTCAGTCCATGGTCATCAACCTTGTTCGGATCGGGTCGCTAGTTCCTACTCAGGTCGGGTCATGGCTCGCGATGACGCCTCTAGAACATCGGATCAGTTCAGCTTCTCAGTTCGTGGATGCTCCGGTTCGGGATCGGGCTTCTTCACTCGATCGGTTCGGATCGTGGTGCCAGCTCCAAAGCATCTGATCGTGACTTGCTTCTTCAGGCGCTTCGTGGTTGGTGCTCGTGAGTTTCATGCAGGCGGTTCGGGTCGTGATCCCTCCATCGAATCAGGTGGAGGCTTCTGGTTCATCACGTCTCGGATCGGCCAAAGTACATCACGAGCGGTTCGTTTATAGGGGAGGCGATCCGATCCGGTTTCCTGCATATTTTCCTGCAACTTTCCAGCGACTGTTTTACGCGACACGACGGTGTTTTCGACCATTCTAACTATTCTAAACAATCATAAAGCATACCATACAGCCATAGAAATATGTATAAACATCCACAAATAGCAAAACAACAATATGATATGTCAAAACTGATCAAACATACCCAAAAACCCTTATTTTCCCCTTAAGCATGTTTAACAACAACTAATGATAAGATTAGTAAAACTTAACCAAATCAAAACAAATTTCTATCAGAGCCCTAAAATAATATTTTATAATTTTACAAATTTTTCCAGATTTTTATGATGCAAAATTTCGCTAATTATCACTAATTATCACTAATCACCCCTTAATCCCCTAAATTCCGGGATTAGCAAAATTAGTCCCAATTAACCCAAATTCATATCAGAGGCATAAAATAATATTATGGAATTTTACAAATTTTTCTAGATTTTTCTGAGTTATAATTTCGCTAATCTTCACTAATTACCCTAATTAGCCATAATTAGTGAAAAACAATGCAAACCACTCACCTTTGCCACAAATTAAACTATAGATCTGAAATACCCACTGTTTTGGATCGAATCCCCATGCTTAGCAGCAGCCCCAACTCTGATTTGATGCTATCTTGGCTTGGTTTGATGTTGATAAGCTTAATCCTTGATAAGAAAGTGATTTAGAGGTGTTTTGAAGAGATTTAGAAAGTGGAGGCCATGGCTAGGGTTCAAAGGAGGTTAGTGGCGGCTCAAAAATACTGAAAAAGAATGTTTTCTAAACCCTAGCGGCCCTCATATACTCCTAATCCCGAAATCCCCCAATGGGCCTAGCTACTAATCACCCGGTTAAGCCCAATTAAGTTGTTTTTCACCCTCTAAAATTTAATTCAGTCATATCTCCCAAACAGTAAATCTGTTTGACTAATGTGACCACTCTACGGGAAGGTCAACCATCAAACGTATCTAATAGAAGTGGTTTCAGGTCAAAACTCCTTACCAATCAAAAGTTATGAACGAAACAAGATCAGCTAGGGGCAAAACGGTCATTTAAAAATCGGCAAAAATCATGAACATGGGATATGACCCCACTAGTCGTTTCCCAAAAGTACATGACCATACGACTTACCAGGAAAAATATATATTCTGTGATCCTCTGATGCATAGAATGTGGGTCATTACATTTGATGTACATTATCTGGTGTAATGATATATTTCTGTTTTGCTGTTACTGTTTAAGTGTTATATTCCATTGATTACCTAGCTTCTATGGCACGGGGGTTTGGGGTCGTCACAAATGTTCTTCTTTCTTCTATTATAATATTTTCTTTCTTTCTCTCTCAGCTCTATTTTCTTTCTCTTAACTTTCTGCTTTTCTGTGTAATTTGGCTTGACTGTGGTAGTTGAATGTTGGCTCAAATTGTATGGAAAAGAAGTGGGACGTTACATCAAGAATGATGAGTTATAGAATTTCTACAAGTGGTTTTCGCATCAAGAAAAGTTTTTCAACAATTATGCATCCGTGGGGAAAGAAGCAACTGGCAGTAGTAAACAAGATCGTCAAATCCACCATAAAAAAGAATCTCATGAAGGCTAAAGTAGGCTAGGTTGACGAACTCCCGTTTCACTATGGGCTTGCTGAAGGACTCACAAATCTACGATCAGTCACATACCTTTAACCCTGCCATACGACTCAGAACCAATGATTTCAGTAGAGTTAGAAGTCCCCACTTATGGACAAATACACTTCAACCTGGGCGAATACGAATAATGATTACTTAATGCTCTCAATTATGTCAATGAGAAGCAGGCCGAAGCAGAGTTGTCATAACAACCCATATTTTTCGGTCATTTGAATTTGATTATTTAAATCTGTTTTAACTATTATATTTGGAATATTGATGGATTTTAATATATATTTTGTTTATAAAACAAAGTTTGAACGTATAATTTATATTTAATTTAAATCGAACTCGTAACGTCGTGGCAGTTCGTAATATTGAGTTTTGAACTTCAATTGAATATGTAGCGTAACGACCCGGATTCTTGTCGGTTAATTTTAAATATTTAATATGGATTTAAATATTGAATAGATAATATAAATGATATTTATATTGATTTATTGATTAAGCAATCGAAACACGATTTATTTCGAATATATAAAACTATCGAAATACCAAAATGAATTTATTTGAAATCAAAGTTAAAAAAAACTGAATCAAAACAATGCAGATGACCGGTATAAATTCTATTTGAATATAGACGACAATAATAATTTACTATCGCAGAATTTATTGGTTTTGAATTTAAATTATATTATATCAATTTAATATGGTTAATTCATATTACCTTCGAGTTAAATTTTATAGACTTTTCTGTTAAGTTCAGAATAGTGTAATTACGTTGAAACGTCGGTCGGTAGGTTTAAATAGCGGTTCGTGATGTTGAGTTATGAACCCCAATATATTTTTAGCGGATAAGATCGAAATCAAATCAATATCTATTTAAAAAGAATAAAAATCCCTTTATGTCTAATCGTATTTAATACATGTCAAATCGAATTAATTTACATGTACCATACTCAGACAAATTCTTAATGGTGAAGTATTCACCATTATATAATGCGATACCCTCCCTTTTATTGTTCGTATTTCATTCCTTAGAGACACCTGTTTCGATTTCTTCTATAAAAAATGTCCTCTCCTACTTACTTTCAGAATCAAACCGTGGACTACCTTTCCAAATTCCTAATCTTCGAAATCGTTCATCTCTTAAATCCTATAGCCAGGCCGTATATACGAAGGGCGTGCGAATGGTGGGTGACCTGTGTCGATCGCATTCTAATGGGGGTTACTGGTGTGTTAGCTGGGTGTCATTCGCAAGGGGATTAGGGCTCACGATGAAGCTAGGGTTCGAACTCAAGGACAATGCATCGATTTTTGGTGGATTCGAACTCGATAGTGGAGCGGTGGCAGTAAGTCTGGGCAGAAAGGGCGAAGTCGTGATGGTGAAGCGATTGATGGTATCGATTTTGGTGTGAGCGCGAGTTCCTGCTATCGAAGTCATGGTGCTTGGTTAGTTCGAAATCGCGATTTAGGACAAAAGGGGTTATCGCAAAGGAGGTTGGTTTCAGCATGGCCAAAGGATGATTGACAATACAGTGATTTGAAGGGGGCGATGTCAATTTACTGATGGGGTAATTCAGGGGATGCGACAGTGCAGAAATTGGGAAGTGCAGTTTGGTATTTTTGCCTGTGATTTTTTTTAACAATGGATACTCGTGACAGAAAATGGGGACTGCGGTTTTTAGGAGCTTGTCTGGGTAGTGGAGTTGAAGCTATTCGACAGTGAGTTTGTAAGAAGAAAAGAAGATGGACTATGACTTGATGAATTACCAAAATCGGAGTGTTGACGGTTGGAGGAATTGATTAGCTAGATCATTAAGCTAACCAAGGTAATTTAAAGTTAGTTGATTTTAATTAAATTATATCAATAATTTTATAAATTATTTTCAAACTTTCATATATAAAATAAAATAGTATTATTCCTACTATGTCAGATTATGTCAAAATGGAGTCCGTTGAATATTGTTAATGGATATGCTGCTGGTGAAGTATAATATGAAGGGGGATTGTTTTGTGGTAATCTACCTGATTTGGGAAAAGGGAAGCAGAATATATAAGAACAAGGATTAAGGTAATTTTATTATTTTTAACCATTAAAGAATTATGTTATATGCTTAGATAATAACACTGAATGGTTAGCAAAGTAGTAGGTTAACTTTGGACAAGATATTAAGGAGCTAACCAGGGGATTTAAATCAAATTAATAAAGTTGTTAATTTTATAATTTGTTCTTAAATAAATAAATTTATAAGTTAAATTAGATGGATTAAGGTATAAATTTAATAATTAATTTAGTTAAGTCGCTTAATTTTATATAATTAAAATTCTTATATACGATATATTTAATGTATACAAGATTGGAAAAGCGTGAAGAACACATTTGGAGTTAATCAAAATTAACCACAATTTGTTTTAAATCGAATGGTATTCGATTTAATTCAAGTTGGATATCCAACGAGAAAAATAAATCATGGTGAGTAAATCTCACTCCGTTTTTGTTTAAAATTATTTTTATTTATTAAAAATATTTTCCTATTGGTTGTTTGGTTGCATTAAAATCTTATTGTGGCTATGAAATATATATTAGTTATATAGGATTGATGTTTGTGGCTATATATATATATATATATATATATATATATATATATATATATATATTGATGATTGGATAGTTCCCGCAATACCATTAGCGGATGCCCGTAGTACCATTAGCGGATGACCCTATACGCCCCACGCTATGATAGTGGATGACCTTCTATACCACGATATCCTGCCACGAAGCAGGATGGGTATTATTTCTATTGGCTAATGTCTGTGGATGCAGGAAAACAGGTTGGAGGGATCCAACTGGATTCCTCAAAAATATTGTTATTTGTTTGTTCCACATATATTATCATATATGATGTGTTGATTGACAATTGAGTGGTTTGATTGTTTAAATATCACTAGGGCCAAAATATTGATATATAAAAATATCGTAAAAAGGATATTTGAGATTTAAAAGGGGAAATCTATTTTTAAAAATAGAATTTGAAATTTTAATGAGCGATAGAAAGATATGTACTTGTTTGAATAAATAAAACAAGTATTAAATTTATAAACGGTGTTTATAAATTAAATAATACAGGAAATTGTAGTGATGAATTTATAAATGATATTTATAAATTAAATAACATAGGAAATTGGAGTAAATTTATAAATGGTGTTTATAAATGAAATGGAATGATTTTCATTGGATAATCAGAGAATTGATTTGAACTGAATTTATAAACGGGGTTTATAAATGCAGTGGGAAAATTATCATTTGATAATTTGAATATTTAAATTCAAGTGTGAATTTAAAATAGAAATGGGGAAATCATTTTAAAGAAATAAACGATGGAATTTATTCTGATGTTCAGAATATAAATTGGACTAAAATAAATCCGTAAGGATTTATGATTTGAATTCGATTAATTCGAATTTATTTAAATAGAAGTTAAATTGAATATGAAAATAAATTGGGTGTTATATATATAAGTTATTATAAATAGAAATTTCCAAAATAAGATTTTGGTTGTAAATAGATTTCTAAATAGGACTTGTTTAAATATATAAGACAAGGAAGCTTATAAACGATGTTTATAAATATGATGAATTAATTATCAAGAGATGATTTGAAATATTAAATTCAAATACGACTTAAAAGTATAAATTGAAATCATTTCGAAAAAAAGGGAAATGATAGTTTTTATTCCGAAATTCGGAATATAAAAAGGGGTTGGGTTTCAAATAGGTATTTGAAAGGAAAGCTTGTTTTAATTTTTAAACAAGAAAATTCATTTATAAATAATGTTTATAATAATAGGGATATGAATTATCATTGGATAATTTAGAAATTTAAATTCAAGAAAGAATTTAAAAAGTGAAATTGGAAAACGTGTTGAAAATAGAATATTGATTATATTCCGGGACTTAGAATATAAACTGAATTGAGAAATTCCAAAGAAGTTATAATTGGAATTCGATTATACCGAATTTTATAATTTATTTATAAAAGGAATTGGGATTTAAAATAACAAATCGAGTATAAATAAATGTATAACCGAGTAAGGAAAAATCAGCGATTATAGATAATCAGAATTATTGAGTTGAATTGGGAAAATTTGAAACGGCCCGAACTTCCCCGTGAAGGAAAGAACGGATTGCTTTGAGGACAAGACGAATCAGAACACAAACAGAAGAACATTTCATTGCTTATTACAACAATTTCATCAGAATACAGGAATATACAGAGTACAAATAAATATTACACAATTACTAAATATCAGAGGTTTACAAATTACAATGCAGCGGAAAAATAATACAAAACACAACTGAAAAGAATATACGGATACAGAGCTTTCCGAATATCATTCCAGCTATAAACCAGGATCCGGTGAATATAAATCTGCAGAATCAAAACTACTAGCTGCCCGTGTGGAAAATAGGGGCACCCAGAGTTTAGGTTAAAACAATAAACTCCAGGTCAGTCATGTGACTGGTGTGAGAACTAAAACAGTTATTTAAAACTTTACTTTAAATCAGATATATCAAGGGACAACGCCGTATAACACGGAACGGGTATTCTCTTAAGAATACCAGTGCATATAAGAAAACAACGCAATGTTTTTTAAAAAAATGAAGCTATTATAAAACCTAGGTCTCATCACACAATGCAACGCAAGCCGGAGGATAGGGTTTTCCCTTATAATAGCCAAAAATGCTTGGTATGTTAAAACAAATCATTTGATACAATTATAAGTGCATAGTGTGTAAAACAACTTCAAATATAAATGTATCAATCCTAGACGGCATGGGTACCATATATCATGTTGCCAGTACTAGGCTCTACAATCAAAACCGAAATTTTCACGTATTGGAAGTTGGATTTCCATCTGTGAACCAAGGCAAGGGATCGTCCTTACCGCTTCAAGACAATCTAGCCCATGTCTCAGGATCAGAACGCATCAACCCTTGGAGCGACAGGGCCGGTCCACTCGATGTGGATTAAAATGCCTGAATGCTATGTTTCCCCGCCCTATGGGACATAAATGAGCCAAATAACTCCATCGGCCCCGGATCGACCGATATGACTAAGGCACCTCCTATCCATCATCCACATAAGTAAAATGCCAGGGCGTGCAAAACGCTGACACCACTCCTAGCTAGAAGGAAACGCATGCCCTCCCTGAGGTCTTCTCCTGTTTCTGGTTCACACCGGTGTGTGAGGTTCTCGAATTAACGCTATACAAAGCTACGTTGTATTAAAGCCGTGCTTTTATCATCAACCACAAGACTCTGCTTTTCAACAGAAGCCTTGATCATTTGCATCTCAGCATGCCACACAGGCAATTCACGCTATGCAACCGATGTCTATCAATCACATAGAATGAAATCCGATGTCAGACACACATACATTTACAAATTCGTTCTGGGTCTGAACAAAACCGGAGGTACCTTATTCCTCCCCCATATGTCCAATACAGGAGAGAGGCCCTCGCATATCCATCGATCACCAAGTACGTCTAGACGATCACCTCTTATTACCTTGCCTTGGGTGTACAGCCCAACCAAGGCATCAGTAATTAACCAAACGATGTGAAGACCTCCGGTCTTCTACCACCGTCTTCATCCTCGACAATCGTCGAACCAGTTATTCAAAATGGGATAAACCCAGTCTTTCTGAATAACTCGAGTATATAATAAACAAGTGCCATAAAAACACAATATACGCCTCATTCCAATCCAGAAAATTTATTTATCCAAATATTCATATACTTTGGGAAAGGTTCCCATTAATTTTATCAAAGATAAATTCTTTAAATTTATTCTTTAATCTTCCTTTGGATACCATTTCAATCTAATTAAAGATGCATTAAAACTCCACTTGGTTTTAATCTTCCCAAAAGTCAATATTAACGATTGTTTAACTTGGGAAACCATATCCTATCTTTAACTGGATTAAAGAACCAATGTCATTTAAAACACGGTTCACGATAAACCCAAAATCACATTCCATTCTATTAGCTTTTAACCGTAAATTAACAAGTGAACAATTCCCTAAGTATTAACCCCAAAGGCCGAAACCAACATCAGATCAATACCTAGAAAACCATTCAACTTAACTAACCTCCAGCTAGTTTATGATTTTCTTAACTCCATTGGGTCTAAGAACGCTATTATTAAAGATACCATTCACGACAACCCAAAATCACATTCCATTAATTATGGAATCTTCACGGAAAAACAAATCAATATATAATCAATATCAATTTCCATATCCGACCAATAATATATATGGAATAACGACAACGTCTCTTAAATTCCATATGTATTAACAATCTTCCTCCATAGAAGTTCACTTCGATCATTATCAAATCGAATTCCATTTAATTCCAATTTAATATATTAAATTGGAAAACGTTACCTTGGAAAATTCCCATTAAATCTAAATAAAAAGATTTATAAATCACATTTCACTGTAAATCAGGTTAAAGAACGAATGTCATTAAAAACACAGTTCACAATAAACCCAATTCACATTTGCCTCTTACCGTAAATTAGTAAGAGAACAATCCCCTAAGTATTAACCCCAAAGGCCGAAACCAACATCAGATCAATACCCAGGAAACCATTCAACTTAACTTGTGACGGCCCGCCCCGCACCAGCCGGCATTTCCTTCGAAAGTGCGCTGTACACATGCCCGACTAGCACGGAACGATCGTCAAAGAAAGGAAAGAAGAGAATGAACTAACAAGGAACCTGTAGAATGTCTCACAGCGCATGGAACAAAATATAATAATAACATAATCTTGACATAAAACAGACGAGACAGTGCATAAGCTGAAAACTAAACCAACATAGCAGCGGAAATCCAAATACAACTTATTACAACGTTCCAAATTACTGTCTCTGAATCAAAAGAAAGATAAAGTAGAAGATGCACTACTAATGCCCAAGCAGTGATCTTCAACAACACAGGGAGAATACTATATGTATCATACGAGAAAGCCTCATGTTCGTCTCCGGATCAGCTACTCGTGCATACCCAGCTAACCTGTCTCTAGTCTGCTCGTGAGAGCACCCAGAGTAATAAGAAGAGACATAAAACTCTGGGTCAGACAAAAGTCTGGTATGAGCGATAAGCAGCTAAACAGAACGATAACAGGTATACTAAACCATACCTGGACCTGCAACCAAAGAGTTAGCACTACATACCGTACAATACTCTAGGGTGCCATAACAAATGGTGTAAAGAATACGGGGGTAGGGGTGTGTATGTCATAATTATGGCGAACATATCAAGCATAGCAACCATCCTCACATCTCTCACTCAGTGCGTAAAGCATACGATGTCCACCACTGTCAATCACTAGACCCATCGAAGTAGTGACGGAGTTCGACTTGTACAACTACTGCTACTACCAAGCTTACCACATGGAGTCATGACCAAATCTTTACAAATGACCCCACTTCATTGGTCTATAGCTCTTTAGTCGTACCTAGGCCACTATGGCCCTGAATCCGTTCACGTACTCCCTACACATAGTGATTTAAAGTTAAAGACATCGACAACCCCTTAGCACACGTCCCGCAGCGAAGACCAATCAAGAAGCTCACTCATTGGTTCCCAACTGGATCCTGAGTCAAAGCTCCTCATTTGGACTTCCTTTGCATCTCGGGTTTTGGTCGAATTGGAGTTGGCCTTCAAAAGAGTCGTCACGACAAGGTAAAAGTATACATTTGGTTCGGTTCGGTGGTCCCGATCCGGTTCGGTTCGGTTCGGTGGTTCTGGCCCATGCCTTGATCAGTGCTCCATTCCTCCTCGGTTCGGTTCCCTAGCTCTGGTTCGGTTCGGATGCCCTATGCCTGGGTTCGATGGTTACTTCCTGGTTCGGTTCGGTGGTTGCTTCCTCCTAGATGTCCCGATCTGATCCGGTGCTTTGCTCCAACTCCAGCTCCAAACTAGGTCCTCCGATCCGATCCCGCCCCCTAGCTCTAGTCCGATCCGATCCCTACGCCTTTGCTTCCGATCTGATCCCCTGTTGGTCTCTCCGATCCGATCCCCTGCCCAGCTCCAATTCTAAGCAAATGGCCTTCCTTCTCGCAAAGTCTCCTTTAGTGCAAAGTTCCGATCCGGTTCGGTTTCTCTGCCCAGTCCACCATCCGATCCGGGCCCCCTAACCCGATCCGATCTGAAACCCTGCATATTTTCCTGCAACTTTTCCAGCAACTTTTTACGCCATTCGACGACGTTTTCGACCAATCTAACACTTCTAGACAATCACAAATCATGTCATACAGTCATAACAACATGTACAATCAATCATAAACACCAAAACAACAACCATAGCATGTAAAATAGATCAAACATAGCCAAAAACCCATATTTTCCCCTTAAGCATGTTTATGCATAATTAATGATAGGATTAGCAAAACTTAGCCAAATTTTCTAATAGAGACCTAAAACATTATTTCCAAATTAATAAAAAAAAATCCAGAATTTATTAATGTATAAATTCGCTAATCTTCACTAATTACCCTTAATTAACCGTAATTAGTGCAAAACTATGCAAATCACTCACCTTAGCCACAAATAAAACCCCAAAACTGAAATGATTCTCTGTTTGGCGCTGTTTCCAATGCAACTCAGCAGCTCTAACCTTGCTTTGGTGCTTTCTCTCCTTAATTTGATGTAGTTTAAGCCAAAACTTGATTAAGAAGTGATTAAGGGTGTTTTTAGATGATGGAGGCCATTGTTAGATTGAAGAGAGAGTTTGTGGCGGCTGGAAAATGAGTGAAAAAACGAAATCCTAACCCTAGCAGCCCTCAGATACCTCTAATCCCGAAATCCCCCATTGGGCCTAGCTGTTAATCACCCGGTTAAGTCCAATTAAGCTATTTTTCACCATCTGAAACTTGTTTCAGCCATATCTCCCAAACGGTGAGTCCGTTTGGCTAATGTGACCACTTTACGATATTGTAACCATCATCCGGAGCCAATGGAAGTGGTTTCAGGTCAAAATTCCTTTCCAGTCAAAAGTTATGGTTAAAACAGTACCAGCTAGGGGCAAAACGGTCATTTAAAAATCGGTAAAAATCATGAACATGGGAAATGACCCCAATAGTCGTCTCCCAAAGTTACATGACTATACGACTTCGTATGTGAAAGAAATAAATATCCTATGATCCTATGATGCGTAGAATGCGGGTCGTTACACTCTCCCCCCTCCCCTTAAGAAATTTCGTCCCCGAAATTCCTTAACCCAAAACATACAAAGGATCCCGCATGCCTACCAGCCACATACAATAATCAAATATGCTAAACAAACAAACAAGCCAATCCTAGCATGCGGAAAGACTAAATCAAAGTTAAAATCTTACCAGGCGAAGAGTTCTGGATACGTCTTCCTAATGCTCTCCTCTGTCTCCCAAGTACAGTCATTCTCATTCTCGTCCCACTGAACCTTGACTAATTTCACCGCCTTCCTTCGAAGCTGCTTCGTATCGTTCCCAACAATACGCATAGGCTTGCGGTTCCCAACCGCCTCTGGTTCAACTTCGATATCATCCAACTGATCAGGTGAAATAGTCACATCTGGGTCGTGCACGAACTTCCTTAACTGGGAAACATGAAATACGTTGTGAACTCCTGCCATCTTCTCTGGTAATTCAACTTTATATGCTAAGTTCCCAATTTGCTCAAGAGCTGGGAATGGACCAATGAATCTTGGTGCTAACTTAACTCTCCTACCAAATCGTATCACGCTCTTCAAGGAAGAAATCTTGACAAACACCAAGTCGCCAATGGAGAACTTTAAATCTCTTCTCCTCTTATCGGCATAACTCTTCTGCCTATCTTGGGCAGCCTTCATTCTCTGTTGGATAATCTTAATCTTAGCTGAAGTTTCTCTTATCACATCGGGTCCCAGTACAAACTTTTCACCAGTTTCTAACCAACATGACGGTGAGTTGCACGGTCTTCCGTACAAAGCTTCAAATGTAGCCATAACAATACTGGATTGGTAACTATTATTATATGCAAACTATACTAGATGCAAATGGTCATCCCATGATCCACCAAAATCCAATACACGGGCTCTCAAGAGATCCTCTAATACTCGATTCACCCTCTCTGTTTGTCCGTCGGTCTGAGGATGGTATGCGGTACTGAGATGTAATTCTGATCCTAACGCCTCTTGTAAGCTTTTCCAAAATCCACTAGTGAACAACGGATCTCGGTCACTCACAATGCCCTTGGGTATTCCATGAAATCTCACTACCCACTTTATATACAGTTCCGCTAATTAAGCTACCGTCCTGTTCGACTTGACGGGTATAAATCTTGCACTCTTGGTCAATCGGTCCACAATCACCCAAATGCTATCATGGCCCGATCTAGTCCTTGGTAACCCATCAACGAAATCCATTGACACTTGTTCCCATTTCCATTCTGGAATTTCTAATGGTTGTAACAAACCACTAGGCTTCTTTTGTTCAGCTTTAACTAGCTAGCAATTCATGCATATGGATATAAACTTCCCAATGTCTATTTTCATCCCTTCCCAGTAGTAGGTCTGCTTCATGTCTCGGTACATCTTGTTACCACTGGGGTGTATAGTCAGTTTTGAGTGATGACATTCTCTAAGCACTTCATCTCTCAGTCCATTGACATTGGGTACAACTAATCTTCCATTCTTTCTAAGCCATCCATCTCGATCAAGCCCATACTTGTTCCTATCTCCGTCAATTCCCATCTTTAACTTGGAGATTATTTCCAATAGGTTAGGATCGTTCCTCTGACTGGAACCAATCTGCTCAATCAAAGTGGGTCTGATCGTTAAACTTGCAAACATTTCTGGATCTAATTCGAACTTTGGTCTGAAATCATACCCAGCGATGTACTCCAGTTGCTTCCATTCTAGAAACATAGCCCCTAAACTGGCATGTCTTCTACTCAATGCATCAGCCACCGCATTGCCCTTTCCTGGTGTATATGCGATGTCGAAATCGTAGGAAGCTAAGAATTCTAACCATCTTTGCTGTCGGAGGTTTAGATCCTTTTGAGAGAAAAGATACTTTAATGATTTATGTTCAGTAAACAACTCGAATCTTTCTCCCAAGAGATAATGTCTCCACATCTTCAGTGCAAACACGATCGCTGCCAATTCCAAATCATGGGTAGGGTATCTTTTCTCATGCGGTTTCAGTTGCCGACTTGCATAAGCTACAACCCTACCTCCTTGCATCAATACATCACCTAGTCCGGTACCACATGCATCCGTATATACCGTCATTTCTTCATTCCCCTTAGGAATGACTAACACTGGTGCACATGTCAACTTTTCCTTTAGGCTCTTGAATGCATTCTCGCACCTTTCGTCCCAAATGAAAGCTTGATTCTTCTTGGTCAACTGAATCAACGGTGCTGCTATCTTGGAAAAGTCTTGGATAAACTTACGATAATATCCAGCTAATCCCAAGAAACTTCTTATATCCGTTGCATTCTTGGGCGTAGACCAATCTTGTACCGTAGCCACCTTTGCAGGATCCACGACAATACCATTCTCTGAAACAACATGGCCCAAGAATCTCACTTCCCTCCTCCAGAAGTGACACTTAGAAAACTTTGCTTTTAATTGGTGTTTTCTTAACACCTCCATCACTATCCTCAAATGTTCCTTGTGTTCTTCCTCTGTCCTCAAGTAGACCAAAATATCATCCACGAACACAAGGACAAACTTATTCAACTGATCTCTGAATACCCTATTCATAAGATCCACAAAATATGTTGGGGCATTGGTCAACCCGAATGGCATGACCAACCACTCATAGAATCCAAACGACATTCGAAATGCCGTTTTAGCTATACTCTCAGCTTCCACTCTAAGCTGATGTTAACTTGTCGCAAGACCCAACTGAGAAAATACTCTCACGCCACACAACTGATCGAACAATTCATCTATCCGCGGTAGAGGATACTTATTCTTCCTCATCACTTTATTCAACTCGCGGTAGTCTACACACAAACGAAGGGAACCATCCGCCTTGGTAGCAAACACAACTGGTGCTCCCCATTTAGAAACACTCCTTCTGATAAATCCCTTCTTCAAAATATCGTTGACTTGCACCCTGAGCTCTCGCTGCTCCCTTTGTGCCATACAACGAAGTGGCATCACTATAGGTCTGGCATCTTTCACTAAATCAATACGGAACTCAATCTTTCGGTGTGGTGGAAGCCCGGTCACTTCTTCGAAAACGTCCGGATACTGGCCAACCACGGGCAAACCTGACAACTCACTATGCGGGATGTCGAGGGAATTTTGAAAATTAGCCATTACCCCATCACTAGGTAGACCACCAAACACTACCCTCTGCCCATCATCCGCTCTAGCTGTCACCAAAAAGCCCTCACAGTCTACCAACACCCCGTATCTTTGGAGCCAATCGACTCCCAAAATAATGCCAAACCCAGTAAAGCCCAAAACAAAGCAATCACAAACAAACATGCATCCATGACTCGATAAGACCACATTACGAAAAATCATGTTAAGGTTGGTTGAACCACCAATTGGGTTCGTCACTACTAAAGGTCTATCGACAATCTCGGGCTCCAATCCCAACCTATCTACCAGGTCACTAGATATGAAAGAACTGGAAGCTCCGGTATCAAACAAATATCTAACAGGAACATCATAAACAGAAAGCATACCTTGAATAACGACATTCTTTCCCTTCTCCGCCGCAGTTGGGGCATTCGACGAAGAAGGAATAGCATTAAGGGAATATGCTTTCACCATCTTCTTTTCTTTAGGGGGTTGCGGACACTTGTCCTTGTGATGTCCCACTTGGCCACAGTTGAAGCACTTCCTATCTGCTGGCTTGGCCCAACAATTACTAGCATAATGGCCCTTCTTACCACAGCTGAAACACTCAACATCCTTCTTATTCTTTTTCTGGCCATCCTTAGTCTGATTCTGCTTTCTCTTATTCTGAGAACCATTATTGCCTCCACCGCTTGCTTGCGGTTTCGGTTCTTCTGCAGATGCAGCCTCAGTCTTCGGCTTAGGGTAAAGACTTTATGATCTTAAAGCTTTCCCCATAATCAACTCAAACGTCTCATCGATGTGGTTAATAAGCCTTTCCCCCAAGTATCCATCCAAGCCAATTATGAACTTCTCATTCTTCTTCTCGGCAGTATCAATAAGAGACAACCCATATTTCGACAAAGTGTCGAATTCGGGAATATACTCCGAGACAGCCCTGCCATTTTGCTTAAGCTCCAAGAATTTCTTAAACAACACTGACTTCTGAGCAGCTGGAATGAACTTATCGCTAAAGCGAGCCTTAAACTGATCCCAAGTAATCTGATCCTCGGGAGTAGCTGCCTTTATAGCATTCCACCAATTCATTGCCCGTCCTTGCAGCTGACGGGATGCTAGCCTTCTCTTCATCGCATCCTCGATACCCAAATCTTCGAAGATTCGCTCGCAGCTTTCCAACCAATCCTGAACATCCATAGCCGACTCCGTTCCGTGAAATGACTTCCCACCAAGACTAGTATAATCCTTATTCAGCTTGGCGAAATCGCCCTAGGTGCTTGCACTATTGGACCACCACCATTACCACCATTGGAAGCCACCCTCTGCACATCCTTAAGCATCTCCCTCATGAGGTCAATAAACATCGTCCTCATGTTAGCAGCATTCCCATTATTGGCTCCCCTACCGGTACCCCTTGCGTATCGGCTCATCGTTCAAACTGTAAAGAGAAAACGATTAACCATCTCCATAGTGGTGCTAGTGCAGTGCGACTTCATCCTTAGCTGTACTAATAATATATATATATATAGCTTTTGAAAACCAAAATAATCAAAAATACGCGCTCTCATATACGTATACTATCTCTCCCTGATAACTTTCCTAGGTTAACTACGCAACCTAGAGCTCTGATACCAAGTGTGACGGCCCGCCCCACACCAGCCGACATTTCCTTCGAAAGTGCGCTATATACATGCCCGACTAGCACAGAACGGTCATCAGAGAAAGGAAAGAAGAGAATGAACTAACAAGGAACCTACAGAATGTCTCACAGCACATGGAACACATTATAATAATAACATAATCTTGACATAAAACAGGCGAGACAGTGCATAAGCTGAAAACTAAACCAACATAGCAGCGGAAATCCAAATACAGCTTATTACAAATTTCCAAATTACTGTCTCTAAAGCAAAAGAAAGTAAAATTAGAAGATGCACTACTAATGCCCAAGCAGTGATCTTCAACAACACAGGGAGAATACTATATGTATCATACGTGAATGCCTCATGTTCGTCTCCGGATCAGCTACTTGTGCATACCCAGCTAACCTGTCTCTAATCTGCTCGTGAGAGCACCTAGAGTAATAAGAAGAGACATAAAACTCTAGGTCAGACAAAAGTCTGGTATGAGCGATAAGCAACTAAACAGAACGATAACAGGTATACTAAACTATACCTGAACCTGGACCTGCAACCAAAGAGTTAGCACTACATACCGTACAATACTCTAGGGTGCCATAACAAATGGTGTAAAGAATACGGGGGTGGGGGTGTGTATGTCATAATGATGGCAAACATATCAAGCATAGCAACCATCCTCACATCTCTCACTCAGTGCGTAAAGCATACGATGTCCACCACTGTCAATCACTAGACCCATCAAAGTAGTGACGGAGTTCGACTTGTACTACTACTGCTACTACCAAGCTTACCACATGGAGTCATGACCAAATCTTTACAAATGACCCCACTTCATTGGTCTATAGCTCTTTAGTCGTACATAGGCCACTATGGCCCTGAATCCGTTCACGTACTCCCTACACATAGTGATTCAAAGTTAAAGACATCAACAACCCCTTAGCACACGTCCTGCAGCGAAGCCCAATCATGAAGCCCACTCATTGGTTCCCAACTAGATCCTGAGTCAAAGCTCCTCATTTGGACTTCCTTTGCATCTCGGGTTTTGGTCGAATTGGAGTTGGTCTTCAAAAGAGTCGTCATGACATGGTAAAAGTATACATTTGGTTCGGTTTGGTGGTCCCGATCCGGTTCGGTTCGGTGGTTCTGGCCCATGCCTTGATCAGTGCTCCATTCCTCCTCGGTTCGGTTCCCTAGCTCTGGTTCGGTTCGGATGCCCTATGCCTGGGTTCGATGGTTACTTCCTGGTTCGGTTCGGTGGTTGCTTCCTCCTAGATGTCCCGATTCGATCCAGTGCTTTCCTCCAACTCCAGCTCCAAACTTGGTCCTCCGATCCGATCCCGCCCCCTAGCTCTAGTCCGATCTGATCGCTACGCCTTTGCTTCCGTTCTGATCCCCTGTTGGTCTCTCCGATCCGATCCCCTACCCAACTCCAATTCTAAGCAAATGGCCTTCCTTCTCGCCAAGTCTCCTTTAGTGCAAAGTTCTGATCCGGTTCGGTTTCTCTGCCCAGTCCACCATCCGATCCGGGCCCCCTAACCCGATCCGATCCGAAACCCTACATATTTTCCTGCAGCATTTCCAGCAACTGTTTACGCCATTCGACGACATTTTCGACCAATCTAACACTTCTAGACAATCACAAATCTTTTCATACAGTCATAGCAACATGTACAATCAATCATAAACACCAAAACAACAACCATAGCATGTAAAATAGATCATATATAGCCAAAACCCCATATTTTCCCCTTAAGTATGTTTAGGCATAATTAATGATAGGATTAGCAAAACTTAACCAAACTAACCAAATTTTCTAACAGAGGCCTAAAACATTATTTCCAAATTTATAAATATTTTTCTAGAATTTATTAATGTATAAATTCGCTAATCTTCACTAATTACCCTTAATTAACCGTAATTAGTGCAAAACTATGCAAATCACTCACCTTATCCACAAATAAAAAACTGTTATGATTCTCTATTTGGCGCTGTTCCCAATGCAACTCAGCAACTCTAACCTTGCTTTGGTGCTTTCTCTCCTTAATTTGATGTAGTTTAAGCCAAAACTTGATTAAGAAGTGATTAGGGGTGTTTTTAGATGATGGAGGCCCATGTTAGATTGAAGAGAGAGTTTGCAGCGGCTGGAAAATGAGTGAAAAACTGAAATCCTAACCCTAGCAGCCCTCAAATACCTCTAATCCCGAAATCCCCCATTGGGCCTAGCTGTTAATCACCCGGTTAAGCCCAATTAAGCTGTTTTTCACCATCTGAAACTTGTTTCAGCCATATCTCCTAAACGGTGAGTCCGTTTGGCTAATGTGACCACTCTACGGAATTGTAAACCATCATCTGGAGCCAATGGAAGTGGTTTCAAGTCAAAATTCCTTTCCAGTCAAAAGTTATAGTCAAAACAGTACCAGCTAGGGGAAAAACGGTCATTTAAAAATCGGTAAAATCATGAACATGGGAAATGACCCCAATAGTCGTCTCCCAAAGTTACATGACCATACGACTTCGTACGTGAAAGAAATAAATATCCTACGATCCTATGATGCATAGAATGCGGGTCATTACATAACTAATCTCCAGTTTATTTCTAATTTTCTTAACTCCATTCGGTTCAAGAACAGTATTATTAAAGATACCATTCACGACGAACCCAAAATCCAATATGATAGTAAATACAAGGCTCTAAATAGAAAATATATCGGCTTATATTCAATATCAAATTCTGAAACCAACAAATATCGTATTGGAATAACGATATATATATCTTCCAAATTCCTCCACAATACTCATATAATCAAGAAATCCAATATCGAAATATTCTGCAGATAATTTCGATTCAAATCCATTCCAATTCATATATTGGAAATCCTGGTTATTTTTAAAACCATTTCAAATCCAATTTATTTATTTTAAAAATATTGGATTTATTATTCTATTTCAAAACTAGTTCATTTCGATAAAATATATTTTTATCATTTCAAATATGGAGTTTTTCATCCCAATTCTTTCCAAATCACTTATTATGATTTTACAGAAATTATTGATATTTTTATTAATTTTATCAAGGCCCGTACAGTCGATTTCCATAAACGACCATCGAACTACACTTATAGCGACCTTTTCCAAATTTGATTTGGACATAATTCCAAATCCAACCGTTAGATTTCAAATCTCTAATATTCGTTAGAAAGCTCTTTTCGTTACGAACCCAACAGTTCCGGTTTTAGGAGAATCCGACGGTCAGATCTCCTGTAATGTCCGTTCGAAGTCAATGGTCAAAATTCACGAACTGCCGCAGCGCGGCGCGTTCTATTCAGGCCATTATATATATATATATAATATATATATATATATATTATATATTTCTTCGATTTCCTTTTGAAACGTATTTTATAAATCGTTTTAAATTCGTTTTCAAAACGATTTCAACTTCATATTCAATTTCAAATCAAAATTGAATATTCCATATCATCGATATATAAATGATAATATTTTTCAAAACATTAGATTTCAAAATCATTTCCTTTTCGATATTCATTATAAAAATGAATAAAATTGATATAAATATCGTTCACGTCCAAATGACGTTAATATAATCAACACAGCTTCATATATTTAAATATTTTTGTGTCTATCCCAAATCGGACATCAAAATCATATTTTGATTCTTTTCTGAATATTATTTTAAAATATTCATTATTTTAAAATATTCGTTATTTTTAAATATTCATTCTTTCTGAACTGGAATGAGACACAGTCAATTACCATATAATTTGATTATATGGATTTCATACAATACATGTGTATAACAACAATGATAAACAATCAACCAACATCCAGAGTGCATTCTACACTGCATAAGCATCAAATATAAATATTTAACGCTTACACAGCTTGTCAACCAATCGATTGACATACAACTAATTATTGGGATTAGTGTATGTCCAGTATCATCCCAATACCCGTGTGGGGTTTCAATCAACAAATAATGAATTTTATTTGTGCAGTTGGGCGATGTGTAAAATTTATCGTCCCAATCAATGTCAGTCAAATCAGTGTACATAACAAATCGGCTAATTTTTTTATAAATATTTATTTTATTTCATATACATGTTAAAAATTATATTTTTAACTATAAAATATTTTGTTTCCATTCCATATCACACAATCAATTTCACACCATAGTCCAATAAACAAACAAGTCGTCCATGGTCTGTGGACGATGGATGTCGGGTGCTGCTAAGCACCGTCTGCATCCTCGTATATATTTTAACTAGAAAATAAAATAAAAGTGAGAAGTTCTCACCTTTGGGGTCCTCTACTCCATTCTCTATTTCTGAACGTTCTTGATTTGTTCGAAATTCCAACGCATCCTTTTCATGTTGTTCATATATAAAAATCATATTTTTATCGCTTCATTCCAATAAATAAAAATCATATTTTTATTTCTACTTCATATATTTTTACCACGCTTCTTTCTATATAAAAATTATATTTTTATATTTTTTCCTCTTATATAAAGATCGAATTTTAATTTCGCTACAACATATATAAAAATCCCGCCCTTCTATATTTAAAAATTAGTTAAAAAAATATCGAACTTTCTATAGTTAAAAATATCGATTTCTATATTTAAAAATATCGAACTTTCTATATATAAAAATATCATCTTTACTACGATAAAAATATAATCTTTACTATGATAAAAATATAATCTTTACTATTAGCTGAAGATCATATTTTTATTGTTTCTATAATATAAAAATCACATTTATATTATCTATATAATGTAAAAATCACATTTTTATTTACTCTATAATATAAAAATCACATTTTTATCTATTATATATATACCTAAAAATCAAATCTTCATCCACTCTAAATAATTAAAACTGAAAATCAAATTCATGCTCTTTTATTTTATAAAAATCTAATTACATTTTATTTACAAATTTAAACAAACTAATTACATAATCATTAAAATAAATAAAATAAAAAGAAAAGGAAAGAAGGCTCACAGTTCATTTGATTTTTTTTTGTCAAAGGAGGGGGCGCATGGATCGAGGTTGGGCGGAGCAGAGGAGGCTGGGGGGTCGCGCGAGGTGACGAGGGTTTGACTGCGGTGGCACACCGACGGTCAGAGGTGAGGGCGGAGGTAGGGCTGTGGTGGCGGGTCAGTGGGGTTTTTTGGGTGGAAGGGGAGCAAGGGGGTTCAACAGAGGAGGGGAAGGAGGAAAAGGCGAACGGGAAGAAGACGGGGGGCGAACGCTAGTGGCGCCGCAGTTGGAGGCGCGCGGCGGCGGATCCCTCCCCCCATCGCGTCGCGGTTTAATTTTTTCTTCTGAATCGAACAAGAAGAATAAAGGGGGGTTGACTTGTGTTGAGGAGAAGGAAGGGTGTTATAATATTTTATATATTTTATTATATTTCAAAAAGCAACTTTTTATTTCGAACTCGTAATCAAACCCACCGACTGTCGTCCCTAGCTAATTATCCCCATTCTGAACATAATGGGATATGTATCATAAGCTAATTTTATCGTTTCGAACAATTTTGATTTAAATTAAAATATAATTCAATATATATTGAATTTGAATGCACATTTTAAATTTACCGGGACCACATACGGACTCTAAAAATTCCCAAAAAATATTTTTTAGCTTCGTATTGACGATACAACTCTAACAAAACTAATTTCGTCAAATTTGGAGACCGTTTGAAAAATGGCCATTTTCTGGTCGATCCAAATTGACTGAAACTGTCAAAACACGTTTTCCTGCGCCACGCTAACATATTGATTCAGAAAATTATGACTTTTGGAATCTAGCAATAACTTGACATTCCGGATCCAACAAAAGTGGTTTCGTCGAAAACGGAGGTCATTTGCAAAATTTCCATTTTTAAGGGCTAAAATTCCATAGCGACTATTCTCAATTTTCAATTGGACATAACTTTTTATTCCTGCTATGAAGTTTTAATTTTTCGGATTCATTGGAAAGATATTCTCAAATATATTCTAATATTTTTGGTTTCACTAAAATCCGGTTTATTTTGAATCCTGTACATTCATTTGAAATTTGAAATTTGAAATTGAAATCTCAAACTACCGTGCCATTTCCAATTCCTTTTATATTTAAAAATAATTATTTATATTCTAATGTTGATTCAAATAAATACATACGTTCTAATTCTATTCAAAGTAAATTTCTTGTCATTATTATTTAAAATAAATCATTTTAAATATTCAAAATTCATTAAAATTGCCAAAATAAAAAATTTAAATTGGCTCGGATCTTCCGGGTTGTTACAATCTCCTCAACTTAAAATCTTTTCGTCCTCGAAAAGGAACGGAGCTGAAAGTTGTTTTACCAACCAAGTCAACTTTCATTATTTCATTATGGCTTAGGTTCTTCAGCTTTCCAGTTTCTAAGAACTTTCCAAATTTTTCAAAAATTTGGCTAACACCCTAAATTTTCGAATTTTTTTGCCATAACCTCCCCTGTACAGGAGCACCGCGGAACTCCCGAAATTGCCATACAGGCCTCTCCAATCCAAAAAGAAAAAGAAACCGCCAATCGGCTGGCCAATCGGCTCATAAAATCATCAAAAACCCCAAGAAATACAATAAACATGTACCTATTTGTCGGGCAAACAATTTTATTCCTCTGCTCTAACTTCTTTGCAATGACCTGTTCAATAGATACATGTATATGCATGCAATTGCAATTAATTTTCAATACAGTTCAATATTTGGTTCAATTTGGCCTAAATTTACCTTTCCTTCACATAATGATTTTATTTATATAATAACTAATCATACAACGTAACCATCAATCAATTAGTTGATTATCATTTCAAATTCATAATTTTGATACATAGTCCAAAAATCATGTTTTTGATGCCAATTTACAATAATAAGCCCTATCTAGTTTTCGTTCTCACTCCAGTCAATTGGAAATATACGGAAATCCCACTTTCGAAACTCGAATATAAATTCTGATGATGTACGTATTATAGCGATCATCAGAACCATCTTCGGGCGACTAGAGTGTGATTCTATATCTTTTCAGTATATCAAAACTTCGAATACACGTTTGCAAGGCGTACACGCAAAATCTTTATATATTGGATTGTCCAAATTCAATACAAATAAAATATTCAAATACGTATGAAATGGTTTTAAATTTTCAAACAATATCGTTTTCATTTTAAAAATATACTCTTCACACTCGTTCTAGGATACTACTGATCCCATCTCTAACGAGTCATTCTTATTGGATATTACTAGTCCAATCTCTGATGAATTCTTTCGTATGGTTCTAATGTGTCTTGTTCTCGAGCTCTGTAAACCATAGCTCTGATACCAAACAGAGATAGCCAGATGAAATCAGGTAGGCCTTGCAACCATCCCTTCATCCCCCATAATAGCAGGTAATACCCACCGTGGCTCCTACCTGATCCCCCAGTCTGCCTTGTTTTACGGCCAGCCTCTCGACTACAACAACCAACCCTAAACAGGGACATGTAGGGGTAAGAGCCCATTGTTCGCCACCAAACCACATGGAGAGAACCTCCTATCATGTTGCACCCTATTACTAGGCATGCCTAACAAGGATTGGTGTGAGAACTAAAACAATTATTTAAAACTTTACTTTAAATCAGATATATCAAGGGACCACGCCGTATAACACGGAACGAGTTTTCTCCCAAGAATACCAGTGCATATAACAAAACAGCGCAATGCTTTTTGGAAAAATGAAGCTATTATAAGACCCAAGTCCCATTACACAATGCAACACAAGCCGAAGGATAGGGTTTTCCCCCATAATAGCCAAAAATGCTTGGTACGTTAAAACAAATCATTTGATACTATTATAAGTGCACAATGTGTAAAACAACTTCAAATATAAATGTATCAATCCTAGACGGCATGGGTACCATATATCATGTCACCACTACTAGGCTCTACAATCAAAACCGAAATTGTCACGAATTGGAAGTTGGATTTCCATCTGTGAACCAAGGCAAGGGATCGTCCTTACCGCTTTAAGACAATCTAGCCCATGTCTCAAGATCAGAACGCATCGACCCTTGGAGCGACAAGGCCGGTCCACTCGATGTGGATTAAAATGACTGAACACTACGTTTCCCCGCCCTATGGGGCATGAATGAGCCAAATGACTCCATCGGCCCCGGATCGACTGATATAACTGAGGCGCCTCCTATCCATCATCCACATAAGTAAAATGCCAGGGCGTGCAAAACGTTGACACCACTCCTAGCTAGAAGGAAACACATGCCCTCCTGGAGGTCCTCTCCCGTTTTTGGTTCACACCGGTGTGTAAGGCTCGCGAATTAACGCAACACAAAGCTATGTTGTATTAAAGCCGTGCTTTGATCATCAACCACAAGACTCTGCTTTTCAACAGAAGCCTTGATCATTTGCATCTCAGCATGCCACACAGGAAATTCACGCTATGCAACCGATGTCTATCAATCACAAACAATGAAATCCGATGTCAGACACACATCCATTTACAAGTTTGTTCTTGGTCTAAACGAAACCGGAGGCACCTTATTCCTCCCCCATATGTCCAATACAAGGGAGAGGCCCTCGCATATCCATCGACCTCTAAGTACGTCTAAACGATCACGACTTATTACCTCGCCTTGGGTGTACAGCCTAACCAAGACATCAGTAATCAACCAAACGATGTAAAGACCTTCGGTCTTCAGCCACCATCTTCATCCTCGACACATCGTCGAATCAGTTATTCAGAATGGGATAAACCCGGTCTTTCTGAATAACTCGCGTTTATAATAAACAAGTGCCATAAAAACACAACCACAACTCATTCCAATCCTGAATATTTCTTAATCCAAATATTCATATACTTTGGGAAAGGTTCCCATTAATTTTATCAAAGATAAATTCTTTAAATTTATTCTTTAATCTTCCATTGGATATCATTTCAATGTAATTAAAGATGCATTAAAACCCCACTTGGTTTTAATCTTCCCAAAAATCAATATTAACGATTGTTTAACTTGGGAAACCATATCCTGTCTTTAACTGGGTTAAAGAACCAATGTCATTTAAAACACGATTCACGATAAACCCAAACTCACATTCCATTCTATCAGCTTTTAACTGTAAATTAGCAAGTGAACAATTCCCTAAGTATTAACCCCGAAGGCCGAAACCAACATCAGATCAATACCTAGAAAACCATTCAACTTAACTAACCTCCAGCTAGTTTCTGATTTTCTTAACTCCATTGGGTCTAAGAACGCTATTATTAAAGATACCATTCACGACAACCCAAAATCACATTCCATTAATTATGGAATCTTCACGGAAAAACAAATCAATATATAATCGATATCAATTTCCATATCCGACCAATAATATAAATGGAATAACAGCAACGCCTTTTAAATTCCATATGTACTAACAGTCTTCCTCCACAAAAGTTCACTTCGATTATTATCAAATCGAATTCCATTCAATTCCAGTTTAATATATTAAACTGGAAGACGTTATCTTGGAAAATTCCCGTTAAATCTAGATAAAAAAAATTTATAAATCCCAAATCACATTTCATTGTAAATCGGGTTAAAGAACGAATGTCACTAAAAACACATTTCACAATAAACCCAATTCACATTAGCCTCTAATCGTAAATTAGTAAGAGAACAATCCCCTAAGTATTAACCCCGAAGTCCGTAACCAACATCAGATCAATACCCAGGAAACCATTCAACTTAACTATTCTCCAGTTAGTTTCTAATTTTCTTAACTCCATTCGGTTCAAGAACAGTATTATTAAAGATACCATTCACAACGAACCCAAAATCCAATTTGATATTAAATACAAGGATCTAAATAGAAAATATATTGGCTTATATTCAATATCAAGTTCTGAAACCAACAAATATCGTATTAGAATAACGATATATATCTTCCAAATTCCTCCACAATACTCGTATAATCACGAAATCCAATATCGAAATATTCTGAAGATAATTTCTATTCAAATCCATTCCAATTCATATATTGGAAATCCTGGTTATTTTTAAAACTATTTCAAATCCAATTTATTTATTTTAAAATTATTGGATTTATTATTCTATTTCAGAACTAGTTCATTTCGATAAAATATATTTTTATCTTTTCAAATATGGAGTTTTTCATCCCAATTCTTTCCAAATCATTTATTATGATTTTACACAAATTATTGATATTTTTAATAATTTTATCAAGGCCCGTACAGTCCATTTCCATAAACGGCCACAAACTGCACTTACAACAACCTTTTCCAAATTTGATTTGGACATAATTCCAAATCCAACCGTTAGATTTCAAATCTTTAATATTCGTTAGAAAGCACTTTTCGATACGAACCCAACGGTTCCGGTTTTAGGAGAATTCGACGGTCAGATCTCCCGTAATGTCCGTTCGAAGTCAATGGTCGAAATTCATGAACTGCCGCGGCGCGGCGTGTTCCATTCAGGCCATTATATATTTCGTCGATTTCCTTTTAAAACGTATTTTATAAATTGTTTTAAATTCATTTTCAAAACGGTTTCAACTTCATATTCAATTTCAAATCAAAATTGAATATTCCATATCATCGATATATAAATAATAATATTTTTCAAAACATTGGATTTCAAAATCATTTCCTTTTCGATATTCATTATAAAAATGAATAAAATCGATATAAATATCGTTCACGTTCGAATGAAGTTAATATAATCAACACGACTTCATATATTTAAATATTTTTGTGTCTATCCCAAATCGGACATCAAAATCATATTTTGATTCTTTTCTGAATATTATTTTAAAATACTCGTTATTTTTAAATATTCATTCTTTCTGAACTGGAATCAGACACAGTCAATTACCATATAATTTGATTATATGGATTTCATACAATACATGTGTATAACAACAATGATAAACAATCAACCAACATCCAGAGTGCATTCTACACTGCATAAGCATCAAATATAAATATTTAATGCTTACACAGCTTGTCAACCAATCGATTGACATACAACTAATTATTGGGATTACTGTATGTCCAATATCATCCCAATATCCATGTGGGGTTTCAATCAACAAATAATGAATTTTATTTGTGCAGTTGGGCGATGTGTAAAATTTATCGTCCTAATCAGTATCAGTCAAATCAGTGTACATAACAAATCGGCTGATTTGTTTATAAATATTTATTTTATTTCATATACACGTTAAAAATTGTAATTTTAACTATAAAATATTTTGTTTCCATTCCATATCACACAATCAATTTTCACACCACAGTCAAACAAACAAACAAGTTGTCCATGGTCTGTGGACGACGGGTGTCGGGTGCTGCTAAGCACCGTCTGCATTCTAGAATATATTTTAAGTAGAAAATAAAATAAAAGTGAGAAGTTCTCACCTTTGGGGTCCACTACTCCATTCTCTATTTCTGAATGGCATGGATTTGTTCGAAATTCCAACGCATCCTTTTCACGATGTTCATATGTAAAAATCATATTTTTATCGCTTCATTCCAATAAATAAAAATCATATTTTTATTTCTACTTCGTATATTTTTACCACGCTTCTATCTATATAAAAATTATATTTTTATATTTCTGCCTCTTTTATAAAGATCGAATTTTTATTTCGCTACAACACATATAAAAATCCTGCCTTTCTATATTTAAAAATATCGACTTTCTATAGTTAAAAAAATATCGAACTTTCTATAGTTAAAAATATCGAGCTTTCTATAGTTAAAAATATCGAACTTTCTATAGTTAAAAATATCGAACTTTCTATACATAAAAATATCGAACTTTCTATACATAAAAATATCATCTTTACTACGATAAAAATATAATCTTTACTATTATAAAAATAAAATCTTTACTATGATAAAAAAATAATCTTTACTATGATAAAAATATAATCTTTACTATTAGCTAAAGATTATATTTTTTATTGTTTCTATAATACAAAAATCACATTTTTATTTACTCTATAATAAAAAAATCACATTTTTATCTATTATATATATACCTAAAAATAAAATCTTCATCCACTATAAATAATTAGAACTGAAAATCAAATTCATGCTCTTTTATTTTATAAAAAACTGATTACAGTTTATTTACAAATTTAAACAAACTAATTACATAATCATTAAAATAAATAAAATAAAAAGAAAAGGAAAGAAGGCTCACAGTTCATTTGATATTTTTGTCAGAGGAGAGGGTGCGTGGATCGAGGCTGGGCGGAGCTGAGGAGGCTGGGGGGGGGTCGCGCGAGGTGACAGCGGTTTGACTGCGGTGGTGCGCCGGCGGTCAGAGGTGAGGGCGGAGGTAGGGCTGTGGTGGCGGGTCAGCGGGGTTTTTTGGGTGGAAGGGGAGCAAGGGGGTTCAACGGAGGAGGGAAAGGAGGAAAAGGCGAACAGGAAGAACAGCGGGGGCGAACGCTGGTGGCACCGCCGGTGGAGGTGAGCGGCGGCGGCTCCCTCCCCCCATCGCGTCGCGGTTTATTTTTTTTTGGCTTTTTATCTTCTGAATCAAACGAGAAGAATAAAGGGTGGGGGTTGACTTGTGTTGAGGAGAAGGAAGGGTGTTATAATATTTTATTATATTTCAAAAGGCAACTTTTTATTTAAAACTCGTAATCAAACCCACCGACTGTCGTTTCTAGCTAATTACCCCCATTCCGAACATAATGGGATATGTATCATAAGCTAATTTTATCGTTTCGAATAGTTTTGATTTAAATTAAAATATAATTTAATATATATTGAATTTGAACGCATACTTTAAATTTACCGGGACCACATACGGACTCTAAAAATTCCCGAAAAATATTTTTTAGCTTCGTATTGACGATATGGTTCTAACAAAACTAATTTCATCAAATTTGGAGACCGTTTGAAAAATGGTCATTTTCTGGTCGATCCAAGTTGACTAAAACTGTCAAAACACGTTTTCCTGTGCCACGCTGACATATTGACTCAGAAAATTATGAATTTTGGATTCTAGCAATAACTTGACATCCCGGATCCAAAAAAATTGGTTTCATCGAAAACGGAGGTCGTTTGCAAAAATTCCGTTTTTAAGGGCCAAAATTCCATAGCGACTATTCTGAATTTTCAATTGGACATAACTTTTAATTCTCGCTGTGAAATTTTAATTTTTCGAATTCGTTGGAAAGATATTCTCAAATAGATTCTAATATTTTTGGTTTCACAAAAATCCGGTTAATTTTGAATCCTGTACATTCATTTGAAATTTGAAATCGAATTCTCAAACTACCGCGCCATTTTCAATTCCTTTTATATTTAAAAATAAATATTTATATTCTAATGTCGATTCAAATAAATATATAAATTCTAATTCTATTCAAAATAAATTTATTGTCGTTATTATTTAAAATAAATCATTTTAAATATTCAAAATTCATTAAAATTGCCAAAATAAAAATTTTAAATTTGCTCGGATTTTCCAGGTTGTAACAAAATTGGTTTGATAAATATATTAGAATAGAGTTGAAATTAATTATAAACGAAGTTTAAATGTTTATATTTAAATATAATTAAAATGAACTCGCCGCAGCGCGGCAGTTCGTAAATTGGTGTTCCGAACTTCAATTGACTATACATGACTCAATTTAAGTCAAAATTCTTTGAAACAAGAATCGTCAGGACCGTTGGCATAATAGTTTTCTAATGGAAGAGAAAAATATGGATTTCGTCGAATAGATTTTGAATTATGTCAAAATCAAATTTTCCGAAAAACAGCGTCAGAACCATTATAAAGCCATAACGGTTTATTTAAATAAATAAAAGGATTTTAAGGAAATAAAATTCGAATTGCCATCAGAAAATCCAGTCTGGAGATATAAAATAAATATGAACTCCAGTGAAGTAAGTTAAATGATTTTTGAAACAAAAATCAGATTTTTAGTTATTAAATAGATTTAACTAGATTGAAGAATAAATTGTCAATCGAGATTTGAATCAAAATTGGGTATTGGATAAGTGAAAGATATTTGACAATTTTTATTCGAAATCGAATATGTAACTCAAGTTGAAAATGGAATTAGATTGGGTTCATGAGTAGATTAAAATATATTTGAATGTGTTATGTTCAAACAAAGAAGTGAAATAGGCAAAATAGCTAATTAGAAAATAAATTAGCGAATTGGGTTAAGACGAATGGATTGAGTGAAACCAAATGGGAATATTTAGATGTGTTAGACGGGTATGGGTTGAAGTGTATGAAGGTTATAATTCATGTGCCCGACAAAAAGGTACACGTTTAAATTCCATATGAGATTTTATGCGTCGAATCGGCAAGCCACTTGGCTTTTGATTTTCTTTTTGAACGGAAAGGGCCTAGAGACGCGAGTTGAAGTTTGAACTATCGACCGATACAAAGGAGGTTATGGCGAAATTTCTGAAAATTTAAGGAGTTTGAATTTTTTTAAGATAATTTGATAATTAGAAATCTATATATCAATATATATAGAATCCGGTAAGGAAACGAACTTAAAAATAGAATATTATAAACAAAAAGGAAATCGAAAATCTAGTAATAGAAAGGGAAATATATATATATATATATACACGTTTTAAAAATAAATAAGTGGTTTTTATGGTGTTGATGATTTGAGATAAGTGGTCTTGTCTGTTTTGAAGTTAAAGATGATATTCAGTCAAGGTCTGAGAGGTCATTATACCCCAACTTGATTGATTTCATTACTAACTGATAAACAACAAGATCCAGTCTCGAAGAGAAATGTTTAAATAAGAGTTAGTTGAATGTAGTGTTTTGGGTTGTTGTAACGATGTTTTACACAACATTCGTTTTAACCCAAGTAAGTGGAAATTTAGAAATATAATAAATAAATATTTCCTAAGTGTAGAAACGAACGGGCGTGAAAGAGATAAGTAATTGGAATGTTTTCCAGTTATAAATAGAAGATATTTTCTACGTATAGAAAATAAAAGGAGGCGATATATGGAAATGTTTTCCAAATAGCGAAAAGGGCCAAGATGATTGTTGAAAATATTTGGCTAACAAATATTGATAAGGAAATGGAGTAGTGATTTAATTAATGAATCAAATATTAATAAAAAGGCCTAGTGATTTGTTTAATGCTTTGAATGAATGTTTATTTTTCTTCGATAGTTGAATAACCGACTGTCGAAATACTTGTCAATATCGTTGTCAATATGGAGAGACCGATTAGATTATTATCCGAGAACCACTACGTATTGGCAGTAGCATTGCGAATCAGATTATATAAAGATAATCGAAGACGGAGTAAAGTGCAAGGATTTTTTCTATTAATAGAAATTGTGCCTTCGGTTTCGTTCAGTCCCAGAACGAAGTGTATGGACGAATGTCTGACAGAGTATTTCCAATGATCGCATATGTTGGTTTGTATAGATACATATGGTGGCAGAGAATTCATTCTCTTAACATAATATATAGAATATATTTGTGCAAATCAATTAATGATTTAAGGATCTGACAATGTGACATTCTATCAATGAATGATAAGAAATCGTAGCCTCAGGCCTCAATAACCGGGGAATGACAAAAATCGGGCAGGCAGCATGGCTATGTGGGTCGCTCCCATTAGGGTGTATTGTCACCTATCTTGATAAATTCATTTAATTCCTTATTCTATTCGATGTTGTCCCATTCGGTAAACAGTTGTTGGTCCCAACCGTTGGTGATATACATTCGATAAACTCAAGCGAAATGAGTGGTCGGTCATGTGTGGGCCGGGTTGCAAGATGTTCTTGTTGAACTCAGCGTATTCCCCTCTAGAGATACACTATCGGAAGGTGGTTCCATACCTTGTCATGTTGGAAATCCAATCTCCAATAAGCGCCCTACGGTTTTTGGTTTTATAATATACATGGAGCGTGAGATGCAAGCGTTCTGCTTGATTCTATTTATTTGATGTAGACATTATTATAATATCACTGGATTTGATATCAAAATTATTTTGGGTTATCATAAGGTAAAAACCATTCGTGTTTATATGTGGATCAGTCTTACGATTATCATTTCTTTCGAAAGGATTTTTAAAGTTAAATAAATGATTGGAGTTTACTCACACCGGTCCCATGACTGACCCAGAGTTTATTTTGTTTTTTTGTTTTCCCTAAACTCTTGGGTGCCCAAATTTGTACGGACAGTCAAGTAGTAGGGATTTTTCAGATTCACTTGGAGGAGATGGAAGTAGGAGGCTTCACCAGTTAACTATAGACTACCATATTTCCGCCGTGTACTGTGTTGTATCTGAAAACAGGTGTTTATAACTGTTCCAGGAATAACTGTTGTGCTCTGATAATGGTATGTATATATAGTTACTAATTTTTATTTCAAAAGTTATGTTATTTAATATATTTTATTCGTTTCGCTGTGAGATTTGTGTTCTTCGTTTTTCTTCTATTCTAAATTTTCTTTCTTTCTATTCCTCATCCACTAACTTCTTTCTACTAATGATTCGTATTTATGTGTCATTTGGGTTGGACGTGTAGTGTTATTAGTCCGCTCAAAGGGTATGGAAATTCGGGCCATTACATGTTGGATCCGATATAAGTCGGAATTCTGTGAAACAAGAAACATTTTAATCTTGCTGATTATAATTTTCTAATGAAAGAGAAAAATCGGGATTTCATATTATTGATTGTTAGTTATGTCTAGTTCAAAATTTAGAATAGTCGTTATGGAAATCGTTAATAAACAATAATGTTTATTTAATTAATTTATAAGGATTTCTTTATAATTGGGGTATCATTTAGACTCGAAAGGTTGATATTGAGTTGCATAATCCGCACGGGTTTATATTTGAAACCATATGATAATTTTGTTTGGATATTTATGATAATAATAATTTATTATTATCTAACTAAATTATTTTGGAATTTAATTAATATTTTAATTGATATTATATAAGCCTTTAAAATAGCGATTTTGCAAATTGCCTCGGTTTTCGATGAACTTAGTTTCATTGGAACTGTAACATTAAATTATTGTATGATATGAAATTTCATGGCAATCCAATGTCGTATGTGACTTCGGTAGCCAAAAACATCTTTGTTTTTATTTAATCAATTATAGCATTAAACAGGGGTAACTTTAGAGGAATAAACGATTGGCCAAACGAACTCCAATTTAACAAAACAAATTTCATTGGATCCGTAAGGAAAAGGACAAGTAAAATTTTAAATTTTCAATTTGATTGGATTTATTTTGTGATTATGGTAAATTTTAGCGCGTGATTTTCACTGGTGGATTAGAAAGGGATTTTTACAAACGACCTCGAAATTCGACGAAACCTTTTCCATCGTGTCCGGAATATATTTTTTTGTTGCTATGATTAGGAGTTTCATCTCAAATGGAGGTCGTATGGACTAGTTTTTACGAGAAGCATCATGCGTAAGTTTTGTATGTATTAAAATATTATTATAAATTATCTATAAATACGTTCAGCGTGTCAAAGCCCTAACATCTACATCATGCGTGGTCAACGCAAACTATAAGCCGCCTCCCTTTATTCTTTGAACGGTGGAAATCATCCCTTTTTCGTTGCAATTAATCTTGATCAAAATAAGAATCTTTCTACAACAAACTCCTTAAGCTCAACAAGCTCTTCTATCTCAACCGTGAAGATCATCTCTGACAGGCGTTAGTGACCGAAAATTGGTCTGGAAGTCGCTGCGTTCAAGTGATTATTCCCGCTGTTAGAAGGCACCGTATTAGTTGAAAATTGGGGCGAAGGTGGAAGCGACCAAGGCACGCCGGCCTGCGGTGAGGGATGGGAGTCCAGCGTTTGGAGTTGAGGGCGGTGGTTTGCTCTTCATACGTGTTGTTGTGTTGAGACCGAAGGTGAAAGGCAGCGTAGAAGAAACGATGGAAATAAAGGTTAAGTGGCCTTGTTATGAAATTAAACCTTAAGTAGTGATTAAATAATCTTATAATTAAAAGATAATTACTAATTTAAATCATGTTTTCGTAGGTTGAAGCATTGAAGTTGCATTTTGAGCTGAAGAAAATGATTGGCCTTAAATTACTAATCAAGTAATTGGTTATAAATTAAATTATAATCTAGAAAATTATGTTGAATTATATATCGTTACTTATGTCTCACAGGTTTGAACAAATGAACAAAGTAGTATTGTGATTCTGGAATTGGGAATGAAGGAATCAATTTGGGCCAGTACTGTATAATAGTAATACGGTGAATTAAAAATATAATTATTCTTAAGTAATCATAATTAAGGAACTATTAGTAAGCACTAATTAAATTAAATCATATGTTGGATTGCAGCAGAAGGAACATGATGAAAAAAGGAAGGAATCGAGCTAAAGTCATGGCTTGGACGAACGAATGAATCAATGAAAGAATACTCGCACCAATACTGTTAATTGAAAAGTAATTAGCAAACTGACTATATAATTTAGAAATTGTTTGGTTTAATTAAAAATTTTGAATTAAAAATGTAAATAACTTTTATTTGGTTGATTAGAGTTGGGTGAAACCAAGTACGTTTAGACCATATCGTTGAACCATACATTATGGAGCCAAATTGGACAGAGCTGGAGACTACCGGGATTTATTGTTAAATTAAACTCAATTTAATTTAATTGGAGCTGAAACCGAACCACTTCAGCAACAATGGAGTTTTGTGAGTATATCTCACTCAATTTTATCCCACTTGTATTTTATATAAGTAAGGTTTAATATTTGGTTGCTATGGTCGATTATTTTTGGATAATTGCTGAATGTTTATTTATATATCGACTGCACGATTAAATTAAACATTTGATTAATTTAATTGAAACCGAACCGTAATTTTAGTGATTATTTCCAATTGAGGTAATTTACTTTGTTGGTCACATTTATAATAATATAAACGTATGTAATGAACTGTTGGATGATTGGATTGCTGTTATCAGTTGGTTGTTGAAATTTATTAGTTGAACTGATTATTCCGGTCATTGTAATGAAATTATATTGTTATATTAAATAGATGATTTTATTTGAGATAACCTATTTGGATTCAGGGGAAGATAGGTTGGAGAAATCCAATATGTTTCCTCACTAATATTAGTAATGTTTATCATATATGTTAAATTCATTTGGTTGATATGTTTGATTGGATGTGAAATTGAATGGCATAAATCCTTATTTCACAGTTGGGTATTTTAGTAGTCGTTTGGCCCTTTTATAAAATAAGGAACTATTGAAATAAATTTTTAGATTGAATCTGAAACGTTTTCAGATGTACATCTTTTTGAAACGTTGATTGTCGTTAGGCAAGTCGATGAAGTTAAAGTATAAAATTTATTTTTATCATTAAATCTAGATTTTGAACTTATATTTTTACAAATTATTCAAATAGAAGTTCTATAAAAAAAATGTTTATAATTGGTTTACAAATATTATTTAATGATTTATATGGCGATTTCTGATGTTCTAAAGCTAGTAAACTGGAAGATTTACCAAAGACGGTTAGGAATAATTGTTTGAGTAAAACAATCAGATGATATTTTTAAATCAATTATATTATTGAAAATTTTAGAAGAGGGATTAGCTGAAACCAGTTAACTGACATTTTAGGTTGACCAAGTCAATGGTTTAACTGAGATTGAATATCAGATTAAGTTGGTATCATTTGATCTAATAGGGATGATTTTCACAAATAAATTGTTTAAATGTAATGAGATTTCTTGGATGTCAGTTTTCTTTTAATTAACGATATTTAAAAATAATTATTAATTTATTTATTATTAGTTATTATTCTAATAAGAGTTTAAAAGAGGAAAATTATCCTATATTAGTTTATAATGAAGTAAATGACTTACTTTAGTTAAATGATTAAGTTAATTATTAATGTGAATTAATGTGATTACCTTTGAATTTAAATTTCAATTAAGGAAATAATCCAATTTGAGGAAGGAGTTAGCTAAATTTGGCAAAGAGCTATGAAAGGATTTGAAATAAAATTCCAATTTAACAAACGAGCTTGTAAAAATGATTTTTAGTGCGACAGTTTAAAGTAAATAAAATATTTTACTTAATATTGAATTAAGTGTAATAAAATGAATGGAAAAAGAGATTTTCAAAAGGATAATCATATAAAAGATTTTAGTAAAGGTTTAGAAAAATGGGAATTGCTTTGAAATTAAATTTATTATATTGGTTGGTAACAATAAAAGAGGTCGAAAATATATTATTATTTCTTTAAAGGAAATATTGCAACATATTTGTAAATAATTTATTGAATATAAATGAAGGTGCTAATAAAAGGGGTTAATGATTTTGAAATGGAAACCATAACGTTGTTTTATGAATGTTAAGTTTAACCGACTGAATCAATAAGGGTATATTTACAAAAAAAGGGATTATGTTCCAAATTTTGGACAATTAATAAATGTTATAGGAAATGTGTTTTGCAAATAATATTTCTAAATGGAATATTTGATATATGGTATGGGATACTGTTCTAAGTATTGAAATGAAGTGGGTTTTAGAATATTCTTATATTAATATAAGAAGTAAAAATGTTGTGTTCTGAATATTGGAAGGTTTTGAACTTTAGTTAATGAATAGTTTTGATCAAAAGGGCCAAGTGATGCTATATACCAGCCAGTGAATTCATTTTACCTTTATGGATGCATGGTTGTTTTTATTTGATAGTTAAATAACTGACTAACAAATTTTGGCCCATTTATCAATTGTTGGTATGGAAAGAACAGGATCGAGTTTATATTCAAAACAATTCCGACCAGCAAATACATAAATGTTGAAGCTAATAGTAGATGGTCGAGATGGAGCATTGAAGACCATGAATCTTCATGAGCGGAAGAACTACTCTTTATATTTCTATGGCAAGCTACCAGAGTTATGATGACTTGTGATTCTATCGTGATTGAAATCTTCGGATTTTCAAGGACTTCTCGCTACTGATCCTTTTGGTGATTACTAGAATGCGGTAGGAGGGTGCCTTCGGTTCATCCTGTTCCTGGATGACTTATATGGACGAATGTCTGACATAGTATTTCCTTAAGAATCACATACGTTGATTTTTACAAATATACCTAGTTTGGTGGTGGAGAAATTCACTTTCTTAAAACCCAAAGTGTATTTGTGGTCATTAATTAGTGATTCAAGGGATATGACGATGTGGCATTTAAATTGAATGGTGTGCCATTCTCTGAAGATAAACAGGACCTCAAGCCTTATCAACAGGGAAATGACAAAAATTGGGCAGGCAGCATGGCTAAGTGGGTCATTCCCAAGTAGGGTATATTGTCACTAATCTGTAGAAAGTTCTTATTTGTTCTTCTTTCATTTCTGTATCTCCCAGTAATAACGACGGGCCCATAAAACCGTTATGGTGACAATATATTCGATACACTCAACCTAAATGGGTGGTCGGTCATGTGTGGCCAGTGTATCATTTCTAGAGTACACTGATCGAAAGGTGGTCCCATACCTTGTCATAGTTGGAATCCAATCTCCAATAAGCGCCATGCGGGTTTTGATTTTTACTATATATATGTAGAGCATAAGATGCAAATATTCTATTATTTGGTTATTTATTTGTGGTTTGATAGACATTATTATAATATCACTGGATTTTCAAATATCAAAAAAAGTTTTGGGTTATAGTAAGGTAAAAATCGTTAGTGTTTATGTATGGGCAAGTCTTACTATTATCCTTTCTTTCCAAAGGATTTTCTAAAGTTAAACAAGTTTGGATGAAACCCTTAAACTTAGTGAGTTTACTCACACTAGTTCACCAGACAAATCTGTGCGTTTGAAATGCTCGGGCTAAACCGAGTTATACAGGTTCAGGTTCCGGCTAGGGGCTGCAATTTCAGAAGACGTGCTGAAGGGGTCCAGAAGTATGATTATTATTCCGCTGTGTATTATATAAAAGGACAGGTGATTATAGAACTGTCCAGATGTATTGATTGACTGTTGTACTCTAATGAATGTAAGTATTTATTCAAGTTTGTTATAAAAATATATTTCTATGTTATATTTTGTTCTGCTGCGATGTAAGACTCAATGGTATTATGTTCTTTTTCTTCTTCTTCTTCTATTCTAATATTTTTTCTTTCTTATCCCACCCTCTAATTTCTTCCTCCTAACTATCCACTTTTTAGTGCAATTTGGATTGGATGGAAGTGTAATTAGTCAACCCAAAGGGTACGGAAAAGTTGGGCCGTTATAATTGTGGATCACAACTCACCAGAAAAGGGTAGCAATACACTTCACTACTAGCTTTGTTACTAAACTATTGAAGTTGGGGATTTAATTCTTGAGGCGAGTCATGACTATTATATCTAATAATTCTGTGATTTTCATTTGATGATAACACACATATATTTGTTATTATAAATGTGTTTGTAATTGTACTGTTATACTACATCACAGTTAGAATATAATATTATATTTAAATGGAATACTACGACACAAGAATTTAAATATCAAATAGTATTTTATTTAAATATAATATTTTATTTCAACATTTCAAACATTACAAATTTATAACTCCACATGTGTACATTTCACTGAAATACAATACAGTACATTTCATATTAAATTTCATCTGTATATAATGCTCCTCACTATAGTACACTCAGTTGCATTTCACTCATGTTGTAAAAATTATTTTATACACTCATATATTGTTTCACTGCTTTGTCTTCTGTCTTCTATCTTCTGCCGGCTTTAATGTCAGTCCAGTCTTCTATTTACCTGACAAAAAAAGAAACACACGCACAGTGATTTATCTGTATATTCATCTGTGTCTAGACAGCTTATGATATTCACAGTGATAGACTGTAAATACCACAAGGTAGACAAATCATCTGTAGTGCTCACATATATATAATTTGCATGTGCACTATACATGTATACACATACAATATATGTATATACACATATTTCTGTGATGGGGACACAAACGTTTCAGACACATGCACAAGAACATATGTGAGTGGGCCAAGTGTCAAAAGAAAAACATGGTGAAATGGAGCAGCATACATGTGAATACAAGCAAGGATGTGGCAGTACAAAAAAATGTTCAAGCTCAACCAAAATGTGACAGTGCACTAGGGGATCAAGTATGGCTTAAAGCATCACAGGGAGATAACATGTATGTGCAAAACAACAAGTACGCATTCATGAATGCAACATGTGCAAATGAAGAAACTGTTGGAGAATGGAGTTTGGATGACAACAACCTTATTTCAATTATCACTGATTATAAAATATATACTAACATCTTTATCTAGAATATATATATATATACACACACACACATATGCAGGATTGGTATACAAGAATTAATTCTGAAGACTGTACAGTTTAAGAGCTTTTAGAGATTCAGACTTCAGAGTAGATTCAAGATTCATGAGTAATCAAGATTTCAAGAGTTCAGTAGTTCAAGATAAATATAGTAATAGAGTCTAGTTTATGTAAGACTCCGAATAGCACTCCAGGTACAAATTCTATTTTTCAAATTATCTGTTTTCAAATTCAAAACTATTTTCAAATTGATTTCAAACTTTTCTCATAATAATTTTTATTCTTCCAAGAATTTCAAACTTATGGTTTCAAATATATTTCCTAATTTATAAGTATTCTTATTTTTATAGTTTTATTAAATATGTTTTACTAATTTTATATTTGATTACTTAAACTTTAAGTTTTCATATAACCTTTTGTTTATAAATATAGTTTATAAATATTTCTTTATAAATTCCTATATGTATGTTTATAATTATATTATACATATGTTTATAATTATAGTATATATATTTTTTATATCACATATATATTAAGTTTTTAATCATATGTTTAATTAATATTTTCTTATGTTTTTGTACTTGAAAAAAAATAATGTTTTGGCAACTAGTTTTATTTCAGGAATTTCCAGAATTTAAATATTGATTTAAATACTTAAAAAATAATTTAAAAATCATAAAATTGATAAGTAAGTTGACATGTAGAAAAGGGTATGTCGACATATAGCTGTCAGAAATCAAAATTTGAAAGGAAGTGTTTTTTCACCATTTGTAATGCTCCAGAAACGTTGCAACCTTTCATACTCTATAAAAAGGGCTTAAAATCAAATTTTTTATCATCTCTTCTTATCTAAATTCATCCTCTTTCTATACACCATTATTCTTAATCATTTTTATGGTTTCCACACTTATACTTTGCCGAATTCAATTCTGTTTTAATCAAACATCTTCGCTTTACACTCTCTTCTCATCTCTCTCTGAACCAAGTGCTATTAAAGAGTTTTAGGGCTGTTTGTAATTGTTTGGGTTGAGTAAACGTTGTTGGGTTGAGTCAAAGAGGAATTGGTGTGTTCCTTGTAGCCGTGAAATCAAGGAAGTAGGAATCGGTGTTTCCTTGTAGCCGAGAAAACAAGGAAGTAGTAATCGGTGGTATCCCTTGTAGCCGTGAAATCAAGGAGGTATTACTTGACTATTTGAAATAGTAATAAAACTCTGCACAATCCAGTGTTGTGCAGGACTGGACATAGGAGCAATCCGAACCAGTATAAAATCCGGTATGTTCTTTCCTTTTCCACGTTTTATTTCTGTATATTTTGCATTTGTATTTGAATGTATGTCAGCGATTGTGTTTTTCGTGTTTGAATTCACTCTTTTATTCACATACATTATAGATTTCGTTTAAATTCTCACAAACATTATTCACTCCCCCTTCTGATGTTTGTTTTGCCTTAACCATCCATTCCACAATCCCTAACAAAAACAACAAGTCAGGTAGGTGCAGGTTCATGGCATGTGCAATGGCAACAAAGAAAAATGGAGACAACAGGGTGGTGCTCGAGTTTGAATGCACAACAATGTACACGGCATGGTGTGGACATGTCTCAAATTCACAATGGTTCATGATGATGATGTTGTTCAAATATCATGAACAAATGTAAAGGCAGCATGAACATGTGTGTGAAGCAGCATGCCAGGTGAAACAAACAACATGAAACTTGCACAAGCATGACCATGCACACGATAGCACTTAGCCAATCAAGGCAAGCAGGGAACATATACACACAGTATGGATATGGAGAAACATGTCAAGGTAGTAACTCAAGCCGTGTTTGCAACAAACTAAACAAGCAAGACCATGGCAGCGGCACAATGGACTCAAGTGTAGTTTGTATGCACATAATAGATCAAGCATGAACAAGTATACATGGCAACAACAACTCAACAACATAGTTTCAAGGGCATTAAGTCAGCAAACTAGCAATAGCAATAGGACTAAGCACATGCAAAAATAAGACATGAAAGCATGGTACAAGCTTACATGGAACAAGCAAGTGGTCACTCAGAGCAACCTAGTAACAAGTTACAATGTAATTAAATTCAATTGATCAAGTGAAAAGTGTTTCAAATGTGAAGACGGTGTAACAAAGACTGCACTTCAGATTCAAGTGAAATAACTACAAGCATTGCAATGTATTGAGAGTGAGTATATGGCGTGCATAAGTGATAAGAACACACAGGAATCAACACAATGATACAAACATGAAAAGAGAAGTGCACAAGACAATGCAAAGATGGTGCAACAACAAAGGGTACTGCATTTTCAATTCCAAGTATGGTTCAAGGCAAGCCCATGCAAGTAAGAAATGATCAAGTGCAGTACCTATTTTTATGGTATAATATCTATTATTAACAAGTGAGCAATTAAAAGTAAAAGAAAGTGAAGCATCAATTCGAACAAAAAGGGGAAGTTTTTCTTTGGTATAGTATCCGTTCTTAAGAGAAAAGGGGCCAAAAATATTTCCAGTTTTGTAAACGATTTCCAGAATCCAACCCTATATTTTTGGTAAGAGATCAATGCAGCAATTTTAGGAAAGATTTCAAATTTTAAAATCAGTTTTTAAATGGGCACTGCAAGTGTTTGACAAGAAATCATCACAATATATTCGGCATATTTCTCCCACAAATTCATCTAATTCAATGCCCAGAAATCATGCAACAATTATGGAAAGGAATCAGGCCACAAATATTAAGCAACAATTTCATGCAATCAAGGTCAAGTCAATTTATTAGAAATCAGAGAGCTATTAGGATTTTATAATCCAATATAATCACCTACATCATCACAGGCATCTTGATAGAATCCACAAACAATAAATTCAGGCATAGAATACAATCCGAAAGCTCACAATTTTTTCTTTGGTTTCGATCGAGAGCAATTTCCTAATTGTTGACAAAGAGGAGCAGATGCAAAGCAATCAAGATCCAAGATCATTTGAAATCGAGTTGCTCAATTCTCAACAATTTGGGGGAACGCCTGAAACCCTAGCCGACATTTTTTTCTAGGAGCAAATGAAAAGAAGAAAAGGGTCGGCCGAGTTTTTTTTAAAGGAACAAAGCAACAAAAGGGGATAACCCTTCTTTGTCCTTTTTAAGGGTTTTTTTTATTTTATACTGTTTTGTATTTTAATTTCATTTGTAAATCATTCAAACAATTTTCTAGTGTTTGTCAAACTAGGTGATCTAGTTAGATTTTAACTAGCAATTTTTTAGTGTCTGTAATAACTAAGGTTTACTGGCTATGGCTTTGTAGCTAGGGGAAAATATGATCTAGGGGATACAGATCAGTCTAGGGTTTTGAGCGTAGGATTATAACAGGAGCAGGGTTTGCGAGTTTACAGGGTTTGTAAGCGGGATCTGTTTTAATACCTAGTAAAAATCATAGGAATGCAGCAGTAGGCAGGGTTTGCCGAAGCTGGGTAAAATCTCTATGTAATTTATTTTCTGCATTTATTTTATCTGCTGCAATTTGTTCTGTGAAATTTTTAATATCTCGAACTATTTTAATAAACCCTATTCACCCTCCCTCTAGGGTTAATCTAGATCCAACAAGTGGTATCGGAGCCCGGTATTCATTAACTCTAGAGATATGGTTTCCCCTAGTTGTCAATCCTCTGAGAGTCAGTCCAGTAATATTCCAACTATTTTCAATGGAATAGATTTTTAAATTGGAAAGAAAAAATGAAATTTTATTTAAAATATGTTCATATTAAAGCATTATTATCAATGGAGGAGGTTTCTTAGATAAAAAGAGTAAATCTATCAATACCCGTGTAAAGGATATTATTAATTCTTGTCTTAGTATTGGTCAATTTAAACTTTTCTCCCATTGTTTAACTGCGCAGGAAATCTAGAGAACTCTCGAGGCAAAGTATGGACAAAATGACGACAACTCAAAACCACAAAAAGTTGACTCAGGTTCAGAGTTATGCTTAACCGGTTTTGAAAATGATAATTTAGATGGATCAGTCAATGGAGACTCAAAAGTTGATGAAACTAAAGATTTCTCATATGAAGATTTGGTTTATTTTTGTACAGAGTTAACAAATGTTGTTGATAGTCTCAAATAAAAAAATAAAACTCTGAAAAATCTGAAAAACTTGGTTTAATCACCAGAATAATATTTTGGAACTAAAACTTGAAAATATCATGAAAGTTTCAAACTCTGATTATAAGAATTGTTTCAAATCGAAAATTGATTTAGCTCATCTCAATGAAAATCTTCAAAAGTTTGAAAAACAAATTATGAATTCAAAAGAAAAAGAAGATGAGATAATTTTTAGAAACAACACCTTACAAAAAGAGTTGGAAAATTTTAACATTTCCAAAAATTCCGAATATGAAATTGCTGAGAAACAAAAGTTGTTGAAAATTAAATCAATTCTGAAAGAACTTGAAAACGAGACTGAAAAATTCAAGTAATTTGTAAAACTTGAATTTGAAAAACAAAAACGTTTTGAAAATGAGATTTCTGAGCCCAAGGCCAAAATGAAAAGGCTTGAAGTATGATCGCTATAAATCGTTGTTCAAATTTAATAAAAGAAAACAGTGATCTTAAAACTAAAATTCAATGATTAGGATCAACTTTGGAAAAATTCTCTAGTGGGGAAAGTCGTTGAATATGTTGTTGCAAAACCAAGTTTTTGTTGGAAATAAACGTGGTCTTGCCTTTGGGAAAAATAATGTTTTTGAAAAACGGAATTCAAGTGATTTGAAAATCCTTAAAACTACTTTGAAAAGAATCGACTTGAAAATCTGAATTTTGATAATTTCAAAGGATTTTTGAATTATAAAAATGAGAATTTATTTGGTAACAAACCTTTTAAACATTTTTGGTTCCCAAAAGGAAAAAAAGAATTTAGTTAAAATCAAACAGATCTGGGTTCCTAAAGGTACAAAGATAAATTCAAATGGTTTGTTATTCAAGCAGGTTTGGGTACCGAAAGTCGTGAACACATTGTGGAGTGGTTTTACAAATTTTGTTAGACCGCTCGATTTTCCTAAATTCTTAGGTACCGGAGTTAGCTGGGAAACTGCTTTGCAAAAGAGAATTGAACTCAAGCTGTTCCATATTTCTTTTTCATTCATAGTTCCTTAGCCAAGTTTGCTGAGTTAGAGATTCATTTGCACACATCAAATTCGGTATGAATTCTAAACAAATTTCTGTTAATATTCTTTGTTTTTTGTTTATTCCTCCTTCTACCCCTTCTATCTTCTTTTGGCTATTTCTGATTTGATTTGACATTGCCATATTATATTTCTTTTATTTTGAGCTTTCTTAACTTCAAATTGTAGAATTCATGGTTTTCTGGAAATTCGCTTCATTTGAATAAAACTTTCATGTTTTAATCATTTCCAGATCTTGAATTTAAACTTGTAAATATTTGTAGTTGTTTTGAAAGTTAATTTTTTTCTTGAATTCCTAGCAGTGTTAAAGCATTCCTGTTATATCTTAAACACTATTATTTTGAATTCTACATTATTGAGAATCTGATAAATTAATGAAATTTAACACACCTCTGCTATTTTGTGATTATTCCAATACATTTTGGAAAGACTTGAAATATTATACTCATTACATCACATTAGTTTTTTCAGTTGTGATAATTTCATTGGTTTTTGGATTGGCTTGAATATTTTTGAACTAAATAACATTTGGCTTGAATCACTTTGTTACATCTTGAAATTCATTATTATTCATGATCATCTTTTGTTGAACATTTGGTTGTTTGAAATCATCTGAAATTTATGATATTTTGAATCTCACACACTTCTTATATTTGAAATTATTAATCTTGTGTGATTTATTCATTGTATCTCAAAATTCACATTTATTCAAGCGATTTCAAATAAATTATTTTTTAATTTTGGATCATGAATATCTCCCAAACTTGATGTAAATATTCTGAAAATTTCTTTTCTGGTTGTCAGAAATAATTATGAAAAATTCTTTGAAAATCTGGCTTAAAACTCATTGTTATTTCATGATCATTTGATTTGAATATTTGTTTGTTTGAAATCATTTGAAATTATTAATTTGTGAATCGCATAAAAATCTTGGAATTGAAATTTATAATATGGTGTGATCGATTCATTGATTCTTGAGATTTTCATATTCCTTCAAATAATTCAAAATAAACTTTATTTTTAATCTTGGGTCATGAATCATCTTATGTAACTGTCAGAAATATTTGTGAAAAATTCTCTTGGCAGGTCTGCTTTGAAATTGACCGTTATGTTGCTCAGATAAAAGAAATCGCTTCGAAAATGTTTTTGGTATCGTCTGCTGCTCTAATAAAAGGTTTGAAGATTTTCTGAATGACTTGACTACTCTGAATTGAAAATCTTTCTTGTGCTACATCCTGAAATTCATTTTGAAATCATGATCACTTACTTGGATATTGTTTTTTTTGAAATCATTTGATATTGTTTAATATCTTGAATCTTACACACTCCTTGGATTTAGAAATTAAAAATCTATGTGGTCAATTCATTAAATCTTGATGTTTCACATGCCTTCAAGTGATTTCAAATAAATTGTGCTTTTAAATCTTGAATCATTATTTATCTTCTTAGACTTGTTGAATAATTTCTGAAAAACTTTCTTATGAAACTTATTTTGGATTTGTCTTGCTAATTTGAAAATTGGAATTGAATTGTTAAATTTTTGCTTGGGCTTTGTGGTTGGATATTAGTCTCTGAGATATCTTTGTTAGCCACCAGTGTTGTATTAAAATCCCCGTTATGCAGAGACAACAAGTGGTATCATAAGTGCTTGAAATTTTATCACTCGTTGGTTTTGATTCTTTATACTGATTCTCATCTTGTATAGATTCCCCATAATTTTTTTGACTTGTATAAATCTGTTTAAATTCGTCTTGTCTTGTATAATCTTTTTTATTCCCTCTTGTAATTGAGTTTTCGCTTTTAAAACCATTTGTTGATTATTTACATAGAAATTGAAATCAATAACCAAAAAAAACTATAATTAGAATTCATCAAAATTATTATCAGAATGTTTGAAACTGTGATGAATTATGACTATAGTATATTCCACAACAAGAGGAGATTCTATTCAATTTTCATGATGATTGAATTTTTTTTATAATATATTTGAATTAGCGGTTATTTCATGAAATCTCCTTTATCTACCATTACTCTTGCATCCATCATGATTTTATATTGATGTGGAGAGTTAAATTTTTTTAAAATCATCTTGAATAAACAGTGGAAATATTTGTGTTGATAATGTGACAATATTATTTTTCAGATTTAGAGACAACTTAAAATTTTCAATGATCCCGGTACAGTTAAGCATATTTCATAATATGATTAATTTAGAAATTTATTTCACAAAACTTCTCTTTACCTACCATATTTCTATCGTCCATACTGGTTTTATATACCGAGGAGTTTTTTTCTTTCGGAACAAAAAATAATAAAATACAATATTCATAAGTGTTTCTCTAACCTCATTTAAATATCCAAGCTCTGGTTATGCATGGTTATGAGATTACTTATATTTAAGCTGCAGCTGATCTCATTTAAAAATCCAAGATCTTGTTATGCATGGTCAGTGTGCTCTTAAATAAAAAGAAAAGGAAAGAGGAATAAATTGCTATAAATAAATTTTTATATGAAATTCTCCTTAGTGTGTAAAAACCATACTATCAATCCATTTTTCTAACTTGTGAGATGTGTTAATATTTATGAAATATTATGATTTGTTGATTGGTAACTATTGGGATTTGAGATTATTTGATTGCGTCACTTAAATTGAATATACAATCGCAGTCCAAATCCATCATTGTTTTTTTTCTCATCTTTTTATAAAAACTCTTTTGAAAATAATTGGAATCAATACTTTTTAACTCCGTCTATTTTTATAAAATTCATCGTGAATCCATCATTGTACAATGTGAAATTTGACACTAGTTCTTAGAATATTATGATTATTGTTTGACTGATCGAGATTTATGATCGTTCTTCCTCTTAAGCTGATATTATATTTTGTCATTTTTCATTACTATTTTAATTTCTGTATCCTTTTGATGATAACAAAAAGGGGAGAATGGGTTAAGATTTTGATCAATGAGTGGATATTCTTTGAATATTTTAATAATGAAGTTTCAATTATTGTTTTTCACTCATGCACATATTTAGGGGGAGTTTAGTTGTAAGGGAGCATTCAAATAGGGGGAGTTCAATAATTCACTGTCAAATACATTTATAATAATATATTTTATTCAAAATCTTATTTTATATTTGCCATAATCAAAAGGGGGAGATTGTTGTATCTAACAATTCTATGATTTTTGTTAGATGATAACAAACATATATTTATTATTATAAATTTGTTTGTAATTATACTGTTATACTACATCACAGTTAGAATATAATATTCATATTTAAATAGAATACTACTGCATAAGAATTTAAATATCCAAACAGTATTTTATTTAAATATAATATTTTATTTCAACATTTCAAACAGTACAAATTTATAACTCCACTATGTGTACGTTTCACTGAAATACAATACAATACATTCCATATTAAATGTCATGTGTATATAATGCTCCTTACTACAGTACACTCAGTTACATTTCACTCATGTTGTACAAATTCTTTTATACACTCATATATTGTTTCACTGCTTTGTCTTCTGCCGGCTTTACTGTCAGTCCAGTCTTCTGTTTACCTGTCACAAAAAGAAACACACACAGAGTAATTTGGAACAAAAATATTTATATTCTAGCAGCTATAATTTTTATTTTAAAATTTTATTTGCCTCAGGATTTTGGTGTGTTTCTCATCATTTTTCATGACTTGATTTGATATATCTGTATATCCATCTGTGTCTAGACAGCTTGTGATATTCATAGTGATACACTGTAAATACCACAAGATAGACAAATCATCTGTAGTGCTCACATATATATAATCTGCACGTGCACTATACATGTATACACATACAATGTATATATATATATACACATATTTCTGTGATGGGGACACAAACATTTCAGACACATGCACAAGAATATATGTGAGTGGGGCAAGTGTCAAAAGAAAAACATGGTGAAATGGAGCAGCATGCTTGTGAATATAAGCATGGATGTGGTAGTACAAAAACATGTTCAAGCTCAACCAAAAAGTGACAGTGCAGTAGGGGATTAAGTATGGATTAAAGCATCACATGGGGATAACATGTATGTGCAGAACAACAAGTACACATGCATGAATGCAACATGTGCAAATGAAGAAACAACAAGACAGGTTGGTGCAGGTTCATGGCATGTGCAATGGCAACAGAGAACAATGGAGACAACAGGGTGGTGCTAGAGTTTGAATGCACAACAATGTACAAAGCATGGTGTGGACATGTCTCAAATTCACAATGGTTCAAGATGGTGATGTTGTTCAAATATCATGAACAAATGTAAAGGCAGCATGAACATGTGTGTGAAGTAACATGCCAGGTGAAACAAACAACATGAAACTTGCACAAGGATGACCATGCACACGATACCAATCAGCCAATCAAGGTAAGCAGGGAACATATACACACAATATGGATATGGCGAAACATGTCAAGGCAATAACTCGAGCCGAGTTTGCAACAAACTAAAAAAGCAAGACCATGGAAGTGGCACAATGGACTCAAGTGCAGTTTGTGTGCACATAATAGCTCAAGCATGAACAAGTATACATGGCAACAACAACTCAACAACATAGTTTCAAGTGCATTAAGTCAACAAACCAGCAATAGCAATAGGACTAAGAACATGCAAAAATAAGAAATGCAAGCATGGTACAAGCTTACATGGAACAAGCAAGTGGTTACTCAAATCAACTTAGTAACAAGTTATAATGTAATTAAATTCAAGTGATCAAGTGAAAAGTGTTTCAAATGTGAAGACGGTGTAACAAAGACTGCACTTCAAATTCAAGTGAAACAACTACACGCATTGCAACGTATTGAGAGTGAGTATATGGCGTGCATAAGTAATAAGTGCACATATGAATCAACATAATGATACAAACATGAAAAGAGAAGTGCATGAGGAATTGCAAAGATGGTGCAACAGCAAAGCGTACTACATTTTCAATTCCAAGTATGGTTCATGGTAAGCCCGTGCAAGCAAGAAATGATCAGGTGCAGTACCTATTTTTATGGTATAATATTTGTTCTTAACAAGTGAACAATTAAAAATAAAAGAAAGTGAAGCATATGTTCGAACAAAAGGGGAAGTTTTTCTTTGGTATAGTATATGTTCTTATAAGAAAATGGGCCTAAAATAATTCCAGTTTTGTAAACAATTTCCAGAATTCAACCCTATATTTTTGGCAAGAGATTAATGCAGCAATTCTGGGAAAGATTTCAAACTTTAAGACCAGTTTTTAAATGGGCACTGCAAGTGTTTGACAAGAAACCATCACAATATATTCAGTAGATTTCTCCCACAAATTCATCGAATTCAATGTCCAGAAATCACGCAACAATTATGGAAAGGAATCAGGCCACAAATATCAAATAACAATTTCATGCAATCAAGGTCAAGTCAATTTATTACAAATCATAGAGCTTTTAGGATTCTATAATCCTATATAATCACCTACATCATCACAGACATCTTGATCAAATCCACAAACAACAAATTCAAGCATAGAATAAAATCAGAGAGCTCACAATTTTTTCTTTGGTTTCGATCAAGAGCAAATTTCCTAATTGTTGACAAAGAGGAGCAGACGCAAAGCAATCAAGATCCAAGAACAACTAAAATCGAGTTGCTCAATTCTCGACAATTTGGGTGAATGCTTAAAACCCTAGCTAACATCTTTTTTAAGAGCAAATGAAATGAAGAAAAGGGCCAACCGAGTTTTTTTTTAAGGAACAAAGCAACAAAAGGGGATAACCCTTCTTTATCCTTTTTAAGGTTTTTTTTATATTGTTTTGTATTTTAATTTTATTTGTAAATCATTCAAACAGTTTTCTAGTGACTATCAAATAAGGTGATCTAGTTAGATTTTAACTAGCAGTTTTCTAGTGTTCGTAATAACTAGGGTTTACTGAATATGGGTTTGTAGCTAGGGAAAATCTGATCTAGGGAATATAGATTATTCTAGGGTTTTGAGCGTAGGGTTAGAACAGGAGCAGGGTTTGCGAGTTTACATGGTTTGTAAGCGGGATCTGTTTTAATACCTAGTAAAAATCTTAGGAATGCAGTAGTAGGCAGGGTTTGCCGAAGCTGGGTAAAATCTCTATGTTATTTATTTTCTGCATTTATTTTATCTACTGCAATTTATTCTTGATATTTTTAATATCTCGGATTATTTTAATAAACCCTATTCACCCTCCCTCCTATCTAGGGTTAATCTAGATCCTACAATGACAAATACTAGACTATTCAAACCAAACTAGAAAGGGCCCTATATAATTGGTCACAAGATTTTGGATGAAACTTTAAAGCTCATAATAGTTGATGGAATTCCCATTCTTCGAGCTTGGAATAGAAATATACTATGACCTTATTGTGCTTGAAATTTTTACAATTGTTATTTTCTTTCAAAAATAAGTCACCCACATTCATTGGAGGCATTATACTTAGTAATTTTTCTTTCAAATATCAATAAAATCTGTTTCTGAACCAATGAAATCGTGTATTCTCATGATAACAAAATTGTTGAACACCTAACTAAAGCTCTCTTATAAAAATTATAGCACATACTCCAAGCTCTGAAACTACCTTAGAGGATTTTCAAAATGCGATACGAGTTTCGAAAATAATTTTGCGAACAACCGTAGAACTCCTTCCCTATTGTCCTTACCCAACGTGGATTGGCACCAAAGGAGACCCTTCCTCGGGGGACATAGTTTAATATCAAGAATGTGAACCTTAGGATAAAAAGCGTAATAGACAATCGAATAACATCGAAAGTTTCCCTGCCCCGAGGAACATCGTTTGGTATTAAAACTTTGGACTTAAGAAAGAAGAGCATAAGAAACAATCGAAGGGTACCAAAACTGTCTTCTCATTCGATGAGAATTTAACCCCAACCATTGGACATCGATCCAAAACTATTCTCACATGGTGAGAATTTCACCCTGAGGCTGTCAGATCATCGAACATCGATCCAAAACTCTTTTTATCAAGTGAGAATTTCACCATGAGATGGTCAGACCATTGAACATCGATCCAAAACTCGTCTCCTATAGTGAGAATTTCACCATAGGGTTTTCAAATTGTCAAACAACGATTTAGAATTCTTCTTGCATGATGAGTATTTCACTCTAACTTCTCATATGGTGAGAGTTTCACTTTAAGGTCGTCGGATCATCGAACATCGATTCAAAATATTCTCGTACAACAAAAATGTAGTGTCCCGAAATTTCGGTACAATTTGAGCTGACCAAATAACACAAGTCTAACCCAAATTACACTGAAAACCAAAAAACTAATAGAAAGAAGTTAGAGGGTTAGAATAGATAAGATAAAAACTTAGAATAGAAGAAGAAGAACAACACAACATCAGAGTAAACACGAATCTCACAGCGGAACGAATAAATATATTTCATAACATAACTTTGAAATAAAACAGTATCTGTATACAATACCATTATTAGAGTATAACACTTACAACACAGCGGGAATAACAATAGCTATATAATCTTGAAGCCTCCTACTCTATCTCTTCAAGTGTATTTGTAAATCCCGACTACTTGACTGCCCGTATAAAATTGGGCACCCAAAAGTTTAGGGAAAACAAAACAAAATAAACTCTGGGTCAGTCATGTGACTGGTGTGAGTAAACTCAAATCATTTGATTTAACTGTCAAAATTCTTTTGAAACAAAGGATAATCATAAGACCGATCCACACATAAACACGGATGGCTTTTACCTTACGATAACCCAAAATATTTCTAAAACGATACTTTTCTGATATTATAACAATGTCTAGATCAAATAAAAATCTAGCAGAAACGCTTGCATCTAACGTTTTACATATATAATATACAATCAAAACCGCGGGCTCTTATTTGGGGAATGGATTCCAACTATGACAAGGTATGGATCCACCTTCCGCTCAGTGTACTCTAGAAGCGATACACTGGAGTTCAACAAGAACATCTTGTAACTTGGCCACACATGACAGACCATTCATTTCTCTTAAATGTATCGAATATATTGCCACCCCTCGGTTAGTATTCCAACATAACCGTTCCCGGGAGATACAGAATTGAAAGAAGTACAAATATGAATATTCTCTAGATGGTGACAGTATACCCTAATTGGGTGCGGCCCACTTAGCCATGCTACCTGCCCGATTTCTGTCATTTCCCAGTTGACGAGGCTTGAGGTTATAACGTATCTCTATATAGATCACTTCTTCATTTACTTTGAATGCAACATCATTATACCCGTCAAATCACAAATTGATTTCCCCAAAAATACCACGGGTATAAGCAAAGAGAAACGAATTCCTCTGCCACCAACATAAATACGTTTGAAACGATCAACTTACGCGATCTACAAGATATACTCTGTCAGACATTCGTCCATTCAAGTTGTCCTGGGACTGGACAAACCGAAGGCACTATTCAGTACATCCATCTTAGGCAATCTCTACCTAAGATTTTTACAATAGTCCTTAAACTTTACTCCGTCTTCAATATATTCAGCATACTTAGTTTGCAACGCTTATGCCAATACGGAGTGGTTCTTTGGATAATAATCCAACCGGTCTCTCCATATTAACAATGTTAAAATGGTCAAAACTTTGATAGTCGGTGATTTAACTATCAAATGAAAAATGTCTGTGTACACACAACGATCTTATTTCCACATGGAATTATCGATCAGATCATCAAACACACACACACACACATATATATTCATATTTCCTTATTTTCTATGTTTAGAAAATATATGTATTAACACTGGAAAATGTTTCCATAGCTTATTTACATATCACTATTCTTCTACAACTATCAGTCTCTGACTATATTTTAGTATGAGAACAATTCCCTAAGTATCAATCCCGAAGGTCGAAACCAACATCAGATAGACACTTAGAAAACCATTCAACTTAAGTAATCTCCAGTCAGCTTCTAATTTAGCTTAACTCCATTTCTTGATTCCTTATAAATAAAACATTCCATTTTCTATGTTTAGAAAATATCTCTGATTCTATATTTGGAAAACGTTTCCAAAACTCATTTATAAGGATTTCAAACTAATGTTGTATAAAACATCATTACGACCGCTCAATCCATTAATCGCTTATTACTTAACTGTATTTCTAACTAACTCTCGCCATCGAACCTCAACTATTTCTTAGTTAAGTAAGGAAGTCAATCAAGTTGGGGTATAATTACCTCTCAGACCTCAACTGAACAACGTTCTTAACCTTGCAATAGACAAAGCTTACCGCTCCAATTTCTACAATCATTTGCTTACGCAAATCCTCGGATTCAGATTTTGAATCCACTTCTTTTATGAAAAACAATTATTATAACGCTAACGTTATAAATCCTACTTTTGAAATATCTAACTTCAAATATAACTTTTATTCTTTAATTTGAATAAATAAATAAACACCTAATTTATAAATAAATAAATCTTGATTTAAAAACCGGAAAGTATATGTACTTTCCCGAATTCGATATAATCGAATTCGACGATTAACTCCCTTCGAATAACTAATATTCGATTAACTCACTTCGAATAACTAATATTCGATTAACTCCTTCTTCGAATAACTAGTATTCGATTATCCAACTTCGAATAACTAATATTCGATTATCTCTCTTCGAATAACTAAATTCGATTAACTCCTTTCGAATAACTCTAATTCGATTTAACTCTATTCAATTAACTAAAACTCGACTAACTCTAACTCGGTTAACTCTATTTGAATAACTCTAATTCGATTTAACTCAAATCGATTAACTTTAATTGATTAACTCTAACTGATTAACTCTAATCGATTAACTAATACTTCCTTTTCTATTTGTCAATATTTATTTCATATAAATATTATATATTTATTTCATATAAATATTTTCTTTTACAACTTTATTTATTTTCTAAATAAATATTTCCTTTTATAATTTTATTTATTTATCAAATAATTCCCTTTTTATCTTTATTTATTTTCTACATAAATAATTCTTTTTCAATTCTATTTGTAAATGTTTTACAAATATTTCTCTTTCTATTTTATTTGTAAATGCTTTACAAATATTTCTCTTTCTATTTTATTTGTAAATGTTTTACAAATATTTCTCTTTCTACTCTATTTGTAAATGTTTTACGAATATTTCCTTTCCATTTTATATATATAATCCATTGATTTTATATAAATAAATTATTTTCAAAATACACTATGAAAATCCCCTTTCTACATCCCAGTATTTCTTACGGTATTTAAAATACCAAATAACAATGATCGGGATCATTCAACACACATAATCAACAACAGATAATATATCACATCATATATCACAATATATGAAATAAAACAGTAAAATAAATGTTGAGGAATCCAGTTGGATTCCTCCGACCTGTTTCCCTGCATCCACAGATGTTAAACAATATAATTAACATCAACTTCATTTCACTATGAAATGTTCTGCTAAACAGAATCAATTATTGATAAATGATTTATATATATATATATATATATATATATATCGTTATCTATAATTTCAACCGATACATACGCAATTCAACCAAACAGTTAACACACAACAATCAACAGATAATTATCAGTTCTAAGAATACGTTATAAAAATATAACTGTTCAGAGTTGGTGAGTTTTACTCAATTTGGCAGTTCATCGTTAAATAACGAGAAACCATCTTTTGATTCAGATAGACAATTTATTTTGCAATAAATTGTAATGGGCTCCAATTCACTCCCAGTCAGTTCCATTGTGTAGCCGCCGTCTTAACGATCCCAACGGATCTTGTTTCGTCAAATTCTGATCACATATGATCGAGATATATCATTTACAAATTTATATAACTATTTAAGTAATTTTAAATTAAATTCTTAAGTTATTGGGCTTAACCTCAAAATCTCGGCCCATTTCCCATTTGAAGGCAACCCGACTCGCTTTACATCCTTCTTCCCAAAACTTGAACCCGACTCCAGCTACCCATTCGAACACCATTTTCGCATCTTTGAATCCCGTTGGAATCACTATCCCTTATTCACACAACTTCCAACTCTACAAATTCATCAACCCTTCACGCATTTGCAACCTGCTTCACCATTCAATTCCCAACGCACTCCCCCATGTTTCTGCTTATATTATAGACTATCAACCTCGTACTCCAGAACTACTAAAAAATGGCGGATAACCGTAGTCTTGCTCCATTCTATCTTTCACACTTCAACACTAATAAGAAATTAGTTAACACTCTAATTTAAATAATGGTTAATTAACCTGAGTACTCTTTAAATCAACATCCTTACTAGTAGACCCATTTCTTCCGCAAAACTGTCGAACTCCGGAAACCAAAACACAGCAAAATCCATCCCTTCCACCGCACCATCGTTACCACAAAATTACCCAAACAAACTTCAACACTTCCTTCTCCATCAAAATCTCATCACGTTCATACCCTTCACGCTCGAACTCGAGCTTCATCAAGGAACGCGACAACGGCTCGCAAAAACCCAACTACCTGTAAAAATATCGACATTAAAATCCACGTATTCGCCTGAAAATCCTCCAACGCATGCTACTCCCTTTACGAATCCCAAAACACTGCTTAAAAACTGAATCGAAACTCCATCCCACAAAAAAGACGAACCCTAGCTTACGCTTTGAACACGCAGTACCCAAAATGTGAATCGTTTCTCATAATACATACGCTGGAGTGAAGAGCAACTCAAGCTAAACTCAACGCAACTAATTTCATGATTTTAGAAATTTTGTTTGATTTTGTTTTGAATTTTGAAGATCGAACTATTTTCTAGAAAGAACTCACGGCAGAAAAAAAAAACTCGTTGACCAAAAAGAAATGATTTTAGGGTTTAAGGGATTAGTGGGATATTTATAGAGTAGCAATAATATTTTTATATTCGAATATTTTATTTATTTTTAATCAAACGCTATTTGCATTTATCATTAAAAATCCCTGTAATCACATACAACACCCAAAAATCATGAAAATGGGCATGCAGCTACAGTTCGACATTACAGACCCAACGAAACTGGTTTCGTCGAATTCTGACTCCGTTTGCTCACACAACATATTTTTAACCGTCAAATACTTACTGTTTTTCACATTAAAAATTCGTACGGCCACACACTGACTGTAAAAATCATGAAAATTGAAATCTAGCAATAATTTAATATTGCTGATCCAACAAAATTAGTTTTGTCGAAAACCGAGGACATTTGCAAAACTGGTTATTTTTAAAGCTCTAAATAACCCATTTAAATATATAAATAGATTTTAAAATGATTAAATTAAATATTAAAAAAATAAATATTATCGTATATTTCCACACTAGAATATCATACCACTCCAATTGGATTTATAACTCGATATTTCAAAATTGCCAGTTATATCGATATTCGATTTATATATAAAATCCTTTTATAATATAAATAAATCGATATAAATTATAAAGGAATTCCAAAGCAACTTTTCTAAAATTTGATTTGGACATAAATCAAAATCTGCACAATGAAATCCCGATTTTTCTCTTCCATTAGAAAAATATACTTCACCATCTCTGAACGTTTCTTCTTTCACAGAAATTTGATTTAAAACAGACCCTGTATATTCAGTTGAAGTTCAAATCACCAAATTACGAACTACAGCGCCATTTCGAGCTCAATTTTAATTATATTATAATTATACGTTCAACTGTCGTTCAAATAATGTAATAACCCGGAATTCTGAGCCAATTTAAATTTTTTATTTTGGTTATTTTAATGAATTTTGGATATTTAAAATGAATTATTTTAAATAATAACGATGAGAAATTTATTTTGAATAGAATAGAACGTATATATTTATTTGAATCGTCGTTAGAATATAAATATTTTATTTTAATTATAAAAGGAATGGAAAATGGCGCGGTAGTTCGAAAATTCGATTTCAAAGTTCAAATGAATGTACGGGATTCAAAATAAACCGGATTTTAGCGAAACCAAAAATATTAGAATCTATTTGAGAATATCTTTCCAACGAATCCAAAAAATCAAAATTTCATTGCGGGAATCAAAAGTTATGCCCAGTTGAAAATTCAGAATAGTCGCAATGGAATTCTGGCCCTTAAAAAAGGAAATTTTGCAAACGACCTCGGTTTTCGACGAAACAACTTTTGTTGGATCCGGGATGTCTAGTTATTGCTAGATTCCAAAATTCGTAATTTTTCGAATCAATATGTGGGCGGGGCAAAGGAAAACGCGTTTGACCAGTTTCAGTTGATTTTAAACGACTGGAAAATGGCCATTTTTCAAACGGTCTCAGAATTTGACGAAATTAGTTTTGTTAGGACCGTATCATTAATACGAAGCTAGAAAATACTTTTTGGGAATTTTTCTAGTTAGTATGTGGCCCCGGTAAAATAAAATGCGCGTTCAAATTCAATATATAGAGTTATATTTTGATTTTGACGGAAACTGATCCAAACGATTGAATCAGCCTACGATACATTTCCCATTGTGTTCGGAATGGGGTTAAATAGCTATGGATGACAGTCGGTGGGTTTGATTTCGAGTTCGAAATAAAAAGTTGCTTTTTGGAATTTAATATTAAAAAATATATATATATATTTATAATAACCCCCCCATCCTCCTTCTCTTTCTTCTACTGAGAAAAAAAAAGAAAAGAGGGCTCGACGATGAACCGCCGCCCCCCCTTCGATTCAGCACCGCCGCCCAGGTGGGCCACCGCACCCCCTCCTCTTCACGCCTTCCTCCTCCTCTTCTCTCCTCCTCCGTTCTGAAAACCCCCAAACCGCCACAACGCCCCCACCGTAAACCCTAATCCGCCGCCACTACAGGGAAGGCCGTCGTCGGTCCTCATTCCGCATAGCCACCTCCATTTACGCCACCATCCTCCTCCCTTCTCCGATCGAAGACTGTAAGTCTTAAATTTTTGATTTCATTTGTGAAAAGTAAAGATGATTTTTAGCTTTTAAAAACAGAATTTTTATGATTATAAAGTTATGGTTTTTAACTTTATAAAGTAAGGATTTTTATGTTTATGAAGTAAGAATTTTTATGGTTATGAAGACATGATTTTTCAAATAGCAAAGACATGATTTTTCAAATAGCAAAGATATGATTTTTTTTCATATAGGAAGTAGTGATTTTTAAACTAGTAAAGACTTGATTTTTATGTAAACAAAGAAGAGATTTTTATAAAGTAAAAAAGGCGAGATTTTTATCAATATAAAGTTTAGATCTTTATTCATATGAAGTTAAGATTTTTAACACTTTAAAGGTATGATTTTTAACGAAGTAAAATTATGATTTTTATATCATAGGAAGAATAAAAATATGATTTTTATTTATGTAGAGTAATAAAAATAGAATTTTTATCTATATAGTAGCGGTAAAAATTCGATTTTTATATATAGGAAGTAGCGTTAAAAATATAATTTTTAACGCAAACGGGGTTGAACAGATCTCGTTAGAAGCGAAGTGAAGAATTCCTACATATGAAGAGTCACGGTGAATTGGTTTAGCTAGTCGGTGAGAACTCCTCACTTTTATTTTAATTTCTAGTTGAAATATATAGTAGGATGCAGACGGTGCTTAGCAGCACCCGACACCCGTCGTCCACAGACCATGGATGACTTGTTTGTTTGATTGCTGTGTTTTGAAATTTGATTGTGTGATGTGGAATGAAATAAAATATTTTATAGTGGAAAATATTTTATAGTTAAAAATATGATTTTTAACGTGTATATAAAATAAATATTTATAAACAAATCGGACGATTCGTTTATATACACTGATTTTACTGATATTGATTGGGACGATAAATTTTACACATCGCCCAACCGCACAAATAAAATATGTGTTTGTTGATTTGAAACCCCAATAATTGTATTGGGATGATATTTGACGTACATTAATCCCGATTGTTTAGTTGTATGTCAATCGACGGGTTGAAAGACTGTGTAAGCATTAATTATTTATATTTAATGCTTATGCAGTTGTGTGGTGCACTTTGGATGATGGTTAATTATTTTTCGTTGCTATTATATACATGTGTTGTAGAAAATCCATATAATTAACATTATATGGTAATTGATTGGGCCTCATTCCAATTTAGAAAATATATTCATGTGTTGAATAGAAGTATAAATTCATGTGTTGAATAGAAAAGTATATATTCATGTGTTGAATAGAAGTATAAATTCATGTGTTGAATAGAAAAATAAATATTCATGTGTTGAATAGAATAAATATTCATGTGTTGAATAGAAGTATAAATTCATGTGTTGAATGGAAAAATAAATATTTATGTGTTGAAGAAATTATTCATTGGTTGAATAGAATAACGAAGTTATTGAAATATATAAAGTCGTGTTGATTAGAGATGCACCATTTTGACGTGAACGATATTTATATCGATTTATTCGTTTTTATAATGAATATAGAAAAGGAAGTGATTTCAAAATAATATAACGTTTTGAAAATATTATCATTTGTGTATCGATGATATGGAATATTCAATTTTGATTACAAATTGAATACGAAGTTGAAATCGTTTTGAAAACGAATTTAAAACGATTTATAAAATACGTTTTAAAAGTAAATCGACGAAGTATATATTATATATATAATATAATGGCCTGAATAGAACGCGCCGCGCCGCGGTAGTTCGCGAATTTCGACCATTGACTTCAAATGGATATTACGGGAGATCCGACCGTCGGATTCTCCTAAAACCGGAACCGTTGGGTTCGTATCGAAAAGAGATTTCTAACAAATATTAGAAATTAGAAATCTAACGGTTGAATTTGGAATTATGTCCAAATCAATTTTGGAAAAGGTCGCTATAAGTGCAGTTCGATGACCGTTGATGGAACCGTACGGGCCTTGATAAAATTATTAAAAATAGTAATAATTTGTGTAAAATCTGAAACACCCCACCTCCGTTAGGGTCACTCTCAAAGGGAATGCCCTAATTTTGGTGGAGGTTTATAAGTATAAGTCACAGATATACAAGACAGATATAAGAACACATATTTGTAAACAGCGGAAAAACAACAAACTTTATTTCATAAAGTCAAATACGTGTTACAACAACATCACCATGATTGTCTTACATCCTTTCCAAAAACATAACATAACACTTTCATAATCCGTCTTGATTACATTATTTAAAGAAGCATAAATAAAACATAGGTAAACTGCAAAAGCCCCATAGTGGATTGTCCAAAGCCATAGTTCAAAACAGGAAAGTCCAAGCAATACATTTCTCTTCTTCAAGCTGGATGTTAAGGTTGGTCAAGCTGCTGTGTTCCCTCCCTGTGGACCTGGGGGGGAAACGGAAGAAAAGAAGACGAAAGAAAAGCAGAGTCAGACATAAAGCCTGAGTAAGTCTAGTACTATTTTGTCTATGAATAAAGAACTGGGTATGATAAGTATAAACAAGAAGTGGAAAAGCACTTTAAACTTGGTTAAGTTGTCTAGGGTCGAATATACTATCGTACCACATGTTAATCTCTGAACCCATATAAACTAGTTTCCAACTGGCACCCCATAATCAGGGTGATGTGATCCATTCAATGATGATCGGCTCCTACTCGCATAGTTACATGTGTCTTACGGCCCCCGATGTTGTAGTTACCTATGCTGGTCCCACCATGGGGTGTATCAAGTCCCATGGCGGCGGCCCGACACAATCCTAGAATGCACAGGTATGCTACTGGTGTCCAGTGCCTTATTTTTCTGCGCCGGAGTGTGTGCACGCCCGCACCCCGTTAGAACCTACACTGCTACACCACCGCCGTCGATTTGACCTCTTACAATCAGCCCAGTAATCGTGCCCCACCCTGCCTAGTTTCAGGGTATCCTGATACACCTTCTAGGGTTACTGCTGAAAAGGGTCCCCGTTACTAGGTTTTCTATCTCTAGCCAACATGCTAAGTTGGTTAAGTGTTTTCTAACCTAACCCCCACCAGTCCGTTTAGTTTAGCATGTTCCATTTTGATTAAGTCTTTAGTTCACTTAATCCTAACAATCCTGACTCAGCCTTAATTGTCTTATTAAGGCCCTGACCTCTCACATTAGACAGGTATTGTTGTGGCTGCCTGTTGCCGGTTGGTTCCGGGCAGTCTTACGCCACAACTCAGTCTAACCTCGGGTCCTTATTGGGCTCCATGTTTAACCTCCCACATTGGATAGGTATTGTTGTGACTACTGGACAGCCGGGCGGTTCCGGGCAGGTTTACATCACAACTCAATCCAACCTCGGGTTAAACACATCGTATTTTCTACATTTACATATTTTGTCTTTCTTCTTTATTTTCTTATATGTAAATATTTGCGGCCAATTATTAAGTTAATGGTGTAAAGGTTACACCAATCATGGGCCCAACCCATACTTGAATTTGGGCCCTTCTATTTTATATTTCCATTCATTAGTAATTTTAACCCAACGTTATTTTCCCCCGTTTTACACGTCCGTTTAATATATATATATTGGGCTTAGCCTTTTAAAGTCCAACTTAGCCATGCAAAAAGGGGAGGCTTAAAGCGTGATTACATACACAAAGAGGGGAATGTGAGCGCATGAACTTGCAATATGACGTTGGAAATACAAAATAGAAACTGGTGTACTTGCATAGTGGTAACATATACTTTGGTCATAAAGCATAGGTGACATGAATCAAAGCATGTGAACTTGTAATTGAGATAAGAATCTAAATTGGGTATCATTATTGACACATAAACCTATATTTTTATTTAGGCATAATGTCAAACATAAGCATGGCATAAATATCTCTAACATAAGCATGGCATAATGTCAAACATAAGCATGGCATAATATCAAACATAAGCATGGCATAAGTATAGTTAAATTTGTTCACATAACCATGGCATAAATATTTCTAACATGAAATCATGATTCTTACTTTAGTCATGTAAACTTACAAAAAGGGATTTTTGAGCCTAACCTAGCTATGTACCACATATGTCATCATAAAATTCTTGTAAACAAGATAGACTTAATCATGGATTTCAATTATGCCAAATATCATTCATAGCCTAGCCATATTCATAAGTTTGCAAATAGGTTTTCTAGTACAAAAGCATGGCTTAATACATGATGCCCAATTTTCAACATAATTTCATATGGATTATTATAACCCAAACCTATTCCAATTACTTCATAAAAATGACGTTTGTATAAAAATACACATTATGATGGCATAGTAGCAAAGCCCCAAACTTGCATGAATTTAAATCAACTACATACATGTAGCTTCAACATGGATTACATGATTTGCGAAATATTCCAAACGTATACTTGCATAGAACTACCGCATGTAGTTCTTTATAATTGAATAACATAATTCAAGAATATCCAAACGTATATAATATTTCAAATTGATAAGAACGCACAAATATGAATTACTTTATTGCCACAATTCAAGCATACAAACCAACACAATTATTTGTTCATACCAAAGTAATACTCTACTTACAATGGTTGTAGCGAATTCTCTAATTTAGGAAATTAGAGATGCGACTCCTTTTGACGTAGGCGTTGATTTGATTCGTTTGAATTGCTTTAGGCTTTAGAATTTTCCTCCTAATCTCCTCTCCAATTTGGTGGCTACCCCTAGTCGTTCCTCAGCAACATGGCGGCTTTGTTCTTATTTTTGAATGAATAGATTAGGGTTAGTCTAGGGTTGTTTTTATAGGGGAAATGAACTGATTAGGACCATTGATGTTGCTTGGATAGATCGTAGCCATTCATCCTTAGGAGAGACCAATTAGAGCTTGCCACCTAGCCCTAATGACAAAGCAGACCACAGAAAATCGACCAACATAGAATAGGCCAGCCGGGTTAGACTGGGTTCGACCTGGCTCTGGACCAGGTCGACACCCCTGTCGACAGCCCTGTCGACAGGCCTGTCGACCTGGTTAGACCAGGTCGACAGCCCAGTCGACCTGGGTGCGTCAGGCGGGCCTGGCCCATTGGGCCCCACTTCGGAATTTTTAATTGTTTTATTCTGTTTGAATTTTAAATTTAATTAAAAACTTCCGAAGGCCATATCTTCTTCATACGGACTCCGTTTTTCGAAAACTCGGACTCTATTTCGCGTATTTTTCCGAGACGAACGCAATGGCGTATCCCGTTTCCCTTAGTTCTTTGATTTCAAATTAATTATACTTTAATTTGTTAATTTCACAGTTATAGAATTTTCGCGGGGTGTTACATTCTCCCCCACTTAAAAGGATTTCGTCCCCGAAATCTTCAAGTTAGGAGGAATGTATATCCTAACATCCAATCATCCATCTACTCATCCATCAAACACGAGCATCCATTGTCCTTAAAGGACTTCTAATGCTTCATGATCATATGCGAAGTGTGTGTGTACATGTACTTATCTAATGCAAAATCAGGCGGTCTACTGATTCAGTTGACCTCCTTAATGCGAATTATGTAGGTGCCATGAATCCATTATGTATGCAAATTTTCCTATTTTGATTCTACATGAGTGCACAATCATTCAATACAAATGCAACATCCACATGTCAACACATTAAAGTTCATCCACATATGAATGCACACATATATGCATATGCAATATGAAGTGACTGAGCCGATTTAAACCTAGATTGTGTGTGTATATGCAACCACGAGCAACCACTAGCAATCACTCGCAACCACTTGCAACCATCATCCATAACATGTTTCAATTACATGTTTCCATCCAAAGGGTTTCTACCTAAAAGATAAGGTCGAGGAAATATACCTAAAAAGATAGATAAAAGCGCAACTTAAGGAAAAGGAAAGATCAAAGATGTACCCTCGAACAGAAAAGGGTAGGCAGTGCGTATTCTAGCTTCAGTTTCCCAAGTCGCGTCTCCCTCGGCGTCGCTCCACTGAACTTTGACGAGTTTGACTTCACGGTTGCGTAGCTTCTTCACTTCCGTTCCTAATATGCGGGTTGGAACTTTTCTTATGGTTGCTTCGCGTTCCACTTCGGCCTCTTCGAGGATATTTGGCTCTACCACCTCGGCTGACTCATGTAGACATTTTCGGAGATGTGAAACGTGAAAAACGTTGTGGACTCCAGCCAACTTCTCGGGTAGCTCTAATCTATAGGCCATTTTCCCAATTTTCTCGATGATAGGGAATGGCCCTACGAACCTTGGTGCTAGCTTTCCTGTGGTTCCAAAACGGACAACGTTCCTTAGCGGTGATACCTTGAGAAAAACTCTGTCTCCAACCTCAAATTCAAGGTCGGTCCTTCTCTTGTCGGCATAGGACTTTTGTCTGTCTTGGGCCGTCTTCATCCTTCTTCGTATTAGGTCTACTTTCTCTGAAATCTCTCGGATCATATCTGGTCCAAGTATGAGCTTATCAGTAGACTCCCACCAACAAGTGGGCGATCGGCACGGTCTTCCATATAAAGCTTCGAAGGGCGCCATTCCGATGGTTGCTTGATAGCTGTTGTTGTAGGCGAATTCCACCAAAGGAAGGTGGTCTTCCCATGTCCCTCCGAAGTCAAGGACGCATAGCCTTAAAAGGTCTTCCAAAACTCTGTTCACTCTCCCTGTTTGGCCGTCGGTTTGGGGATGATAGGCTGTGCTCAAGCATAACTGCGTTCCTACTGCTTCTTGCAGACTCCGCCAAAACTCGCTGGTGAAGATGGGGTCTCGGTCACTAAAAATGCTAGATGGTATTCCATGGAGTCGAACGATTTCCTTAAGGTAAAGTGATGCTAGGGATGAGGCAGTTCTTTTACTTCTGACAGGTAAAAAGTGGGCGCTTTTAGTAAGCCTATCCACTATTACCCAAATGCTAGTGTTGCCTCTCCTAGACCTAGGCAGCCCATCGATGAAGTCCATTGAGATGCTATCCCACTTCCACTGCGGGACCTCCAGAGGATGTAGCAGTCCGCCAGGCTTTTTCTGTTCCGCCTTAACCTGTTGGCACACCATGCACTTAGAAACGAATTCTGCCACGTCCTTTTTCATGCCGTTCCAAAAGAAAGTCCTTTTTATGTCTTTGTACATTTTATCTCCGCCTGGGTATATCGTCATCTTGGAGTGATGTGCTTCCTCTAGAACCTTCTTTACTAAATCTTTCGTCTGTGGGACGCATAGTCTTCCGTCTCGCCTTAGCAAACCCTTATCGTCGATGGAGTATCTGTTGAGGTGACTTGAAGTCTCACCCCTAATTAGCCTATCAATTGTTTCCACAAGCTGAGGGTCTTCGCGTTGTGCTGTCCCTACTGAGTCCACTAAAGTTGGGCGCACTTCGTGAGATGCTAGCAAGCCTGGTACGAAATCGGAGGAGGGCCTAAAGTCGAAGCTGGCTGTAAACTCTAGGCTTTGTCTTTCAACAAACAACGGGCTTAGGGTCAATTTCTTTCGGCTCAACGCGTCTGCCACTACGTTGCCTTTGCCCGGAGTGTAGGAGATTTCGAAATCGTACGAGGCAAGAAACTCCATCCATCTTTGTTGCCTCAAGTTAAGATCCTTCTGCGAGAAAAGATATTTCAACGATTTATGGTCAGTGTAAAGTTCGAACTTCTCACCTAGGAGATAGTGTCGCCAAGACTTGAGTGCAAAGACGATGGCGGCTAACTAAAGATCGTGGGTTGGGTAGTTCTTTTCGTGCACTTTCAATTGCCTCCCGCCATAAGCTACCACCCTTCCTTCTTGCATTAAGACGGCGCCTAGCTCTGTCCCACATGCATCCGTATAAACAGTGAACATCTTGCTCCCATCTGGCAGCGTCAAAACTGGGGCTGTTGTGAGAGCCCTTTTCAGTCGTTGGAAAGCAAACTCGCAATCCAAATCCCAATTGAATACTAGATTCTTCTTAGTTAATTTCGTGAGCGGAGCTGAGATTTTCGCAAAATCCCTTATAAATTTTCGATAGAAACCTGCTAGTCCTAGAAAGCTTCGGACCTCAGTTGCATTCCTTGGTGTCTTCCAATCCTGTACCGCCACTACCTTATCAGGGTCCACTGCTAACCCTTGTTTGGATACTATGTGTCCAAGGAACCTCACCTCTTCTCTCCAAAAGTGGCATTTGGAGAATTTGGCTTTTAGTTGATGGACACGCGAAGTTTCCATGATTGCCCTTAAGTGTTGAGCATGTTCCTCTTCACTCTTTGAGAAGATAAGGATATCATCTACGAAGACCACTACGAATTTGTTGAGGAAATCTCTAAATACCCTACTCATTAGGTCCACGAAGTAAGCAGGTGCATTTGTCAAGCCGAAAGGCATGACAAGCCATTCAAAGAAGCCGTCTGGGGTTCTGAACGCCGTTTTATCGATGCTATCTTCAGCCACCCTTAGCTGATGAAAACCGGTTGCTAAATCGAGCTGGGAGAAAACAGACGCTCCTACAAGCTGGTCAAACAAATCGTCAATTCTAGGGAGAGGGTGCCTATTCTTTTTCGTTAGCTTGTTGAGCTCCCTATAGTCAACACATAGACGGAGTGAACCATCCGCCTTCGTAGCGAACACCACCGGAGCGCCCCATTCTGAAATGCTCCTCCTAATGAACCCCTTCTCTATAAGCTCTTTAATCTGTTTACTGAGCTCTTTCCTTTCTCGTGAAGCCATGTGTCTAACGGGCAACACAACGGGCTTTGCATTATCTACAAGATATATGCGGAAATCTATTTCCCGCTTCGGAGGCAAGCCCTTCACCTCTTCGAAGACATCCGAATATTCCCGGACCACTCTAACTGATTTCAAATTTTCAACAGAGGCATCTAGCGATTCAAGATAACTAAGCATAACCGCATACGAGGGATTACAAGAAATTTCCAAAGTATTACCGAGCTGGGTTAGGAGCCTAACAACCCTTTTCTCACAATCAAGGATGGCCCCATTACTGGATAGCCAATCCATACCCAAAATCAAACCATAACCCGAAAAGCCCAAAACAAAGGCACTACATTGAAATTCTACACTTAGAATAGAAATTTTCAATCCCACACAGATCATAGACAAATGAGCTGGGCCCCCAATTGGGTTTGAAACAATTAAGGGGTCCTCTACCATACTAGTTTTTAGGTGCAGAGATTCTACTAAAGCGGACGAGATAAAGGAGTGTGATGCGCCAGAATCAAATAAAGTGCGAACGGGGTGATCATAAAGATAAACTACACTTTCTACTGAAGTATTGATACCTCGCTGTTGCAGAGGTGGCGCTTCTAGCACATGAACCTGTGCCCCTGGGGTGGATCCGGCCCTCTGCCCCTGTCCTCGTTTCTTTGGGCAGTCCTTAGCCCTGTGGCCTGTCTCACCGCAAGAAAAGCACCCACCATTCTCCTTGGCCTTCTTTTTCCGGCAGTCCTTTACTAAGTGCCCCACTTTGCCACAGAAATTGCACTTCCTCTTCTCTTTGTTGCCTTTCCCGCCCTTCTTAAAGTCTGTCTTCTTAGGCTGCAAACCCTCTTTCTTCCCTTGAGAGCTTTCTGCCTTTGTCTCCTTCTTGCCCTTATCCTCTTCATTCAGTAATGCCATTTGCACCAATCTTTCATACGTGGCTCCCATGGGTATATGGGTCATGGCCAAACTGTGTAATGGCTCATTCAACCCTTTGACGAACCGGAGAGCCTTCTTGTGCGGGGTGTTGACTAGGTCAAGCCCAAACCTAGCCAGCTCATCGAACTGATTCACATATTCCCTGACTGTCTTGTCCCCTTGTTTAAGAAATAAGAATTTTTCCAACTGCAAACTTCTTTCTGCATCTGAGAGAAATTTAGTCTCAAACCTTGCCCTAAAGTACTCCCATGTCTCCACTGGTCTTTCAGCATTAGTGACTTCCCACCAGTAGGAAGCCTCGCCCTTCAATAGCCACACCGCCAGTTGTACTTTTTGTCTATCCTCTACCTCAAAGATAATGAATAGGTCCTCAGTTTCTTTCAGCCAATTTCTGGCTGCCACGAAGGACTCAGTTCCATGGAAATCCCTTCCTCCCATAGCTTTAAAATCTTTACATATCTTAGCAAACGTGTTTCCCCGTGGAAGAGGTGGAGGAAAAGGTGCCGCTGCGGCTGGATGATTTCCTTCAGCTGGGGGAGGAGGAATGGTAGGACCTGGCTGAGTGGCCCTTGCTTCTAAGAACCGTCTAAACCAACCAGGTATTGGCACCCCTTCCGGCAAGTTAAGTTCTTGGGACATGCTGAAACAAAAAGGATAGATTCAAAACGAAGGATAAGAGATAGTACCTATGGCTTTGGGGAGTGGACTTTGCCTTTTTTTTTTTAAATAAAATAACATTTTTTTCTTTTAAAAATGCTTCTTTAAATTTTTTTTTTTTTTTTTGAAAATAATTTTTTTCAAAACTTTTTATCTTATCTGGTAAACCTATGCTCTGATACCAAGTGAAACACCCCACCTCCGTTAGGGTCACTCTCAAAGGGAATGCCCTAATTTTGGTGGAGGTTTATAAGTATAAGTCACAGATATACAAGACAGATATAAGAACACATATTTGTAAACAGCGGAAAAACAACAAACTTTATTTCATAAAGTCAAATACGTGTTACAACAACATCACCATGATTGTCTTACATCCTTTCCAAAAACATAACATAACACTTTCATAATCCGTCTTGATTACATTATTTAAAGAAGCATAAATAAAACATAGGTAAACTGCAAAAGCCCCATAGTGGATTGTCCAAAGCCATAGTTCAAAACAGGAAAGTCCAAGCAATACATTTCTCTTCTTCAAGCTGGATGTTAAGGTTGGTCAAGCTGCTGTGTTCCCTCCCTGTGGACCTGGGGGGGAAACGGAAGAAAAGAAGACGAAAGAAAAGCAGAGTCAGACATAAAGCCTGAGTAAGTCTAGTACTATTTTGTCTACGAATAAAGAACTGGGTATGATAAGTATAAACAAGAAGTGGAAAAGCACTTTAAACTTGGTTAAGTTGTCTAGGGTCGAATATACTATCGTACCCCATGTTAATCTCTGAACCCATATAAACTAGTTTCCAACTGGCACCCCATAATCAGGGTGATGTGATCCATTCAATGATGATCGGCTCCTACTCGCATAGTTACATGTGTCTTACGGCCCCCGATGTTGTAGTTACCTATGCTGGTCCCACCATGGGGTGTATCAAGTCCCATGGCGGCGGCCCGACACAATCCTAGAATGCACAGGTATGCTACTGGTGTCCAGTGCCTTATTTTTCTGCGCCGGAGTGTGTGCACGCCCGCACCCCGTTAGAACCTACACTGCTACACCACCGCCGTCGATTTGACCTCTTACAATCAGCCCAGTAATCGTGCCCCACCCTGCCTAGTTTCAGGGTATCCTGATACACCTTCTAGGGTTACTGCTGAAAAGGGTCCCCCGTTACTAGGTTTTCTATCTCTAGCCAACATGCTAAGTTGGTTAAGTGTTTTCTAACCTAACCCCCACCAGTCCGTTTAGTTTAGCATGTTCCATTTTGATTAAGTCTTTAGTTCACTTAATCCTAACAATCCTGACTCAGCCTTAATTGTCTTATTAAGGCCCTGACCTCTCACATTAGACAGGTATTGTTGTGGCTGCCTGTTGCCGGTTGGTTCCGGGCAGTCTTACGCCACAACTCAGTCTAACCTCGGGTCCTTATTGGGCTCCATGTTTAACCTCCCACATTGGATAGGTATTGTTGTGACTACTGGACAGCCGGGCGGTTCCGGGCAGGTTTACATCACAACTCAATCCAACCTCGGGTTAAACACATCGTATTTTCTACATTTACATATTTTGTCTTTCTTCTTTATTTTCTTATATGTAAATATTTGCGGCCAATTATTAAGTTAATGGTGTAAAGGTTACACCAATCATGGGCCCAACCCATACTTGAATTTGGGCCCTTCTATTTTATATTTCCATTCATTAATAATTTTAACCCAACGTTATTTTCCCCCGTTTTACACGTCCGTTTAATATATATATATATTGGGCTTAGCCTTTTAAAGTCCAACTTAGCCATGCAAAAAGGGGAGGCTTAAAGCGTGATTACATACACAAAGAGGGGAATGTGAGCGCATGAACTTGCAATATGACGTTGGAAATACAAAATAGAAACTGGTGTACTTGCATAGTGGTAACATATACTTTGGTCATAAAGCATAGGTGACATGAATCAAAGCATGTGAACTTGTAATTGAGATAAGAATCTAAATTGGGTATCATTATTGACACATGAACCTATATTTTTATTTAGGCATAATGTCAAACATAAGCATGGCATAAATATCTCTAACATAAGCATGGCATAATGTCAAACATAAGCATGGCATAATATCAAACATAAGCATGGCATAAGTATAGTTAAATTTGTTCACATAACCATGGCATAAATATTTCTAACATGAAATCATGATTCTTACTTTAGTCATGTAAACTTACAAAAAAGGGATTTTTGAGCCTAACCTAGCTATGTACCACATATGTCATCATAAAATTCTTGTAAACAAGATAGACTTAATCATGGATTTCAATTATGCCAAATATCATTCATAGCCTAGCCATATTCATAAGTTTGCAAATAGGTTTTCTAGTACAAAAGCATGGCTTAATACATGATGCCCAATTTTCAACATAATTTCATATGGATTATTATAACCCAAACCTATTCCAATTACTTCATAAAAATGACGTTTGTATAAAAATACACATTATGATGGCATAGTAGCAAAGCCCCAAACTTGCATGAATTTAAATCAACTACATACATGTAGCTTCAACATGGATTACATGATTTGCGAAATATTCCAAACGTATACTTGCATAGAACTACCGCATGTAGTTCTTTATAATTGAATAACATAATTCAAGAATATCCAAACGTATATAATATTTCAAATTGATAAGAACGCACAAATATGAATTACTTTATTGCCACAATTCAAGCATACAAACCAACACAATTATTTGTTCATACCAAAGTAATACTCTACTTACAATGGTTGTAGCGAATTCTCTAATTTAGGAAATTAGAGATGCGACTCCTTTTGACGTAGGCGTTGATTTGATTCGTTTGAATTGCTTTAGGCTTTAGAATTTTCCTCCTAATCTCCTCTCCAATTTGGTGGCTACCCCTAGTCGTTCCTTAGCAACATGGCGGCTTTGTTCTTATTTTTGAATGAATAGATTAGGGTTAGTCTAGGGTTGTTTTTATAGGGGAAATGAACTGATTAGGACCATTGATGTTGCTTGGATAGATCGTAGCCATTCATCCTAAGGAGAGACCAATTAGAGCTTGCCACCTAGCCCTAATGACAAAGCGGACCACAGAAAATCGACCAACATAGAATAGGCCAGCCGGGTTAGACTGGGTTCGACCTGGCTCTGGACCAGGTCGACACCCCTGTCGACAACCCTGTCGACAGGCCTGTCGACCTGGTTAGACCAGGTCGACAGCCCAGTCGACCTGGGTGCGTCAGGCGGGCCTGGCCCATTGGGCCCCACTTCGGAATTTTTAATTGTTTTATTCTGTTTGAATTTTAAATTTAATTCAAAACTTCCGAAGGCCATATCTTCTTCATACGGACTCCGTTTTTCGAAAACTCGGACTCTATTTCGCGTATTTTTCCGAGAAAAACGCAATGGCGTATCCCGTTTCCCTTAGTTCTTTGATTTCAAATTAATTATACTTTAATTTGTTAATTTCACAGTTATAGAATTTTCGCGGGGTGTTACAAAATCATAAGAAATGATTTTTGAAGAATTGGGATGAAAATTTCCATATTTGAAAATATAAAAATAGTTTTTTATTGAAATGAACTAGTTTTGAACTAGAGTTAAAAACAATTTATTTGTGAAATAAATAAATTGAATTTGAAATGGGTTTTAAAAGTAACCAGAATTTCCAATAATTGTATTTGGATGGATTTGAATCGAAATTGTCTTTGGAATATTTCGATGTTGGATTTCGTGATTATACAGATATTGTTATGGAAATTTGAAAGATATATTTATATCATTATTTCCAATATGATATTTGTTGGTCATAGAATTTGATATTGAATATAAGCCGATATATTTTCTATTCAGAGCTTTGTATTTAATATCAAATGGGATTCGGGTTTGTCGTGAATGGTGTCTTCATTAACACTGTTCTTAAACCCAATTGAGAAAAGATTAAATCTTTTTATTTAGATTTAATGAAGTGTAACAATTAAATAATATTTAATTGGAATTGAATTGGAATTAATTTTTGGGTTTTTCGTGAACGGTGTTTTAAATAACACTTGTTCTTTAACCCAATAATTAATAGAATGTGATTTTGGGGTTTATCGTGAACGGTGTTTTAAAAGACATTGGTTCTTTAACCCAGTTAAAGATAGGATATGGTTTCCCAAGTTAAAGAATCATTAATATGATTTTTGGGAAGATTAAAACCAAGTGGAGTTTTAATGAATCTTTAATTAGATTGAAATAATCGAGAATGGGGTACCACCAGTTTTGCTCCAGGCGATAGTTAAATCTTTAATTAGATTTGAACGTGAAATGGTAATTGAATTTACCGATAACACCATGGTGTTAGATATGAAGTACTACCAGTTTTACTTCATGGGATGAATAGGTTGGGATTGGGAAATAAAATAAATGATTACTTCGGTGTGGTTCGCTAATCCAGACTAATTTGAATTGATATTCAAAAGGAGATTAAAGAATAAATTTAAAGAATTTATCTTTGATTAAATTAATGGGAACCTTTCCCAAAGTGTAAGAATATTTGAATAAAAAAATATTCTGAATTGGAATGAGGCGTATGTTGTGTTTGTGTAACACTTGTTTATTATATATGCGAGTTATCCAGAAAGACCGGGTTTATCCCATTCTGAATAACTGATTCGACGAGGAGTCGAAGATGAAGACGGTGGTTGAAGACCGGAGGTCTTCATGTCGTTTGGATAATTACTGATGATCTTGATTGGGCCGTACAACCAAGAGGAGGGAATCAGTTGGTGATCGTCCAAACGTACTTGGAGATCGATGGATATGCGAGGTACAAGGTGCCTCCGGTTTCGTTCAGACCCAGAACGAACTTGTAAATGGACTGTGTCTCTGACATTGGATTTTATTATGTGTGATTGATTTCTATTAAATATATATCTGTTTGGCAGCGGAGAATTTATTCTCTTGCTTAACGCCCTTCTCTGAGACGTACGAGCTCAGGGGTTATATATTAGTGGATATCAATCGCATGGAGTAAATTGCCTGTGTGGCATGCCAAGTGGCAAATAATCAAGGCTTCTATTGAAAAGCAAAGTCTTGTGGTTGATGATCAAAGCACGGCCTGTGTGGCATAGCTTTGTGTAACGTTGATTCGCGAGCCTCACACCCCGGTTGTGAACCAGAAACGGGAGAAGGACCTCAGGGAGGACATGCGTTTCTTTCTAGTTAGAAGTGGCGTCAGTGGTTTTACACGCCCTGATGAGTTTGACTTATGTGGTTGTTGCTGTTGCGAGGCGCCTCAGATATATCGGTGACTGTGTGGAGCGGATGGAGTCATTTGGCTCATTTACGCCCCAAAGGGTGGGGAAACGCAGTGTTCAGGCATTTTAATCCACATTGGTGGACCGGTCCTGACGATCCAAGGGCTCACCTGTGTCTGGCTCCTGAGGGGCGGGCTAGAGGCTCTCGAATCGGTTGAGGACGATCCCTATCCTCGGTTCACAGATGGAAATCCAACTTCCAATACGTGACTTTGCAGTTTTGATTGTATACCTATATATGGCGACATAATGGTATGGGGCACTTATGCCGTCTATGATTGATACTTATGATTGAAATTGTTTTGACACTATACACTTATAGTAATAATAAAAGATGAAATTTAGCGTATCAAGCATTCTTTGGCTATTATAAGGTAAAAATTCTATCCTCCGGCTTGCGTGGTTCTTTGATTTACCTAACTTTAAAATAAAGATTAATAACTGTTTTAGTTCTCACACCAGTCCCATGACAGACCTGGAGTTTATTGTTTTAACCTAAACTCTGGGTGCCCTTATTTTGACACGGGCAGATAGTAGTTTTGGTTTTGCAGATTTATATTCACAAGATCATGATTTATAGCTGGAACGATACTCGGAAAGCTCAATATCCGTGTATTACTTCTAGTTGTGTATTGTATTATTTTCCGCTGCTATGTAATGTATTGTAATCTCTGATATTTTCTGTGTAATATATTCATACTCTATAATATTCTTGTATTCTGATGGAATTATTGTAATATACAATGAAATGTTCTTCTGTTTGCGTCCCAATGTGTCGTGTTCTCAAAACAATCAGGCGTTTCGAACGGTCTTGGTTGGTTTAGCGATTTATTTGGATCGAGAGAAATTCCTTTTCGTTACAAATAATATCTTCGTTATTCTAATTCAAATTCTAAATTGAAATATATATTTTGAATTGCCCAATTCACACCGTATTGCCATTTCAACTAATTCTGATTATTTCAGAATTATATATATTATTTAATTATTATATTAATTAAATATTCAATAGTTATTTTAATTTAAACCAATTAAATTACCAAATCATATTTTAAATAATTAAATAAATTATTTATATTCCGTAAAAATACGGGTTGTTACAAAAAATTTGTAAGATTGTGGAATGGATCATTAAGGAAAAACAAACACTAAGAGGGGGTGAAGAGTGTTTGTTAGAATCTAATCAAAGTCTTAAACTTATGTGAATTTCAAAATGAATCAAACACCACAAACACAATCACAGACACAGATTCAAATACAGATGTAAAATAAACAGAAATAAAAATGTAGAAAAGGTAAGAACAACCGAATTTTATACTGGTTCGGATTGCTCTTACATCCAGTCCCACACAACGCTGGATTGCGCAGAGTTTTATTACTATATCAATAATCAAGTACAACCTCCTTGATTTCACGACTACAAGGGATACCACTGATTTCGACCTTGATTTCACGGCTACAAGGGATACCACCGATTTCGTCCTTGATTTCACGGCTATAAAGGAGACCACCGATTCAACTCAAATACAACACAAAAAATTACAAACAGCCCTATAACTCTTCAATAACACTTGATTCAAAGAGAGACGAGAAGAGAGTGTAGAGAGAAGTTTGATCAAAACGGAATTGAATTCGGCAGAGTATAAGTGTAGAAATCATAAAAATGATTAAGAATAATTATATAATGAAAGAGAGTGAAAGTGGAGAAGAAGAGATGATTAAAAATTCGAATTCAAACCCTTTTTATAGTGTGTGAAAATGTGCAACATTTCTGAAACGTTTCAAATGGTGAAAAGACGCTTCCTTTCAAACTTAAATTTTTTATAGTTATATGTCGACATAGTGTTTTCTAGGTGTCGACATACTTTAGTGTAGATTTGAATTTTAAACATTTTTCAGGTGTTTTGATATAAATATAATTCTGGAAATTCTTGAATAAAAATATAGTGTTGTAAATTAATATTATAAAGTAGAAAAACATATGAAAACATAAATTTAAACTATATAAACATATTTATAAAATTATAAGGTTTTAAACTATATATAAATATAAAGTATAGCATTATAAATATATAAAACTTAAGTTTGAAAAACAAATAGAAAATAGAAAATATAGAAAAAATAAAATAGAGAGAATTGAGGATAGAAATTGGAAATCAAAATTTGAAATTGAACCTGGAGTGCTATTTAGAGTCTTACAAAATCTAGACTCTATAACTATATTAATCTTGAACTCTTGAAATCTTGAATACTCATGAGTCTTGATATTTCTTTGAATTTTGAATCTCTATCATTTTTAAAGTGTATAGTCTTCAGTAATATTTCCTGTATATAATTCATGCATATGTGTGTGTATATATATATATTCTATACAAAAGTGTTAGTATATATTTTATAATCAATGATAATTGAAATAAGGTTGTTGTCATCAAAACTTCATTCTCCAACAATCTCCCCCTTTTGATGATGACAGCCTTAGTTTATAAAATATCATAACTGTATATACCTGTTGATGATGATCCTTCTAATATTCCCCCTGTCTATATGAATCCTATAAATTAAGTCTATATTTTATAATTTCTCCCCCTTTGGCATTATCAAAAAGAAATTCTAAAGATACTCCCCCTAAATCGTATAACTATATAAACATAACTTATAATTAAATCTATACTAAATTTCTAAGGTATATAAATAACTCCCCCTAAATCCTAAATCTGTCTGTATATCCTAGCATAAAATACACCCCCTGAATTTATCCCTGTATAATATCCTAATTTTATATATAACTTCCCCTAAATCTTTAACTTTTTCTTAATATATAATTCTCTATAAATTTCTATAACTCCCCTAAATCTATAACTACACTAGTCTAGTAGACTAAATATAAGGATAATAAACTAAGCAAACCAATCAATCAAACAAGCAAATTAGTCCAAACAAGCAATTCAGTCCAAAAAGAAATTCAAACAAATACGCAATTCAAGCAAACAAGCAATTCAAACAATCAATCTAAATAATTAAATCAACCAAAGTACTCTAGAACCTTCAACCAATCCTTAGAAATTCTAAAACTCCCCCTTAATTTAATACAAGACCAAACCTATCCTAAACTCTAATTCCCTTAAAACTATAGTAAGACCTTAATCTAGTCTTAGAAATAACTCTGATAAGATATCCTTAAAATTATGATATAAGTAAAGCAATTCAATCCAATAAATAAATTTAAGTTTTGTTGTCACAAAACATCAATTCAAACATGAAACTAAACATTTCTTGTAACTTCTATTCATCATAAAACTTATAATGCTCCTAGCAACTACAAATGCATAAGTATATTTCTAACAAACCTATCAACCATTAATGAAATCTAACCATGTCAAGTAAGTTAATGAAGTTATTTAAGTCAAACAAGACAAACCAAATAAGTCAATCAAGCCAGTCAATTCAACCAATTCAATCAAGCCAAACAAATCAATCAAGTTAATCAAGACAAAGTAAATATGTTATATATTTGATTAATAATCCTAAATTTCTAATTAGATAAAAACTTTTCATAATATATATTTGTTATGTGTGGAGTTAAAGTAAACATGTAATGCAGTGCGCTGGTTATAATGCAGTGCGCTGGTTATAATGCAGTATATCATATGCAAATCTATATGAAGTGATATACTGAATGAAATGCAACTTGTGATGTGAATGGTTTTAATTTGAGATGCACTATAATTTATAATAATGATGTATGATATGAAATAAGATGTGTAATGATAGTATGCAAAATGATTTGGTAATTATATCTATTTAAGTAAAACATATTCAAAGCACTATCTAACTACTATGCATATATATATATATATATATATATATATTATAATTTATTTGAATTAAACATGGATAATACATATTAGTTTCTAAACTTAGGTTAATGATACTTATGAAAGAGATTTAAAGGACAGTAAAGATAAAAGTTTTATGGTATTCATAATATATAATAAAATATTTAATATAATTCCAAGAGAAATGTGGAGTTAAATAATCTTAGTAGGATGCTTCTTTAATTAGTAAAAATTGAAGATCTTTTTAAGAGAATATAGAATTATACCATATAAAGTAAACATATAATCATAATTGTATATATATATATATATATATTATTTTATAAAAAAGACTTAAAAATTCAATTTATTATGAAATATAAATCAATCTTTTGATACAATTCAATTTTAAATTCAAACTTGTAGAAATCAAAATATAATAATTTGTTAAGGAACCATTTACATGTTAAAACTTTAAAAAGAAATCTATAGTCATAAAAAAATTATGAAATTTGGATATAAATTAAACTGTAAAACTATAATTTCTTATATTTAAGACATAAAATCATATATATATATATATGTATATGTATGTATTACTATAATTATTATACCAAAATATTAGGTTAAATATTTAACTTTTTATAAATCATAATAAGAAATCAAACTAAGTATTTAAGTTACAAATAATATTTGTAAAATCATATGAACAATATATAAGTTAAATATATATAAAAGAAAAGTAAAATTATATTTTATAAAAAAATTATTTTAACTCTTATATCATATTAACATGTTTATATAATTTTATTAATTTATATATATATATATATTTAGAAACAAGGTATAAGAAAATAAGTAGACAGATAAAGTTAATAACCAGAATTTGAATTGGCATTTTCTTATTGAAAGGATGGAGGGAAGTTTGAAAATTCAAAATTTGAATTTACTGGAACATATGTCGACATGTTGATTTATGTATGTCGATATACATTTATAATTTCAAAGGACATATTGTTTTGTGACTCTTGGTTTTAATTTATCGATTTATATTCCAGGTTTAACTATTTCCTAAAATAATATTAATCCGAACAAACATTCAAAATTTATTATTATATTATATTTTTATTTTGAATTTCAAAACTCAAATTTCAAATTTGAATTTTAAATTTCAAGTTTGAATTTTAAAGTTAATATTTCAAATTCAAAACTAGGAAAACAAAACAAAGCAAACAAAACATCCATTCAACCAAAAAGAATTTAAAAAATTAATTAAGGCATACCCGGTTTTTAGATCCATTTCTTTGATAGTTTCTGATTTCTGAATTGTTGTGAAACACATATTTGAATCTCCGGTTGCTGGCTCTCCATCGCTTGATGACGAATCTGAATCATATTTACATCTTCCAGAATTTGACGATGAGATCAATACTCTTTTTGAAACCTCATTGTTTTTCAAGGCAGTTTCTTTGTCCAATAACTTAAGATCTTGATCGAATCTAACTCCTTTAAAGAACCAACCTGTCAAATTCTGAGACAGGGCGGAGGGACCAGCAGGCAACTTGTATGACTTACTTGTAGAATTTGATAAATGTGAGGAGCTGTAGTAGTTAGAGAAGTCATTTTAGTTGATGTTATACCCAATGGGACGACAATAATTTAAACATCAACTCTAGAAGTGATCAGGGGCTTAGAGAAGGGACCATGCTTAAAAGGTTCGGACTTGATCTTTAACTATTTCGAAGGCCCTTCAGCCTTTACGGCTTTCCCATCGTAATCTACCTGCGTCTTCCTCTTCTCCTCTTCCCTGGTTCTCCCCCTCACTCTCCACTCCATCCTCTCTTATACCTCCTTTTCTTTCTTCCCCTTTTTTCTTCCTTTATTTCATAGGGGGGAGGCTAAAAGGACGCCTTTGTGAACGATCGCCTCGAGGGGCACGCTCAAAGGTTTCAAAATAATCACATCCTATAGTGTGATCAGAAAATAAAAACTAATTGAATTCAGAAACAAACCCAAAATAAAGGAAAAGTGTAAATGATGATGTTAGTGATCCTAGGAGTGTGCGTGATGTGTTATCTAAACCTTGACGCCTCCACGTTTATTTATAATTACAATTGGAGTTTTCACATATTCTAAAGTGATTTATCTTAGATGGAAGTCACAATCTTTAATAACCCAAATTTCAGCGGGCCCGAATTTATTACAAAATACTACAGTCTAAGTCCACTGAAACCCGAGTTGGCTTGTCTGGTATCCTGATGAAAGGCAAAGATAAATACATCAGAGCTCACGATAGAATATATCACAGCGAAACTGAATAAAATATAATAAGTAAATGCTTACCATAATAATGATACCGACTAGAAGTGTCTCTAAAGCTGTAAAACTATGCTACCTAACAAACCTACGGGTTTGTTATGAGGAGGGGGTCAAGAGCTAAGTGATTATGCCTTTAAAAAACAATCTAAACATCCAATTGGCATTTTCCTCATCCGTTGTCTCGATAGTAAAAGACCATTAGCCTGTTGGTTTAGCTCAAGTCTTTCCTATACATGCTCTGACTTACGATGACAAGTATCCATTGATATATTATCCTTATTGTGTCCTCACCACGAAGCCTGCTCTCAGAGCCGAGGAAACCGCTAAATCCTAAAAATCATCCCATACTGGTACAAAACATGTGTGTCACTTTGCCTCGTTTGCTTCAATTATGCTCACAACCAAAGCAAATAGTATATTTGGTTCGGTTTTATTAACTATCAAAGCAAATGCACTAAAGCAAATGTTGTACTTGCTTCAGTTTTGCTCACCACCGAAGCAAATTATATCATTTGCTTCGGTTGTATTAATAACAAAAGCAAACGCATAGAAGCAAATGGTGCTATTTCCATCGAGTTTTTTTACAGCCGAAGCAAATTGCGTTATCTGCATCGATTCATTATGAACCGAAGGAGATGCACTATTGCAAATAGGGCAATTTGTAGGGACTGAAGTAAATGTACCGAAGTAACTATAAATATTTTAATTAGAGCAAATGCACATATCAGTAATCATAAACAATTGCATATATATATATATATATATATCATTATTTGTAATGTATTATAATAATGATTATCAATAAATATATTACAATTATTAGATATTATAAATAATCAATAATTATTTTTATATTCAATAATTTATTATGATTAACTATTAGTAATTAGTAAATTACAGGTAAAATTTATTTATTACATTAAATAATTAATAATTAGTAACCAATGTTCAATACTTAATGTTTGACATTTAATATTTAATTAATAAGTAATATTCAATAATAAAAAGTGATATTTAACTACAAAGAAGTAATATTTAATATTTAATTTTTACCAGTTACTAATTAATCATAAATATTAAATAATTAATAATTATATAATAATTGATAATAATATTTAATTACACTTGTAAAGTGATATTTCGTATTAACTAATTATTTTAATAATAACGACGATTAAAAATTAAGGTTAAATAAAAAACCAATAATTACAAAAATCCATAATTAATAAAAAATATTACAAATTAAGTGGTAACATTTAGCATTAAATATTTTATAATTGTAATTAATAATATATTCAATATATAAATTCAAGAAAAATAAAATTTTCAATTTAAAAATTAAAATTTCTATTTAATGCTTAATATTTGAAGAATAATATTGATTATTTTATAACAAATATTAATTATTTAATAATTAGTACTGAATAATTTTTTTGGCAAGGCCAATCCGTTTTTATAGTGACCCGTAACACTTAATATTACAACAAATAATAATTACAAAAAATACATGAGATTGGCAAGTTACCAATCTAATACTCGGTTTTTAAGATGAACCGTCCACCATAGGCCTTTCTATAAGGGACCAACCACTTCAACTATACTAGCTTATAGCACTGAAGCTCCTACTCTGCATAGGGAGAAAAATATCACATTGCATACCATGCAAGGAGGCAAAACAAAAAACAGAAAACATGCTAAAATAACAATAGTACAAGCAGACTTAAGATCCAGGAATAGCAGGTATAGGTGACTTAGATCCACTCAAAGAGCTGCAACAAAAACGTGCAAGCATAGAACAAGCTGGAAGCATAGTGAATTCCATACTGTGAAACAGTAAAGTACCAAACTTCACATCTCCAGAAAAACACTCAAGCAACCTATAGAGTTAACTCTGTTAGGACATTGACACATGATGAGACTTACATCATCACTGAAAAGCAAACCTCAAACAACCTAATTGAAAAATACAAGAACAATGACATAGCATTTCCAGGCATAACCCACATAAGCAAATGACATACAAAGGTCTTGATGACAATGGAGACTGATGCAACAAGCCAGTTATAGCTCCACCGAAGCAAAAAACTTTTGCCATGGAAGGTGTAGAAAATTACATCGCTATGAAGAATAAGCCAAAAGAACCAATCTAGACAGAAGCAATCACAAAACATCTCAAAATCACTAATTACCCAAACATGATCGAAATGCCATTCTCCCCAAAAACCCAAAAAACATGAACTTCCTAAACTCACCTACAACCTTGCCCAAACTTCCCCAAACAAGCCAACATTTTTACCTTAACGAGTCGATACAAAAATACATACATACAATCGAACAGCATGAGTCACACCATCAAAACTAACTGCAACTACTCTCATGAATACCAAAAAAATGAATCACTGATTTAATAACTCACCAAGCAGGAGGTTTAGAACATTTCCTCTCCGCCCCAAGGGAGAGGAAAACTCGGTGCTAGTTAGCGAAACAAGATGCTCAGTGGGACAGAACAGTAGGAGCAGGGCAAGTTGAAAGAAAGTCAAACCGCGTTGACCAACCATACAAAAAAGTGAGCATCACGCTAAGGAAAAACTCCTTTTCCATCAGCAAATCAAACTTCCACTTTAGCCAGCTCTAAAAAACAACTACTCGATAAACCCAGCAAAAATACCAGAACTTCTCACTAGATCAAAATAGAAAGCACACAAATGAACACCGGACAAAAAGCTCACCATAACAAGGAGAAGACTCGGCGCTGTAATCCTGAAAACCTCTTGTTGAATAGAACAATAAATGCCAGAGAAAAAAGAAGAACGGGAAGTCACGAAACTAGACCATGAGCATAAACGACAAGAAATAACACTGGGAACAAGTAAAAGACGCCACGTAGATGGCAAGAAAGGGTTAAAAAGTGATGGAGAAAGAAGCAGGCCGAATCGAGGAGGAAGCACAAATATGAAGCAAGTGGGGTTTTTAAAGAGGAAAGGGCTCCTTCGATATAGACAAGGGAAAAGCTAGGAGAAAAGGTTGATGGCGAGAGAAAGGGAGAGAAAAGGATGAATGCGCGACGGAGAAGAAGAAGAAAAGGGAGGCAGAGAAAGGGCGAAATCCCTACTCCCCATTGGCATATCGATGGAGAACCACTCTGAAGTGTTTAGTATCAAATAATCAATAGTCAATATTCAATAATTATTGTTTAACATTTAATGTTTGATAAATAATGAATATTTAATAACTAATATGTAATATTTAGCATTCAACAATTAATTTTCAATAATCATCAATTAATAATTATAGTTAAATAATAAGTTTAGACTAATATTCAATAATTAATAACAAAATTTAATACTTATGAGGTAATATCTAGTATTTAATAATTTATTTTTAATAATAATTAATTGATAATGATTGTTAAAAAATTAATAATTTTATATGAATAGTTAGATAGGCAATTATTTATAATTTATGACTAATAACTATTTATTAATAACTTATAATAAAAGATCCCAATAAATTACCGTCAAGGTGGCACATAAACTATGGAAGCAGGCACTGCAATTTCTTTCTACTCTCCAAAAATGCATCTCCCATTTCGTCACTTCTGCTCAAACTCCTGCCAAAATCACACTCCAAGTATTAAACTTCACCGTAAACCCACTAAGAATCTGTTCTTTTCTTCAGTTTCCATTTAGAATTCGATTGAAATTTCTACTACATCAAAGAGTTCGGATCTTGTTAAAAAGGATTTTAACATAGTGGAAAAAAGTGGAAGGTTTAGTAGCCCGAGAGCTGTAAGGGAGCTTGCACTGATGATTGCTTATGCGGCAAGCTTAGAAAGGTCTGACCCTGTTCATCTTTTCGATAGCAGGATCAATACTAAAAGGGACCCCGGATATGTATTTGATAAGGAGAAACTGCTTCACTATGACATGCATGTAATTTCAGAAAACCTTATAATTCTTCTTTTTCCTTTTCAAATTGACAAAATAAATATTTATTACTACAGAACTACTTGATAAGAACATAAGGTTTGGTTATTTGCAGGCATATGCTTTCTAGGCACCCCAAAATGATGCAGCAATTACAAAGTTTCAAGTTGACATGGTATTTTGCTTCACCTTCTATTATATCTTCAGTATGTCATGAACATGAACATGTATAGAATATCTTATGCTCAATCCAGTTGTGTTTTCCTCTAAAAGCTGTTAGACAATTATACTTGCTGACAATGATATATACCCCTTCTTTTGTATACAATTAACCATTGGAGTTGATTATAGGGATTCATTGATGCTTTTTGTTTTAAAAGTTTCCAAGTTAGATTTTTGAAAGAACGAGGTAAGTTTATAGAGATGGAATAAGATGATGCAATCCTTGTTTCTAATATAGTATAGGAATTAATAAATACCAAGTAAAGGTGATTAAGACTTAGAGAAATGTAATCTAGGGGAATTGATCGTATCTTAAACTAATATCTGTCATTTAATGATAATTTCTTTCCACTTTGACCGTATAAATTAAAAGGATAACGGTTATATTGCAATCAAACCATCGATTCGATTATACATCCAAATCACGTTTCTTGTTGGAAGAAATATCTATAAAGGCGAAGTTCAACATTTGGTTTTATCATTAGTATTTTTATTTCAACAGTTTCAGTTTTTCATATAACAATAGTAGTTTTAAGGAATTTATTTAAATAAATTAGTTTAATAATTTGGAGTTTATTTATTACGTCTTACTCTTGTATTTTTAATTTCAATTAAATATTCACTGATATAAAGATATATTTTGAGCTTATATTTGATTCGTTTCTCTTTTTATTTATTCAATCCATTAATTGTTTAGAGTTGCAAAATAATTAAACAATAAGATTACATTGATCCTACTTGATATATAATAAAAATGTATGTAGGTGTTTGTGATAGATTCAATCAGTACATTTATAGTATAATTTTAGTCTCAAGTTGGTTAACATATAAAATTTGATTTAATTAAATTTCTACTTTATTAATTACTTTCATTTTCTCTTGAAGCACCATATTATTTTTTAAATTAAATCTAATTTGAAATATATTTTAACAAATATTTTTTATTCCATATTGAACACTTTAACGGTCGGTTTTTCCACCGTTGTGCGGTAATACTAGTTATTATTATCTATAATCAATAATAACTTTTATATTTAACAATTTAACACAATTAATTGTTAATAGTTAATAAATTATAGTTAATATTTATTAATTACACTTAATAATAAATAAATATATTTAATAATTAATAAATCATGTTACTAATTAATAATTAATATTTAGTAACTTGTTAAATGATTAATATTAAAGAAATAATAATTAAATAATATTAATAAGTAATATTTAATAATAAAAAGTTAATAAATATAACTTCAAATTTAATAAGTTCACTCTTTAACTTTTCCTCAAAAGTGGTCGATGCTGTAGTCGCTCTCCATTCGTCCAATCCTCTCCCTTGTCACAACGCCTCTTCCCTGTCCTTTGAACCCTCGAATCCACTACCATCCCTGATTCTCCCCTCCTCAGACCCTCCTCCACTTCCAGTCATCCTCGTCCCCCTTCTTCTGTTTTGTCTGTTCCTCCACCACCGAAGCAGAAATGGTCAACTCTTTTTCAAGCTAAACCTAGTAACACTAGCCAGTTCTTATCTCCTACTATCATGTTGCAGTTTTCGAGTAAAATTCTCCTCCCAACCGACGCAATCTTTCGTATAGAAGAAGAGGTCTGGAATGAGTTTCTTGTCGATTTTTTCTTTGATATACCACTTCCCTACACTGTAGTAGTCTCTCACTTGAAGAAAATATGGAAGCCTAGGTGTACTGTTAAAGTCAGATCGAATTGTAATATCTTTCTCTTTTATTTAACTTGTGTTGAAGATAGGAAAAAAATTGTAGAGGACAACCCAGTTATTATAAGGAATAAAATTTTCATTATAAATCCGCGAAGCTCGGCAATGAGTAACACTAGTAGTAGCATTAGGAATGTGCCAGTCTGGATCAAACTTTTGCACATCCCGTTGTATGCATGGTCGTTGCTAGGGATTAGATGGCTGGCCTTTAAGGTAGGAAAGTTCATGTGTATGGATGCTTTTGCTGAACGGTTAGACATGTTATATTATGCTAAATGTATGGTCGAAGTCACTCTGAATGATGATATGCCTCTAGAATTTCCTATGCAGTTAGTTAATGGAACTGATCATATTGTTCAGGTACAATATTTGTGGAAGTCGGAGTCATGCTGCAAATGTAAGGTGTTTGGTCATAACTTGAGTGATTATGCTAAATCCAGTTTGGAGACTAATAATGATTTTGGAAAGAAGGTTGAATAAGTCAAAGCAGTAAATGAAATAGTGGTAGGTTCTACCTTCAATGGTATTGACAACTCTCTTGATAATCACTACAGCGTTAAACCTATAAAAGAAGCTGAACGGTGCTCAAGAGGAAGCAAACTTGGAGAAAAGTAATGAAAAAGAGTAGAAAGGTTAAGGCAATCCTTATTGGTATTAGGATTGATGAGAAAAACTCTGACAGTGTTAAAAGTTTAGACCAACTAAATGTTAATGGTTAGCTGGTTGCAATAATACCCAATACTTTCTCTTCTCTTAATACGGCCAATAATAATAAGTTGGAAAGAATGCTGATGTTCTAATAAGTTTAAAGCCCTTGAACATTTACTGGAAGTTGGAAGAACAGATGTCGCTGAACATGAGACTGAGAAAGGTGAGTTTGGTTCTCTTGAAACTTCAACAAAGCCACGTGCCTAACAGTGGTGTTAGCATTGTAAATAGTATGGCTCTTGATTTTGAACATAACGTTGTTGATCTAGTGGTTACATGTTAAAGAAACTCACTGATTATGGATGCATTTATTCAAGTAACACAAACTTTCCCTTGAAAAATCAAGAGTTAACCAATGATGCTTTACAAGTTAACAAAGTGGTTACTATGCCCACTAACACATCTTCAAAAGCCACTTCATTCAGTATTAAACCTGGTTTTCTAAACAAGCATGCTAAACCTGTTATGTTCCTAACAAATTTATTGACTTAGGGCAATTCACCTCTTTTACTAGTCCATTCAAGCCAGTCAACCCCTCCACCTTTTGCTAAAGTCCAAATTAAAGCAACAAGCTACTAATGAATACCCATATGCTCATCTTGTACCCCCTACAGCATATAGACCTCATGTCTTTCCCATTTCACCGCTAACTGCTTCGATTCCAAGATGCAATGGTCTGAAACCCCAGTTACTAAAAGTACAAAGATTGAAATGTTGGTGGGCAGCACATCCCCAATGACTGACTCAATTGGTATGTAATCAGTGTCTCTTGAGACACTTGATTTGTAGCTAAGGAGGGTCTAATTCAGTTTAGATTTTGATACTGATTTTCAATGTTTTTTTTGCATTTTTATGCATTGTTATGTTCCATGAAAAATCATGTATTTGGGTAGTCTACACTAGTTTCCACACCCTGCGTGGTGTTGTAGACCCCTTTTTTTTCTTTCAGCGGTCAGTCCACTTTAAAAATTGAATTAGTAGATAGACACTCTGTTTATCTCCTGTTTCTATTTGTATTTATCATTTGTTATATTAAAAAGTGGTTGCAGCCATTATAAAAATCGGTCGCCTTTGTCAGAAAAACTTAAAATTAATAATTACGATTAGATAATTAATAGTATAAAGTAATATTTCAATTAAGTTTGAAAATTTTGTAATAAATTTAGAATAATTCAAAAAATCAAAAACAAAATTTTAAATTTTCAACGAATTACAATGTGAAATAGAACTAGAACTTTTAGAAAATTTATAAGATTTTACCATTTATATATAACTATTTGTTATTGTTAATTACTATTAGCTACGAAGTCAAACTTGATATTTATTAGTTATATTTAATAGTTAAAAAATATAATTAATAACACTTTATTAATAAACTCAAAATAAATAAGTAATAAGTAATTAAAATATTCTGTCATATATTGTTAAGTAATAGCTAATAAATATAATTAATAAGATAAAAGTAAATAAGTAATAACTGGTAAACATAATTAATTGTTAATGGATAATTTATGATTTTCCTTTGCTCGTGCTACCACATTCGGATATTAACGCTCGAATCAGCTGTGGAAATTAAAGCCATCAATGTGATGCAGCCCTTTGATTTCAACAATTAATTCCATCTTCCGCCTTTTCATTTGGGATACTGTGACGTTTCTCATTTTTTCCTTAACTCTTCATTTCTTGCTTCATTATTTCATTTCCCTCCCTTCCGCTTTTCGTTGCTTGTCGTTTCCTTTAACATTTCAACTCCCTCACTTCTCCACTTTATTTTCTAATTTATAATCCAAAATGAAAATGATTCCCAAAAAAATATGTGATTCTTCTATTGTTATGTTCTTCGAGTCTCGTTCCTCTTTTTTGTGCCATGCTCACTCTAATGTTCATAATTTTCATTTGCTTCTGCCTGCAAAAGTATGAGAAGATCGAGGAAGAGGAGAAGATTCGCAAAAAGGATCCGATGGAGGGAGCTGAAGAGAAGAAATCTGAAGAGGGGGGCAGTCTCTTATTAATAGGTATCTTGAGGATCAAATTAAACTTATTAATGATGTTCTAAATTGGCGATTAATGAGTTGCTTTCTTCATATCATGAGTGTCCTTTTGGAAAAAAGTAATCTACGATGGAATGAAAATACGGGGTTTCTATTTTTTAGAATTTTATTTTAATTGTTTTTGATTACTTGTTTTGTTTTTGAATTGTGATATTTTGTTAATTATACGACCAATAAGTTTTAATCAAAAATTATATTTATTTGTAATTGAATTTGTACAATTTATGTATTTCTGACCTTGAAACTTTGGGAAACGAAATTTTAGTTTTGCTTAATGCGAGTTGAAAGGAGAAAGGATCGAAGTAATACATAGTAAAACTGTAGCAACAGTTTCTTCTTATGACCGTAAGAAAAGTATGTGGAACTGACTTAGAATGGAAATTTATAGCCATGTGATTTTGCGACATGCCACATACACCTGGAATCTTCTGTTGCTATCTGGTAGGATTCAGGAAATTTTTGGTTGATAAGTATGAATTGCACTTTTTAGAGATTGAAACAAAAATCAGGCTACTGAGTTGTCCACCATTTCTTTGCAATATGATACATATCCTCGTTCCCTCAGCCTCGTCCCCTTAGCCTCATCTATTATACCAAATAATTACATTTCCTTAACTTTCACATAATGATTTCACTGTAGCCGGTCACATCAAAACAAAGTCAAATGAAAAACCTATGGACTTGCATGTTGTTCCGGTGGTTGTAGCGAGTTTGTTTTCATATGGTACTATAGTAATGAGATATTGTGATTATTATGGAATTGGTGGTGAGGGTGAGTCTAAGTAGTGCTAGTTGGGGGGTTAGAGAAGTTTTTGGGTGGTTGTGTATTGCAGGAGTGTTGGTTGTGTATTTAGGACCTGGATTTAGCTATCTACATGAATTTTATAATTAAGCGTGGAAGGAAGGAATGTGCAAAGATGAGGCTGAGGTATGTTAAAGAAAAATAATGAAATATAATTTATTTATCTAAAAAATGCATATAATATCTAGTATTTATATTCTAAAATTTGGTTGACCGTACATCTTAACCACGAATATGGGAAGCCAATGTCTTTTTTATAACCTCGGCATGACCTGCAGCTACTGCTTTTATGTTTATAGTTGTAAATGGAAAACCTTTTCAAAAAAAAACTATTTACAATTTTGATAATTAACTAAAGATATTGCTTTTTCATTGATTTTCCCTTAATCACCTCTTAGTATATTAGGATGTTAAGTATATATAGGTTAGGATTGATTATTCTATGAATGTGGAACTTTAATATTATCGATGAAAGCGTAACTCCACCAACATACAAACTGTTATTTAATGTTGTCCATATATAGTTAATTCACTTGTTCCATAGATACAATCTATTCATATATTTTTTTCAAAGTTCAAACTGTGTTTTTTTGTTCTTATTCATTTTAAATTAATTATTACATTATTTTGTAATATTTCCAATGTCCGCAGTAATCTTAAGCAATGGATTGTGTATATTATATGATGAGGTACATGCATGATTTAGTAAACTACCACAATCAAAGCATTGATTGACATAAGGTACTACTTTAATTTTTTTTTAATTCGAGCTTTTATACATTAATTACATATGTTTTGAAATGCTTTTGTAACAACCCAAAATTTCGGCAATAGTTAATTTAGTTATTTAATTAGGCTCTGAAAATGAATTTTTGCAAATGATGGAATTTAACCATGAAACCTACAACACTGCGTTTGTGACGGAATTCTGGTTAGTTATAAAATGTTAGAAACTTCGCGAATGGAGTCCGTATGAAAAAGTTATGGAAAAAATACGAAAACGGATGAAAAATTATTCAGAAGAATATATAATTAAAATATACCAATTATAACCGGCCTTCACATGGCCAAAACGACCTAGAGCGATTGACCGAGCAGTCAACCTGGAGGTCGACTTCTTTGGTCGATTTTGCCCAGTAACGACTAAGTTTTTTAGGGTATTCTATTATACAATTTTTTGATAATGGATAGATCTTAATTAAAGTTAATCTAACGGTCTAGGGCCATTCTATTCCCTATAAATAAAGGGTTAGACTTCATCCTTTTGCACACTGTTCTGAAAGCAGCAACGAAACTCTGTCATTTCCGTCTTTCCTATCTTCTTGCAGATCTACAAATCTAAAGGAATCCCTTTTTTAGAACAAAGTAGATATATAAGTCTTTAGGAATTGTTGGCCTAAAGGTTTATTTAGGTTCAGATTTGGATAGTTTTCAGGTGAGTGGGAAAATTATATACATCATTTATAATAACTTATTTAGTTTGTTTGTAATAGATGTGAGATGTATACCTAAAAGTTTATCAGATTTGATTATTGTTTTTGTCAAATCTGAAGTTATAGGTTGTGGTTTGAATATTGATTTTGTGGGCTTTTTTGTTATTTGAATTATATTGCCTAGAATATTGTTCATAGGATTGTTGTGGTTATTGTATACACATTGGATTTGGAAATCTGTCCCAAAACCACTGTCAAATTTGTACTTATATTCCAGATTCTTAGATTTGGTGTTAATTTGTGGTTTATGTAAATTTAGATTAAAAGATTATGCCTATTTATGTTTGATGTTGTTGGGGTTTTACATGGTTATTGTAGAAATGCTTTTTTGTTCCTTTTAATAAAAAAGAATATTGTTTCAAATTAGTAAGGAATATGTATAAAACAATTAGGAAATGATGTGTAAATTTACATATATTTGTACAGAGTTTACAACAACTGTTCCAAAAAAAATATTTCTTATTTCTTGCAATTTGAAATAAATTCATATCCTTTTTTAATTAATTTGGGCAATTTTACGATAACTACAGTTATTAACCTTTTTATAAGATTATGAATCTTAAACAATATTAAACATAAAAAAGTTTGGTTTGGTCGTTAGTTTAGCCCAAAACATAAATGGTTAATCATAATGAAGTAAAATAAAGTAACTACGTTATATACGCTTATATATATGTATATTCATATCCATCTGAATCTACGTAAGTAACGCAAATATATTATTATAAGGACAAAATTTTGATTTAAGCCGCTCGGGGTAACTTATTGTAAAAATAGGTCTGTTTCATAACTTATTATGAAACTAGGCCCGTTTTCCTTAGGAATAATAACTATGTGCATTTTGAAAATGTGCATGAACAAATTTGCTCATGCGCATTTTCAGAACGCGCAACTTCTTTTTTAATTTTTTTTGTTCATGCGCATTCTGAAAATGCTCACGAACAAATTTGTTCATGTGCATTTTCAGAATGCTCATGAACAAAAAAAAATTAAATAAAAAATTTGGGCATTCTGAAAATGCGCATGAACAAATTTGTTCATGCACGTTCTCAGAATGCGCAAGACTAACTCAGAATTGGACAAAACAGGCCTAGTTTCATAAGAAGTTATGAAACAATCATATTTTCACAATAAGTTATTTTGAGGGGCTTAGTTCAAAAGTTTGTCCTTATTATAATAAATGTTTGTTTTTGTTATTGTTATATGTTAGAATAGTTTCCATTTCTATGGAAATATAATCCATAATAAACAGAGATATGTATTATGACCGTTATAGCAATAAATGAGTTTGATTTGCTATAAATAAGGTCATAAATAAAATAAGGAATGTTTTAACCATCTTTGATTTGGGAAATGAATTAAATAGGGTAAACACGCTAAATGATTACAATTTGAATTATGTTAGGAATTGTAGCTCCAATTAGGGAATCTAATAAATAATAAATATATATGTATGAATACATAAATAGTAAATAAGGGGAATTGAAATTGTAGTAATAAATGGAGTTAAAATATATAGTATAGGACTAAATGCGACTGATATAAACAGGAAAATAAATGCCTTAAGAAAATATAACCAAGTGTCATAAAGGGCATTTAATGGGTTAATTAGTGCCTTAGGAAAATATGACCGTCATAGTCATAAATGGCAGGAACCCTAATTAATAACAACAAAGGGAAATTAAATAGGGAATAATGGGTAGTGATTATCGTAGTAAATACTAAGTCCAATTAGGAAATTAATTAAAAATACTTCCTAGGATAGAATGTTATAAGTTTTCCTAATCTAATTCTAGTTAATATTGAATTGATATAATTAAGAATCAAGATTGGACTTAGTAGGTTAATGATGCGAGGTCAGTTGCCTTATTCGACATAAGTCTGTACTTTCCAAGAGTCGAATATATGTTCAACTGATGTGAGATATCATTAAATATAGGAACCCATGATGTAACGAAATGACTTTCCCATACTTTTTGAGCTGACCAAATAACACAAGTCCAACCCAAACTGTATTGGAAATCCAGATGTTAATAGAGAGAAATTAGAGGGTGAGATAAGAAAGAAAGAAATACTAGAATAAAAGAAGAAGAAACATCACAACACAGAATCAGAGTCTCACATCGCAGCGGAACAAAATATAATACATAAATAAATCTTTACTGAGAGCTTTAAAAAAAACTTACAATTATTAGAGTACCACACATCTAGACAGTTATAATAACCTATCCTCATATACCACACACAGCGGAATAGATACTAGATAAAATACATCTAAACACCTTCAGCTCATCTTTGGACTTCGCAGCATCTGATAACCTGGACCTGTACACCCGGGCTAACCCGAGCATTTACAAAACACCGGGTCAGTCTGGTGAACCAGAGTGAGAAAAACACGCAGAGTATTAAGGTATCACACAACCTGATTTTAAAGTTAAAATCTTTTTGAAAGAAATTGGTAATCATAAGACCAAATCCACACATAAATACGGACAGTTTTTACCTTACGATAACCTAAAACATTTTTGAAACCAATATCTTATCTGATATTATAATAATGTCTAAATACAAGTAATTAGAAATCTAGTGGAATGCTTGCATCTCATGCTCCACATATATAGTATACAATCAAAACCGCGGGCGCTTATTGGAGACTGGATTCCAACTATGACAAGGTATGGGACCACCTGCCGATAGTGTATCTCTAGAGGCGAATACACTAGGTTCAACAAGAACGTCTTGCAACCCGGCCCACAGTTGACCGGTCATTCATTTCGCTTGAATGTTCCGAATATATTGTCACCTACGGTTGCTAGCAACATAACCGTTCCCGGGAGATACAGAATCGTAAAGAAGTAGCAAATATGAATATTCTCTAGATGGTGACAATACACCCTAATGGGAGCGACCCACATAGTCTTGCTACCTGCCCGATTTTTGTCATTTCTCGGTTGATGAGGCTTGAGGTTTATATTAGCTTTTCAGAACATCTGGACACCATTACTTTGAATGTCACATTGTCAGATCCGCCAGATATCACTAATTGACGTCCACAAAAATACTCTAGTAGTTAAGCTAAGAGAAGTGCCCCTCTACACCACAAACTATAGTACGTTTGAAGAAATCAACGTACGCGACCCATTTGGAAATACTCTGTCAGACATTCGTCCATACAAGTCATCCAGGAACAGGATGAACCGAAGGCACCCTCCTACTGCATCCTAGGAATCACCCTATAGATCAGTAATGAGCAGTCCTTACAATCCGCGATTTCAACCATGACAGAATCACAGTATATCTCTGATTGCAAGTCAGAGATTTTAAGTAATTCTTCCACTTAATGAAGATCGACGGTCTTCAATGCTTTAATTCGATCTCCATTTGATAACTTCAACATTTCACGTATTTGTTGGTCGGAATGGTTTTCGAATATAAATTTGATCCCGGTCTTTCCGTTCCAACAATCGTATGGGCCAAATATTGATAGTCGGTTATTTAACTATCAAAATAAACAACCATTCAACCATGAAAATAAAACGAGTTTACTAGTTCAGTATGCAGCTTCAGTTGGCCCTTTTAAATTTTCCATTTGTAAATCAAAACCCTTAAAACTTACAATATTTGGAACCAAACTTTTTATAACTTATTTTGCAAAAATACTATTATACTCAAAAACATCTTGTTCAACTTAAAACATTCCAAACTTTATTTTATAATATTATTCATCTAAATTCTAATCTTTACTTCTCTCAACCACTCTCGTTTCTAAACTAATATCATTCTTGGATAATCACGAAGTCGTTCAAGTTGGGGTATTTTATTTACCTCTCAGACCTTGAATCAACAACATTCTTATCTTCAGATTAAATAGAAGTCTGTCAATGAAACTCCGTTTCACTAATTATTACGCATATCCCATTTACTTTCCAATTTATAACATGGATTTAATATCACGCCCTTTCTTGGAAATCTTATTTGAACTTTGACATATTTACTCACTTTACGTATTAAGTAAACTGTTATTTGAAACTTCTTTTATAACTTTAACCATCCTTTAAAAACAATATATATAAATCTTCCTTCTATTATAAAAACCTATATGAACTTCTGGCAAGTTTATTTCAACTCATATAGTCATGTCTTGATAAAACCTTATTTTATATCGCGAAATTAGATCGCTTCTTAATAATCTAACTCGCCTCACCATTTTAATTCAAACCTAGGTTTCTATTTCGATTTCTGTTCCATGCCTTCATCAATCCCTAGCCGTAAATCAGTAAGAATTTAATTCCCTGAATATCAACCCCGAAGGCCTGAAACCAACATCAGATTAATACTCAGAAGATCATTTAACTCAGTCGATCTCCAGTTAAGCTCTGATTCTCTAATTTCACAATCTTGGGTTTATTTCATTCATAAACCATTAATAACTCATTCCACTAACATCTAAAAAAAATTGGGTTTCATAACATCTCCGTTCAACTTGGATCTAATCAATTAGAATTTCAGTAGGAATTCAATTAAAACTTAAATTAAACCTTAACTTGTATTAACCTCAATATAATTTGCTTTTGAGCCTCGATTAATTATAAATAGGACTTAAACTTCCATTAACCCATTTTATATCCCAAGATTTACTATTTTGATTATTATTGAATAAATAATCAAATATCCACATTTATTAAAAAGAAACATGGTTTACTTCTCCATTAGATTAGTAAACTAATTTAATATCCACTTTTGTTAACTCAGTTGACTCGACCAATTCAAACATAATTAATCCGTTAATCACATCCAATTCGCCTTCCCTTTCAAAAATATAATTAATTTACATAAATCTCATTTACCTGGGTTATTATTAAGTAAACAATAAACACTTATAATAACGATTTGTTAAAAATAACGATTTGTTCGATTAAATTAAACGAACGTTCAATTTAAATCGGTTATAAAAATATCAACATATGTCCAAACGATCAACAAATCAGTCAATAACTAGCAATCATAGCACACGAACAATAAACCCGACTTATAATAATTATAAGTGGGATAACTGAGTGAGTTGAACTCACCTTAGGTTTTCATTCGCCGTCAGAACGGTTCGTTTCAGTCAAATTTCAACTTCGTCCAATCCAGCTTTATACTGTTATGTCAGTCGATACCCTTTCAATCCCACTTGGTTTGTCTGATTCTTTTTATTATTAGAACCGACGTTCTTCGTTCACTACAGCCCAAATGTATCATCACCGGTCACCACGGAATCCACCCGTCTGTTATTTCCCTTCCATACACTCCTGTGACTAACGTCCTTTACCTGCATGCTTTAATCCCATGCATGAAAGACACGGCAAGGCACCGCTTTTCTTTCCAATTCATTACTTTCTTTCTTTTCCCTTTTTCCTTTTTTTTCAGCAAGCCAAGACTTCTACCACCCTACCCGTGCTCCATTCTCCTCCTGTGTATGCGTTTCTTGCTCCCATCCCCTTTCTTTCATGCACCCGTCAACTTCTTCTTCTTTTTTTACTATTGGAACCTTATCTATTCACCAATGCCGAGACCTCTCTCCCACTTTCCTTATATTTCTCAAATCCATGCACGTCTCCACATTCATGCGTTTCTTCCTTCCCAACTTCTTTTTTTTTTGTTTCACCTTCCCATTCTTTTTACTCGTTCAAGGATACTCTCCCATGGCCTTCATCCTTCTTCGCCAACCATGCTCAGACCCGCTTCACTGTTCGGATCCGCACCCCCACATCTCGAACGAGATCTCCAAGGCTATAGCATCCTTCCAGTATTGAATGAAAACGTTCGACCCCCCTGTAAATGTATACGCATTTGAGGCTTGCGACAAATTGAAACGAGGAAAATTGATTTTAGGATTTTAGGGACAAATAAGAGTTGTTTAGATTCTATTAGTGTTGAGGGAATTTGCGGTTGTTATTACTGGAAGAAATATAATGGAGTAGCAGTATTTATAGGGAGAGAATGCCGTGGGGAGCAAGGTATAGGGGAATAGGTTTGCAGAATAAAGTTCTTAGCTGTGTGGTGTGGGTGGATTTCGAAACCACCCTTGGTTGGCACGGATTGTAATGGATTGGGATGCAAGGAGTCTACAGTAGAGAAGGAAGTTTGAGACACAAGAAAACTATTTATTTGGGCGCAAAGCAATGTACAATGAAATGAAAGTTTGGGATCCAAGTAACGCACGGTAGAAAAGAATTTGGGTTGGTTTAAATATGTATACGTGACCTTGTTTGGGCGCAAGGCAAAAGAGAATTGACGTTGGCTACAAAGTGCATATAAAAGAATGGTTTGGCTTTGAGAGTGTCCATTTTTGCAAACAAAAAATTATTTTGGTGATTTAATAAAATAAAATAACGGGTTTTGCAGACCCAAAATGCTTAGAAAAACATGCAAGATCTGGATATGAAAACTTCGATGTCCAATGGCTTTGTTTCAAAAATGAACTGTGCAAGTATTTCTACAAATTTCAGCGCGAATCGAGCACCGAAACAGGCAAATGAATATATTGCGCTAATCAGCGAGACGAGACGGACACAATGGTATATAATTTGCAGTGTCAGGACTCTCCGTTCAAAAAGGCATTACGGACCCCTTTTAACGTAAAATTCGGAAGGAAAAACAATTAAATAGAGGTCAAAACGTCCGATTTTCACGAAACAAATTTCACCGTCGGATTCGTGTCAACGAGTAGAATATTTTTCATGTTTGTCCGAACTAGTTCCAAAGAGATTTTACGGCTGCTAAAATTTGAATTGTTAGGCGCAGCTTTACACTGAAAAATACGCGACCGACAAACATTCAAATTTTCTGATGAAATTTATATAGCTACTACGTCTCACTGTACATATTTCAAATACAAAAAAAATATGAAATTCCACGTTCACATTTTCGAGTTTAACGATAAGCGGAATATATAGAAATTCCACTTAAATTTATTAAATAACGATATAATTTGTTAACGCTTCCATAGCGACTATTTTAAATTTTGATTTGTACATAACTTTCCATATCTAAACTAAAATCTCGATTTTTCTCTTTTATTAGAAAATTATAATCTAATCGATTCCAACGTTTGTTTTTTCATAGAATTCTGACTTGTAACGGATTTTGTATATTTAGTTAAAGTTCAAAACTCAATATTACGAACTGTGCGTCGTTATGAGTTCGTTTTAAATTAAATATAAATATAACCATTCATTCATCGTTTAATTAATAAACTCTATATATATTTGCAATATAATATTTAAAACAGATTTAAATATTCAAATTCGAATAACCGAAAAATCTGGGACGTTGCATTCTTCCCCCCTTAAAATAATTTTGTCCTCGAAATTGCTAAGTGAGAAGAATGTTCCAAACCCATTTATATTCAAGATAATTATTATAAAACTGTTTTCAAAAAATAAAATCTAAGTTTTAGAAATCTACGAAAAATTCGCCAACATATCCTCTATATGGCTCGATCTAAACAACCATGATTGCCACTCTAGGCCTCATATCGGTCAAAAGAAAATAAAATTCAATCGGCTACCCAACTCAGGGGTATAAATCAACCAAATCAATAATTTTAAGGTTTATCTTTTTCGTCGGGAAACCAACTCCAATATCCAAGAAAAGCAACTAGCAGTTCTATCTTCTTTCAACCGACACTTAGCTCCAATCTCAATGCAAGAAAAATTACAGGATTTAATTATATTTCATATTCGAATTCTAGTTAATTCCATTTGAATTAATCGCCATCAAATTTTAATTTATTCAGGTTCTTATGAATTTTATATCAATGAATCTAACATCCAAACAAGAGGCAATACACACATTGATCAACTAAGTTCAATTTCAATTCAATATCAAATTTACTAATTGATATTTCAATATTTTCAACCCATAATTCATTTTAATTCTAATATCCATTAATTTCACTTAACCAAGTTAAGTACTAATTCTATATTCATTTAATTATTTGATTTTCCAATTAGTTTACTTTCCATTTAATAATCCCGATTCTGATTCATTTTCAAAAACCATCATTTTGATTCATTCTGTTTAACTTATCTTAATTTAAATCATGATTTTCAATTTCATATTCAAATTCTCCTTCACAAATTATATATGTGAAATCTTTTGGTTATATCAACCATTCAAATTCAACTTTCCATTTGAATTATATTCAAATAAATTAATCAAACCACAATAACCCAATAATTTAATTTAATTATTTCCTTTCTTTACAAAAATATAATTTGGGTAAAATTATTTCATTTACCATTTTTACAAAACAATATTGGGTCAATTGGCAGTTCAATATAATTTCCCGACACTTGAACTGATCAACGACTCAGTATAAAACATTTGCATATAAAATTTACAAATACGCTCTCTTATATATACACTCAAACTCCATCTAGGGTTTTACTAACCCCATCGCTATCGAGTTACACCACAGAGCCAAGGTTATTACTAAACCAATAGCTCTGATACCACTGTAACGACCAGGGAATTTGGTAGCTTTTCAACCATCCCTCATCCCCTAAGGCAGAGGGCTAACCTCCCCCTGTGGCTTACACTGGTACCTCAGAACTGCTTTTACGGCCAGCCTCGTGACTCGACCAACCCACATTGTCGGGAGATGTAGGGGTAAGAGTCTCCCGTTCGCCACCTAACGCGAAGCAAGAACCCCCTATCATTCGTACCAATTAAGCAACCAGCTTTGATACCACTGTAACGAACTGACTTTCCGTACTTTTTGAGCTGACCAAATAACACAAATCCAACCCAAACTGTACTGGAAATCCAGATGTTAATAGAGAGAAATTAGAGGGTGAGATAAGAAAGAAAGAAATACTAGAATAGAAGAAGAAGAAACATCACAACACAGAATCAGAGTCTCACATCGCAGCGGAACAAAATATAATACATAAATAAATCTTTACTGAGAGCTTTAAAAAAGAACTTACAATTATCAGAGTACCACACATCTGGATAGTTATAATAACCTGTCCTCATATACCACAC